>OZ030014.1:28217500-28715000 GCA_964023405.1 Apodemus agrarius
CCCTGGGTATTTTGATCTCCCTTCTAAGAAGAAGCAAAGTATCTACACTTTGGTCTTCCTTCTTGAGCTTCATGTGGTCTGTGAATTGTATCATGAGTATTCTGAGCTTTTGGGCTAATATCCACTTATCAGTGAGTGCATACCATGTGTGCTCTTTTGGAGAACCACTGAGTTTTATGTTGATATTGGTGTGTATATTGGTTCATGAATCACTAAATTCTCCAGCACTACCAGAGTCTGTGTCATAGTTCTCTCATGAAAGCAATGGCATTTGTTGATATCAAGTTTTTCAATTTTGTTTATTTATTTTAATAATTAAAAATCACTCTCTCAATAGAGAAGAGAGAAGAAAGAGAAGGAGAGAGAGAGAGCAAGAGAGAGAGAGGGAGAGGGAGAGAGAGAGAGAGAGAGAGAGGGAGAGAGAGAGAGAAAGAAAGAAAGAAAGAAAGAAAGAAAGAAAGAAAGAAAGAAAGAAAGAGAAACCTATAAGGAATCTCTACTTAGGCTCATACACAGCACAACACTCTCTAGCTAGCGGGTCAAGGACGAAGACAGGTGAGATTCTCTGCATCGTGAGCCCTGCAACTCAGGAAATCCATTGGCCTTGCACTCATGGAAAAGATGAAAATAGGCAGGCTGTCAGTCTCAAAAGATTCGAAGTCCAAGATGGCAACCCTCAGGACCAGCTGCTTGTCAATCTTCTTAAGAAGAACAGGTCCCCCAGAACAAGATTATAGTTGTTGGAGTTGGTGCTGTTGGCATGGCTTGTGACATCAGTATCTTAAGGAAGGACTTGGCAGATGAGCTTGGCCTTATTGATGCCTTGGGGTTCAAGCTAAAGGAGAGATGATGGATCTCCTGCAAGACAGCCTTTTCCTTAAAACACCAACAATTGCCTCCAGCAAAGACTATTGTGTATCTGCATACTCCCAGCCTGTTGTTATCACAGCAGGAGCCAACTCAATTTTGTCCAGAGAAATGTGAACATCTTCAAGTTCATCATTCCCAACACTATGAAGTACAGTCCATATTGCAAGCTGCTTATTGTGTCAGATGGAGGGGCTATCTTGACCTATGTGGCTTGGAAAATCAGTGGCTTTCCCAACAGCCAAGTTATTGGAAGCAGTTGTAATCTGGATTCAGCTCGGTTCTGTTACCTGCTGAGCTGTTATGGATGGCTCCTGGGAGAGCATGGGGTCTCCAGTGTGCCTGTGTGTGGAGTGGTCTGAACATTGTTGGTGTTTCCCTGAAGTCTCTAAACCCAGAAGTGGGCACTGATGCAGATAAGGAGCTGTGGAAGGATGCTCACAAGCAGGTGGTTGGCAGTGCGTATAAAGTGTTCAGGCAGACATGGCCGAGAGCATAATGAAGATTCTTAGGTGGATGCATCCCATTTCTACCATGAATAAGGGTCTCTATGGAATCAATGATGATGTTGCTCTCAGTGTCCCATGTATACTGGGACAAAACGTAATCACAAATGTGAAGGTGACAATGATGCCTGAGGCAGAGGCTCACCCGAAGAAGAGTGCAGATACCCTCTAGGGAATCCAGAAGGAGTTGCAGCTCTAAAGTCTTCCCAGTGTCCTAGCACTTGTCTGTCTAGGTTGCAGCAGGGTTTCTATGGAGACCACACACTTCTCATCTGAGCTGTGGTTAGTACAGTTGTGTTGAGGTGATCTGGGGAAAAAAACATCTCAGTTCCACAGTTCTCCCCTGCTGCCGGTGGTACTTGAGTAGTGATAACATGGTTAGTGTGACAGTCTCTAAGACACACTGCCAGTTGTGTGCAGGCCTCAATTATCCTGTAGTCTGCTGCACAGCTGTGCTGTGCACCCTCAACAAACATGCCTAGGCCCAGTTTGTGATAACATGGTTCTAGTATATAAATTCATTATGCATATCTTATACGTAAATGTTCTACAAGATATTTTATGCATCATAGGTGTGTAGTGTACATTGCAGTATTGTGTGAAATGTAAGATCTGCATATGGGTCAGGGAACCAACCGCTCAACTGTCATGACAATGAAACACCAAATAAACCTTGAACAGTAATAAAAATAATTAAAAGGCAGTTACATTTGTACATAACAGAAACAAGCAAGTAGAGAAAAAATTTTCGAAGTGAGGCTTTATTATGTAACAGAAACTAAGCTTAATTTTACCATTTATTTATTTATTTATTTATTTATTTATTTATTTATTTTTCTTCTTCTATGACAATTTCATACAGATATATAATATATTATGTTCAGTGTATATCTCTATTACTCTTTCATGGACACCACCATTGTGAAGGAATAACTTTTTGTTCCAAAAACATCTCTCGCTTTTATATCTTTTTGATTTGTTGTCTTCATCTTTGGCATTTTAAATGACTTTCTGAGTTACTTAGAGTTGTTTGCATGACCATGGATGGGTTCTTATTTACTGGACCACAGGCAGCTCACTGTGGATATACTACTGAAGAAAATGACTCGCCCATGTCCAGTCACCATTAACTGTCAATAGCTCTTCAGGGAGAAGTGGTGGCTTATAATATCTTCTTCATCCATGTTGGAACTTGGGTGGGCCCAATCTTGTGCAGACCATGTGCAGACAATACCAGTTCCTGTGATTTTATGAATATGCTGGTCTTATTATGTTGCAGTAAATATTAAAAAATGGACTGGTAACTGGCAGACCACATGGCTCCAGCCAGGTGATCTCAACTCAATGGCCTCTCTGGGCAGGAGCTCCCGAGTTCCTTAGCAGATCATTACCATACCAGCCCCACACAATGACTATCCACCCATCAACCAGGTAGAAACAAACTCTTGAAGATTATAATTAACTGATCAGATTTATGTATCAGTAAATTCTCAATTTACAAGATGCCAATACAATAATTTCAGAACCATGTGATAATGATAAAACCTTTATACCAATTATTCTTTTTTAATTTTATTTCCTATATTCTTTGTTTACATTCCAAAGGCTTTCCCCTTTCCCAGTTCCCCCCTCACCATGTGTCCCATAAGTCCTCCCCCAACCCCGCCCCGCGCATTCCCCAATCATCCCCCAACCCTTTCTCTGATCTGGTACTCTCCTGCAAAACTGGAACCAGTCTTTTCTGGACTAGTGTCCTCTCATTCCTTTTTCTTGGAAATCTTTTGATTTGCTAATTGTGCCTTGAGTATTTGAGAACTTCTGGGCTCATTAATATCCACTTATCAGTGATTGCATTTCATGTATGTTCTTTTGTGATTGGGTTAACTAATTTAGGATGATATTTTCCAGATCCAACCATTTGCCTCAAATTGCATGAATTCATTATTTTTAATTGCTAAGTAGTATTCCATTGTATAAATATACCACATTTTCTGTATCCATTCCTCCTTTCAGGGATATCTGGGCTCCTTCCAGCTTCTAGCTATTATAAATAAGGTTGCTATGAACATTGTGGAGTATGGGTCTTTATTGTATGGAGTGGAATCCTCTGGGTATATGACCAGGAGTGGTATGACAGAGTTCACTGGAGGTGTCATGCCAAATTTTCTGAGGAACTGCCAGACGATTTCCAGAGCAGCTGTACCATCTTGCAATCCCACCAACAGTGTAGGAGCCTGGCTCTTTCTCCACATCCTCTCCAGCACCTGTTGTCTCTTGAGTTTTTAATCTTAGCCATTCTGACTGGTGTGAGGTGGAATCTCAGGGTTGTTTTGATTTGCATTTCCCTGATGACTAATGAAGTTGAACATTTCTTAAGGTGCTTCTCAGCCATTTGAATTTCTTCTGGTGAAAATTCCTTGTTTAGCTCTGTACCCCATTTTTTAAATAGGGTTATTTAGTTCTTTGGGGTCTAATTTCTTGAGTTCTTTGTATATATTGGATATTAGCCCTCTGTCAGATGTGGGGTTGGTGAAGATCTCTTCTCAATTTGTTGGTTGTCGTTTTGTCCTTCTAACAGTGTACTTTGCCTTACAGATACTTTGTAATTTTTTGAGGTCCCATTTGTCAATTCTTGATCTTAGAGCATAAGCTATGGGTGTTCTGTTCAGGAATTTCCCCCATGTGCCTATGTCCTCCAGGGTCTTCCCCAGTTTCTTTTCTAATAGTTTCAGTGTGTCTGCTTTATGTGGAGGTCCTTGATCCACTTGGAGTTGATCTTAGTACAAGGTGATAAGAGTGGGTCAATTTGCATTCTTCTGCATGTTGACCTCCAGTTGAACCAACACCATTTGTTAAAAAGGTTATCTTTTTTCCACTGGATGGTTGTAGCTCCTTTATCAAAGATCAAGTGACCATAACTCGGGGTTCATTTCTGGGTCTTCAATTCTATTCTATTGATCTACTTGCCTGTCATTGTACCAATACCATACAGTTTTTTAACACAGTTGCTCTGTAGTACTGCTTGAGGTCAGGGATATTGATTTCCCCAGAAGTCCTTTTATTGTTGACAATAGTTTTAGCTATCCTGTTTTTTTTGTTACTCCAGATGAATTTAAGATTTTCTCTTTATAGATCTATAAATAATTGATTTGGGATTTTGATTGGGATTGCATTGAATCTGTAGATTGCTTTTGGCAAGATGGCCATTTTTACTATATTGATCCTGCCAATCCAAGAGCAAGAAATATTTTTCTATCTTCTGAGGTCTTCTTTGATTTCTTTCTTCAAGAACTTGAAGTTCTTGTCATACAGATCTTTCACTTGTTTGGTAAGAGTCACACCAAGATACTTTATTTTGTTTGTGGCTATTGTGAAGGATTTTATTTCCCTAACTTCTTTCTCAGCCTGCTTGTCCTTTGAGTATAGGAAGGCTACTGATTTGCTTGAGTTGATTTTATAACCAGCCACTTTGCTGAAGTTTTTTATCAGCTGTAGGAGCTGTCTGGTGGAGTTTTTTGGGTCGCTTAATATACCAATAATTCTAACCTTATGATATCATAACTACCTGTGGCTATCTAAAGTCATGCTAGATCAGGTTTTTCCTCCTGTCCATCCTCCTCCATTTTGGCCTTTCTCCTGTCTCTCAGATGCTCTCTGACCCTGCAACTCTTAGCTCCACCTCCGCTTTCCTTGTCCAATCACAGGCCTCCTCCTGCCCTAATATTTTAGTGTGATTGAACAGGGAAAATCCTGTCACATTATAATGTCTAGAAAACAGTACTTAGAGCATGCCTTCCATCCTCCAGCCCACAGTATTTCTACCTACTCTTTGTTAATGTCCCCTCAATCTTTAAAGGGATTATGTAGATTTTCTGTTTAATGCTGATCATGCTGCTTAACACTTTCACTTCAAAAGGAAGATTGTTTAAGACTGAGAGCAGAACTAATCTATGGATATAAGCATAAGTATTCAGAAAGCACTTTGACATTATATCCATTTATCAAAACAGTAGGAGTAGGTTCTTCACCAGGGCATGTGGCCTTACCAGCCAAGGGCTTTTCATCAAGGCAACCATATCAACTATGAATTACATCATGTGGATCAGGCTTCAATCAAGAGTGGCTAGTTACCCCCTTGGCAGTCATGTTATTATTGTACCAGTGGGCACATCTTATGTAGCATGCTAGTGTTGTAGCTTGAAGGAAACACAGGAAAGACTTTTTCTCACTGAGCAGTTTGCATGGTACTTCCCAGAACCATGAAAGCTTGAAACTAGTTAGGAAATATATATTTAAGCTGCAGCTTGATTTCTCTACATTTATATAGAAGATTTTTTTACTAGGTAAGTTAACATTTTATAAATTCTCCCTTTTATCCAAATATGAGCCTATAACCATTGTACTCATTTCTGTTCTTACTGGATATGAAGCTTTTAGAAGGTAGAATAGATGTTATATAACTTGTTTCTGTGAAACAGACTAATACACTGTCTGTCACAAGTAGGAACTTTCTTAGTAAATACTTTATAAGCGAATTAAAGAAGGAAGCAGGAAATGACAGAGCAACAGCACTCTAGACACACACTAAAAGGGCCTTCATTATCAATAAAGCACCATCTGTATCCTCTGGAGCCTTTTCCCTTTTAAGGTTAAGCCCACTACTTACTATTCAAGGCACTGTTAATGAAGCCAGCAGCAGCAGAGAGAATTATGGATGTATGCTTTATGAGGTTGGAATGAGTGCAATTTCCCCCTGTATTAACCATAATTTTAGAGTTTGTGCTAGCCATTTGGCACCTGTTCCTAATCTCTCCATAAGTCAGCTGAATCACAGGGACAGACTAATGACCAAAGTTGTTTACATCCCTCCTGCAAGCTTACTTTCAGGGACATTCTAACATCATGCTATCATTTTCTCAAACACCAGCCAATGCCTTTGACCAGCCTATTTCTCCTTATATTCAAGAGGAGTATTTGAACCTAGCCATAATGACATCACTTTAGTTCCTCTGTCTGTCTGCATTCTAAGCCCAGCACATGACAGGCTTGTGTGACATCTTGTGGCATTCTGTAACTCTCATTTCCAGGGGGAAAATTAGAGTTGAGAATATTGAAAATCCTCCATCAACAAAACTGTTTTTTTTCATTCATTTCTCTGTCATTACTACAAATCGCCTTGGGGGACACAAAATAAACCCCTTAATCAGAATGTTATGTTAGTAGGAAAGCTCATTTTCGATGGCAGTGCAATGCTCTATTACTGTCTACTACTGTTCCCATAAGAAATGGCTAGAATTATAAGTATAATCTTGAGGTTCAGGTGAGGAATGATGCTCATGACAACTCATCCTCTTTTCTTCCGTGTTGCTTGGTTCAACTCTTGAACTACATAGTGCTGGGCTTCCAAAGTATTCCAGTATGTTGGTGAGATGGCTGCAAGGATCCAACAGCTTGCTATGCAAGTGTGATGACCTGAGCTCAGTCCCCAGAACTCACAGTCTAACTCGATCACCTATGCTTTGTCACCTTCACTCCAATCACCTTCCCCCATCCTCTCTCTGCTTCTGTCTCTCGGTCTCTCTCTCTCTCTCTCTCTCTCTCTCTCTCTCTCTCTCTCTCTCTCTCACACACACACACACACACACACACACACACACACAAATCCTTTGGAATATACTATCTACTAGGAATAAAACAGGTAAGAATAGCTGTTCAGTTGCTCACACAGGGTCATTTAACTATTTTCAATTTAGATATGTAAATAAGTCATAAAGCTAAAGAAAATTAACCTTGAAATGGAACATAGAAAGCATCAAGTGATAACTATAGGAGACACTGATTCGGATCCATGAAATGGCTTACTAGGTAAAGGTACTTGGGGCCAAGTGACAACTCAAGCAAATATCTCAGTACGCACATGGTATAAAGACAGAAATGACCTTTGGCCTCTGTACATATACTATGGCATGCAATGACCACCTAAAATGAACAAAGAAACAAGCAAATAAATAAAAATAAAAAACAGATTTTACTGCCTGTGTCATATAAATATGAATTGAATATTAAAAGCTGAGAAAGCTGAAGTGCAGATAGAATCTTAAACTCAGATTATTTATCTCAGCTCATGTCTCTTTATGAAGATTGTACTTTTATGGGTTTCTTGAACAATTGCCTATTTATTTTTTCACCTGTTTTTGAAATTGTTGGCCATTTTATATTAAAAATTGTGTTCATTTATTTTCTCTGTTTTCTCATTCTGAGAGTCAAATGATACAGTTATTTTTTTTCCTAACACACGTATGTTATACTGTTTTATCAAAAACCTTTTTTTCCTTTCTCTGTCATCTTTGCATTTTAAAATCATGATTGTTCCCAGATTCTAGTCTTGGTCAAATCTGCCATCATTAATCTGATGTGAGCATCATTTTATAATTAGGATATTTAAAAATACATTCTTAGCATTTTTATTTCTTAAATGGATTT
This sequence comes from Apodemus agrarius, assembly GCA_964023405.1. NCBI lineage: Eukaryota > Metazoa > Chordata > Mammalia > Rodentia > Muridae > Apodemus > Apodemus agrarius. The sequence continues at coordinate 28,225,357 of OZ030014.1, forward strand.
CGGTTGTCTCCTGAAACCTCTAGTTCTTGCATATTTCTGCATCATTTTTTATTTACTTTACCTTTTTAGATCTTTTACTGGCCCATATTAATTGCCTATAAACCCTATGACATTTTTATACACACACACACACACACACACACACACACACACACACATGATGTACTTTTGATTTATCATAAAGTATCTGCCCAATCATGCAGGACCTGGGCACCCTGAACAGAAGAGATAGTTAAAGTTTTTTACTTTATGAATCATGCCTGGTAAGTTTTGATTAAATGCCAATTAACATAGAACACTTAATTAATATCTGGCACTGTAGCACACACCTATGATGCCAGTACTTAGAGGGAAGTCAGTAAGTTCAGGATCTTAGGATATTCTAGTGACAGAGCTAGTTTGAGAAGAGACTAAATTACTTGAGATCCTATCTGAAAATCACATATTATGCTAATCAATATTTTATAGTTCATAAAGGCTGGATGATATCATCTGGAAGAGAGTTTTCACAATGTCTCTGATAGAAGCAGGTATTCTGTTACAAGTTCTTGAATTCCGTCTAAATTCCTTTCATTGCCTAATCTCCCTTCAGGGTTTATTTTGTCAGGGGATCCCACTGATGATCTGATGAGTTCAATGAGGATCACTTCCCTGAAGGGTCTTGATCTGGGGTAAGCAGACTGTGGGAATTTTTTTGCTGCTTCACAAAGTTTTAGCCGTTTCTTGAATGCTTTGTTCTTCATAGCTTAATTATATGATGGAGCTCTCCGGAAGCATGCCCTTTCAGGTTAGCTCCTGGACTAGAGTGGATCTGTTCTAGCTCTGGGTGTTGACCAAGCTTTGTAGCCTTTATGGTCCCTAAATTCTCATTTCCAGCAATGTCTGAATTCTCAGAACAGTCAAAGGCCCTAATGGAAAAGTTTTCTAGTTGAGGTATTTTTTTTTTTTTATAGCTGTAATTTTAGACCCTCCAATTATCTGTTTATCACTTTTCAAGGTCCAAACTGGTGGCTTTTAAAAACTATACATGAACTTTTTGGCAGTTATTGTCAGGTGTACAAGTCTCTAACAAGCTATATCATCCACTTTGCAGTGCAAAATCTACAGATTTACTTACCTGAACCAACACCTATATAAAGTCAGTCTTTGTAATAATATTCAGTATAACTGTGTGTAGCTAATAAAGTCAATGCAACTTTACTAGATTGTTTAGATTGCTGAAAGTAGAAATCCTGATACAATTGAAACATTTATCCATTTAAACAAAACTTAATTTTGTATAATTACAATATAGAACTTAAGCTATAGCTTAATCATAAGATATATCTTTTTTAATTAATCATTCCATTTGTTTACATCTCAAATGATATCCCACTTCCCTGTTACCCCTACTCACAACCAACCCACATCCAACATCTGCCCTCACTCCCTCCCTTTTGCTCTCTGAGGGTCCTTCCTCACCCATCCACCCTCTCCCACCCCACTGCTCAAGTATCCCCTACACTGGAGCATCAAAGCTCAACAGGATCAAGGGTCTCCCCTCCCATTGATGTCAGACATGCCATCCTCTGCTACATATATATCTGGAACCATAGATCCCTCCCTGTACACTCTTTGGTTGGTGGTCTAGTCACTTGGAGCACTGGGTGGTCCAGTCAGCTGACATTTTTCTCCCTATGGGGTAACAATCCCTCTCTGCTCCTCCAGTCCTTCTGCCTACTCCCCCACCAGGTTTGAGATCAGTCTGATGGCTGGCTCAAAGCATTCACATCTGCACAGGTCAGTTGCTGACAGACCCTCCCTACCAAGAGACATACAAGGTTCCTATCAGAAGAACCTCTTGGCAACAGTAACAGTGTTGAGGTTTTCTGTCTGCAGACATGATGGAAACCCAGGTGGGGTGATCCTTGGATGGCTCTTACTTCTGTCTCTGCTCCATTTTTTGTCTCTGTCTTTCTTTTGGACAGGAACATCACTGAGTTAAAAAATTTGAGATGGGTGGGTGGACTGGGCACTATGCCTATCTTCTGGAGGTGGTCTCTATAAATCCTATCTCCACTTCACTGCACATTTTGGCTAAAGTCATCCCAGTTAGGTCCTGGGAGCCTCCCTTTTCCCTGGCATCTGGGATCCTCCAGTGGCTATTCCCAGCTCCTCACATTCTACTGTTATATATTTTTATTTGATTTCCTGAGCTTTTGGGCTAATATCCATTTATCAGTGAGTACATACCATGTGTGTTATTTTGTGACTGGTTTACCTCACTCAGGATGATATTTTCTAGTTCCATCCATTTGCCTGAAAATTTCCTGAAGTCATTGTTTTTAATAGCAGAGGAGTAAGTACTTCATTGTGTAAATGTACAACATTTTCTGTACCCATTTCTCTGTTATGGGTTCTTTCCAGCTTCTGGCTATTATAAATAAGGCTACTATAAACAAAGTGGAACATGTGTCCTTGTTATATGTTGGAATATCTTTTGGGTATATGCTCACGAGTGGTAAAGCTGGGTCTATAGTTGTAACTGTCTTATTTTTTTCAGGAACCACCAGATTGATTTCTGAAGTGGTTTTACCAAGCTTTCAGCCCCACCAGCAATGGAGGAGTATTCTTCTTTCTCCACATCCCCACCAGCATCTGCTGTCACTTGAGTTTTTGATCTTAGCCATTCTGATTGTTGTGAGGTAGAATCTTAGTGTCATTTTGATTTTCATTTCCTTGATGACTAAGGATGCTGAGCATTTCTTTAGGTGCTTCTTAGACACTCAAGAGTCCTCAGTTGCGAATTCTCTGTTTAGCTCTGCACCCCATTTTTAATAGGGTTATTTGATTCTCTGGTGTCTAATGTCTTGAGTTATTTGTATATTTTAAATATTGACCTTCTCTTGGATGAATTTTACAATTACCATTTGGAAGCATAGAATAATAGACATAATTTTCTCATTCATCTTTTTACCAATGTTCAGAGACTGAATTTGTTCTAAAAGCTACTCTAGTTTCTGAGACTACTAAAATAACAAGATAAAATCCATGACATTTAGTGAAAGAGTTAAACATGGCAAGTATGTATCAAAACCACAAATAAAATATGTACATATATGTGTGTAGGAATAGATATGAGCACATAGAGGGAACCAAACTTTCAGGGAGCATCCAAGAATGGTTGAGTTGGGTCTTCATGAATAAGGTTTTCTTTGCACAGAGAGATAAAAGGATATTTGGGGATGAGGACATCACATGGAGGATGGCAGTTATGAAGCAGCTCTGGATTAACATTTCAGATTGCATGATGCATTGGTGTGCCATCCCAGGTTTGAGAGAACAGGACCTTACTATTTAAATCTTGGAATTTTAGTGTTATTTTGGGAACCTATTCACCTATTTACATAGATGACATAGAATGAACACCAGTGCAGAAAGATAAATGTTAAATAGTTTGAATGTTACTTCACACCTAGTAAAGATTTTGATTTAAATCCAGTGTTCTTATCATCACAATGAGCTATTTATGTCTAGAATATGATGATATAAATGTAATGATAACAGCATTTTATACATTTAATTTATGTTATGCCTATGCACTTAATTTTTATCTAGATTATCATTATAACAGGTTATAGAATTAACAGTGTTCTGATTGTGTTCAGAATGGTTGGTAATAAGTAACAGATTTCTCTTTTCTCAGAGCTTCTGTGCTTCCATTTTTGTCCTTGTTCTTGGAGACCTTCCTGAAGTTCCTTTTAAAATGTTTTATATAAATTTATTGGTGTGTGTGTGTGTGTGTGTGTGTGTGTGTGAGAGAGAGAGAGAGAGAGAGAGAGAGAGAGAGAGAGAGAAAGAGAGAGAGAGAGAGACAGAGACAGAGACAGAGAGAGACAGAGAGAGAGAGAGAGAGAGAAGAAAGAAGAGAGAGACTTGATAACAAAGGGAGAAAAATGGTGCATGGACAGAATTAAATCCCAATGTACTCACATAAATGACTTGGATGAATCAGCACATAAACCAACATCCTGCTGCTGTCCAGGGAGTAAAAGATGTCAAAATGGGAAGTTTCAGTACTAACATAGGAAAAGACAAGTTTTAACATCCAAGTAGGAGATGGGTTAAGCCACAGGAATGGGGATGGGGGCTTCCATAGTAAGAGTTCAAGAAGGTCTGAATAGTGTCTTTAGTAATACTATCATTACTAAAATCTGTATACAGTTACAATTTCCAAGATTTCAGTTGTTATAAGAATGATACATACAGATGAATTTGTTTTGGTTAAAAAAACTACAAATTATACTCAGAAAATAAGAAGTAATGTGAAAATAATCAGATACAACCCATATAATTTATTTTAGTTGATGGATTCTATTACACATACTGTCCTTCAAAATGCAGGAATAAAAGCACACTCAGAGGTAGAGGCAGTTAATGACTAAAGCCGCTGTAGTAACAAACCTTTATGTTGCAATCTGATATACATGATGGCATTGTGGATTGCCTTTCTACCAATGTACTGTACAACACTCATCACTTAGTGCAGGCTGGAACTCAAAAGCTGGCAATATGTTTTGATAGAACATCATGTTACTGCTGAACTGCAGGCAATGAGAATAGCACACATTATTTGAAAAACGAATTGAGTTTTGATAGAATATGATGGCCCTTCCGTGTACTCAGATTTTGGATACTTTCAGGTACTATATAAAAGCTCTATCTCCTTCAGCGAAGATAGGTGATGCCTCTGAACAGTTCTTTTCCCATATCTCTTGTCTGTAGACATCTTTTACTAGTTCTGGAAGTACAGTAGTATACTAATTTTGTTCTTTCATAATTTTTTTTGGATCTGTAGTTTGATATTAGAGCCCTCTGCCTGGATGTCCTTCTCTGATTACTGTTACCTCCAAAAGGAACAGAAATTAGTCACTATAAAGTTCTGAGGACTCTACATGATTGTCTTAACCTCTTTCTGTTGAACAGTGAGTGAGAAAAATCTTTGAGGAGTGACTTTGTTTGACTTTCAGGGATATTGTTCTACATGTCCAAGATAATGGTTTGGCATAACTGTCCATAATACAAAGTTTTATAAACACACTAAATATTGGTTTCATGAATAGTCAAAAGGAGATAAGACAGTGGAGGAGAGTAATATTAGAGACAGAAGAGTGGGTAAGCTTATGAGTAGGTAGTATAAATTTTACCCAACTGATGATAAGAGGCCTGACAGGAGACTTCTAATAAATGACTTCTCTTTGAGAAATAACACTGGAGATTTATCACAGAGAAAGAGAAATGAACAATAATAAAGAGTATAAAAATTAAGGAAGTCCTATAAAATGTAAGACATCTACAGGCAAATAGTGTTAATCTTCACAATGCCAATTCAGACAGCATTTTAGAGAAGAAACTAGAATATCATAAACATCAAGGGACCATTTTACTTTCTTATTATTTAGTTAAATTTCCTTCACATAAAAGAACAGTCATGGAACACTGAAGCTTATATCAGACATCAAGAGTGTACAAATGAAAATAGGTGAATACTTACTTTTGAAGAATGGGCAATAATTACTGAAACTCTCATGTGAAGGAAAGACTTTGTTTTTTCAATAGCATGTTATGACTGTCTACATCTTGTTATCGTTTTATGATTACTTTTGCATTTATTAAGGCATCAAATTTGGGCTATGATCTACATAAATTAGTGAATATATCTTTATGAAAGAAATGGAATAGTAAAGAATCTATAAATAATTTTAAAAAATATTTTGCTCTATTGTTATTTGTGTGACATGTATGTCTCTATGTGGTTTGTACATGAGTGTAGTTTTCCATTGTATCCAGAAAATGATATTTGATCCCTTTAATCTGGACTTAGAATAGGTTGTGTACCAATAGATGTGCATATTGGGAGTTATACTCAGGCAATTTCCAAGAGTAGTGTGTACTCTTAACTGCTGATCCATGCCTGCAGCCCATGAAATAACTTCATAAAAGATAGTGCAACGGTGAATCCAGAGGGAACAGAAGCAGCACAGGATTAAATGAGCTAGTCAGATTAGACAACACTGGAGGTTCCAAGTCCCTGTGTGGAAGGAATGAAGTTGCACTTACTGCCAGAATTAAGCTGGGAGTGAGATGGGATTTGGTTGAGTAAATCCAATGCATCTATTTTCATCTTTCTATTGTTGGTGGTGTTTGTTTGCTTTTGTTTCTTTCATAAACTCTCACTGGTTGATCTCAATAAAAATAGGAAGCAAAAAATGTCCAGTAGTGCAGTCTGTAGAGGTTTATGGACCCAGAACAGGATATGTTAGAAGTCACTTGGTCTAGATGATATTTAAATTAAATTATTAAATAACAGGTGCTGTCCATGTACATATCCAGATGAATATATTTTGTTGCTAAGGAGAAAGAGAGATAATCTTGGCAATAAAACCTTGAAATATCTAAGCCCAATGAGAATTGGAGCAATGCTGACCTAGAGGGATAGAGAGGTGAATGCAGGTAGTTGCATTGCTGGATTGTGTCTTATACATTGTAACATGTTGGTATTAAAAAAAGTTAGACAGTTTGGTAATATTTCTGAGGAAAGAGTTAAGGTCTGGTCTGAATTTTGAAAAGAACACTTGTCTGGCATCATGGAAACGTAAAGAAGAGGAACACAACAGGACTGTACTGCTCTTATGGAGTTGGGGATCTAGTGCGCTCAGGAATGGGATGCATAGGATGCCTTTGTATACAAGAGCTAAATAGATGTCCTGATATGGTAGATATAAAAGAAAGGTGTTAGGAAAGACTGATCCATGGAGGTAAAATGTGCCCTGCCACATGAGCAGTAATCCACATTCATCCTACTCAGCTGCTTCCAAATGCCTTACTTCAAAAGGAAACTACCAGTCATAGTGTTGGAGATTTGGGGTGATTTATTTTTGTTGTTTATAGCAAATTGAAGCAATTGACTAATTAGCTTTACTTTTCTTTCACAAAATATTGGGTTCTTCCATACACACAAACTTAGCAGTATGTATTTCAATTTCTCTTCCCTTGAACTTAGGGCCAAGTAGAAAATGAGAAGAAAAGAAATACTGGTTTAAGTGAGAATTTACTCTCCTAGTGTAGCAAGTAGACCTTTGGATGCAGAATGTCACATTACAATACACAGTAATAGACCAATTCTCAACACAGAATGGAAACCTAGGCTGCTTCTGAGCCTATATCCTTAATGTACATTTCTGCCTATGAATGGCATATGGAATGGGGTCTACATTTTAGCAAAGAGAAAAGGGTCACAGCAGATCCTTCAATAGCTAGTCATCTCTGTGTAATGGATCTGGGATTTGAGACATCACTGCATGACGAATGGTGCTAATAGACCCCTTTCTGAAATGTAAAGTCTTAGACACTTTATGACAGGAAGGTAGTTCTAGTGACATTCTAAAATTTTACATCCTATGATTTTTTCTCACCTTTGGAGGAGGAAATGATTTTCCTGTTGTCATTCACATGCCAGAGACTGAAGGTATTTTTTTTTGTTACTGGAATAGCTCATGCACCTGTTCAATCACATGATTCTTTGAGAATATTAAACGTTCCTTTATGCAGTGTGCACAACCAAGTGAATTTTATTCTTTCCATTTGGAGCCTAACACAAATAAATCATAGCACGACACAGAGTTATACATCTCACACTGTGCTGAATAAGTAACAGATCTTCCCAGGTTTCTTTGCACAGTGTGCAATGTAATAATTGTGCAATACAGATATTCTCTCCTAATCATTTCTCAAGAATTTTTAACAAAAACTAAAGCACATCTTAAAATGACAAGCTTGAGACTGGACAATGAATAGCACTTGAGCTGCTAACTTTTCTGAAAACTTTGGAAATTTTGATCTTTAATTTGTTTTTTCCTAATTTCTTCTTTGTTGTTGTTTTGTTTTTTGCACTGGTGTAATATATAGCTTGGTTACTGTCTATGCTTAGCTCTCATAGAATATTTGATCTCAACTAAAATTAAGTTAAGTCTATTTGCCTTTTCACCAAAACTCATCATGATAACTTTATCTGCTCTAGCTTTGCTGTTGAAATCTTGTCCTGTGATTTGTAATATTTCAACATCCTATTTTATATGTAGTTGGCAGAGAAAAATCATTTGGTTGGGAGTAAAAAATAACCCTAAAGTATCATCACATTTACAAAGTATCTTTGCTGTACAGTCCTTTGTCTCTTTGTGTTAGGTAGGAATATGCATCTTTTCTTCCAGGGTCAATTCCTTGTCTTTTTTTCTGAGCTACAGAAACAGTGAGCAGTTGTCTTTGTGCCTGATGCACTGTTTCTTGTCCCCAACAGTAGAACCTTTCTCTGATAGCAGGCAGTGGTGACACACTTATAACTTTAGCTAAAATAACCTTATAACTTTAGCTAATGCTTCAAATATCTAAAACTAACCAATATTTATATCAATAAACCAATTATTATTAATTATTAATGTTACTAATTAATGTTAATAATTTTCACATTCACTGAAAACTTGGAGACTACTTAAACTTATTATGATGGGACTGGCTTAAAACCAATTCTGTAACCTTCTAAAGGAGTCCTGGGAAAGAGCCTCACAAGAATTCCTGCTTTTAGGAGGATCCATGATAGGGTGGGGATTTGAGGATAAGGCGCCAAAGAAGGTGTTCTTAGCACACTCCTGCAGAGGGTAAAAATTCTGTCAAATATTAAAAAAAAGAGAACAGCAATTTTTGAATGAGAATAAGTGTTTTGAATAAGATGGCCCCTCTAGGGTCTTATATTTAATTGCTTAGTCACTAGTGAGTGAAAATTGTTTAAAGATTAGAAGGATTAGGAGGTGTGACCCTGTTGGGCTTTCAAAAGCCTATGCCAGGCCCAGGAGCTTGTAATATGATTTCTCTCTCTCTCTCTCTCTCTCTCTCTCTCTCTCTCTCTCTCTCTCTCTCTCTCTCTCTCTCTCTCTGTCTATCTCTCTCTTTCTTCCTCACTTCCTCCCTCACTCCCTTCCTTTCTCTCTCCCCCTCTCTCTTTTCTCTCTGTCTCTCCATCTCTCTCTTTCCGTCTGTCTGTCTGTCTGTCTGTCTGTCTGTCTGTCTGTCTGTCTGTCTCTTGTCAGCTACTTATCCAATACCATGTCTACCTTTGTGCTGCCATGCTCCCTGTCTAGTTGATAATGGACTAAACTAAGCAAGCCCTCAATTAAATGCTCTTTGTGTATGAGATGTCTTAGTAATGATGTCTCTTCATCGCAATACAACAGCCAATAAAACACCCAGCACCGGAGTAGAGGAAACTTATGGAAACCTCCAAAAATGTTCTGTGAGACCAAGTCTGACAGATTGACCTAAAAAGTTATACAATAATCAAAGCCTAGCTTTTCAAACCTTCTGTATAACACATTATTCTATGACTCATTCTCCATTTATATTCTTTTGTTTCCAAGAAACATTGCATTCTTTGTATTTACCATAGAACCATTTGAAATGTAAATAAAGAAAATATTTGCATTTCACAAATGTAAAAGCACACAGATGTATTTTCTTAAATTACAGATATATGTGATGTTGAGCTTGAGACAAATTTATAATGTAAAGTATGAGAATTATACTTTTTTTTAAAAAAGGAATTGTGACTTTAAAATCACAATTGTTGGACTTTGGAAAATAACTTTTATTCACTATTATTTAATATTTGTTTTTCCTAACTAACTCCATTTTAAATCATTCCTTATCTCTCTACCACCAATCAGGCATCAAAATCAAATATCTCACTGAGAGCTCAGTGAGCCTTTTCATTACTTACAAGAAACTTTGAATGGGCTACTCCATCAAACTTTATGTTCAAGCTTCCAAGGTACACCCATCTTCCATCTTTGCTTTCTCTTCTTTTGGTTTTGTTGTCTGCATAAAAGAAGCAACAGAAAAGAAGAATAAAGTATAGGAGAAAAGTGCTGAAAAGTGAGAAGGGAAAGATGCCACACTTGATCTGACTTGATTTCCAACATGTATATTATAATTTCCTGGATTAAATTTCTTGTGTGATTATCCTGTGACAGCTCTTGTTTGTCTTATTCAATTATGTATAATTTTACTATTTTCAATATATTACAAGCTCAGTGACAATCATAGGCTGTGTCTTAACCTTGTTTTTGTGCTAGTAATATATTATTCACAGTAATAATCCATTTATATGACACTTCTATTTGCTGTGAAATTCTTATACTCTGTTTATTTTCCACCAGTTTTGTAAAGTGTGCATTATCTTGATTTTGTCAATGAATATATAGATGTTCAAAGAGAATAAGTGGCTTATTCCAGCTTACAAGTTTGATAAGTAAAATCCAAACACGAGCTCAATTAGAGCTACAAATATGCTTGTGATCATGGCCATATGAGCCCAAAGAAGGCACCTAATTAATATTGTCTAAGTTAATGTTCATGAAAAATGTTTCATTTAAATATCTGTATACATATTAAGACCAATAACCAGTTAAGAAATTATTGTCAATTTAAACATTTAAAATCCCCTAACCCAATCACAAAAGAATACACATGAAATGCAATCACTGATAAGTGGATATTAATTAGCCCAGAAGCTCTGAATACTCAAGATGCAATTAGCAAATCATATGTTCCCCAAGAAGAAGGGAGGAAAGGGCCCTGGTCCTGAAAAGACTTGATCCAGTATTGTAGGGAAGTACCAGAACAGAGAAATGGGAGGGGAGTGATTGGGGAATGGGCAGAAGGAAGAGGACTTATGGGACATACGGTAAGGGGGAAACTGGGAATGGGGAACGCATTTGGAATGTAAACAAAGAAAATAGAAAATAAAAAAAGTATTTAATTTCTGAAAGACCTTCTTACTGTCAAAGAGATGTCTGATCTCTTTTCCTCCAATGTGGGGTAGTTAATGACTGGTTGCAGGTGATTAAATATTTGAAAGTCATACAATTTCTAGATTGAAATTTGAACAGTTGTTACATGGATACTGGTTTTGTCAGTAGACATTTCTGTGCAGTGGATATGGTAGCATAATTCAAATGCAAATCAGCAGTGTTATGCACCTGGTCTTGAGTTGCTCCTAATACATACAATCCTTATAGAGTTGGACATTTTGAGAATTAGATAAGTGAGGCGAAATGAGTCAAGATCCAAATCATTGGAATGTAATGTGAACCAAGATGAAGCATTTAATTTGCTCAATTTTCTTAAACTAAAAGCAAAACTATAACAAAGCCCTTATGGTTTCTGTTTTGTGGCGATCAACTATTTCTGAGCACATGGTCTGGTCCAGAGTGTGGTTAGCATAGCCAGTATCACTCCATTGATGAAAACTGACCTCCTCTCTCTCAGAAGCTATCAATTACAAATAGCTTCCTGGTTAGGGGTGGGATTTTGTGTCCACTTCCTCTTCTCAGAGCTGGGATTTTGTCTGGCTCAAAGCCATGTAAGTCTTAGCTGCGATGTCACAGTCTTGGTGAGCTCTTATGTGCATTTTCCTGTTGTATCTTAAAGGAACAATTTCCTTGAAGTTATCCAACACCTTTGAATCTTTCTGCCTCTGGCATCTTCTTGTGAGAGGAAGGAATAATACAGACATCACATTTAGAGCTGAGTGCTCCAAAGTCTCTCAATTTCTCAAATCAATAGTAGTTTTTGAAAATACAGAAGAAATAAATGAGTGAGTCAGTTATCTGTGCAATTACTGGGTCATTACCCAGTTTATTTTGTGTCACTGTGGCTTTAAAATTTACCAAAGGCCAGCATTTCAAATGCCTATAGTGTATTCTTCACTCACCTGGCAGTTAACAGTTTTGCCTTTAAACATTGTATGAATATAAACTCAAAGCTAGAATAAACAAATGAGCGAGAACAGAGACTTCTACTCTCCCCTGCTGGCATATTGATTTAGTTTGAGATCAGTCATCATTATTCTTGAAGCCCATTAAAAATACATTCGTTCTTGAGTATTCAAACTTTTGTTTATACAGATGACATTGGGTCTCAACGCATTAGTGGTTCAGCAAATAGGCAAAGGACACTTTCACTTTCATACTGACAGAATTTGTCAGACAGCATTAATCTCCCAAGAAGAAAAGCCTGAAAAAAATAGCAATGGATTCAAAAACAAATTAGATAGGGTAAAGAAATCATTGAAAATTGAATGGTTTTCATGGCATGACAAAAGATTAATGTTTCCTATTTCATTTCTGGAAACATTTGAAGTCTAAGTGTCTGTGACTTTTCTCATACACTGTGGCAATAAAATCTCACATTGAGTATTCATTGTAGGAACTTCTATTAGTCAAGCATGCCAAAGAGAAAATTATAACACAAAGAAGCTAAATAATACACACCATACTCCACAGCCAGGAAGAATCTGTCCTGGATGAGGCAAAGCTGTGTCTTCCAAAAAGTGCTGATTAGTCTACTGAATCAAAGTAGGATAACAGAGAATGCTCAAAGCAACCAAGACACTGAATATGTCTTTAGACATGGTAGAGTGTTAGTAAAGGAGTGTACATTGCTTCTTCTTCTCTCCTTCTGAGTAGGTCTTAAGCCTGTTTTGAGTTTTCAGTAAAATGCAAAAGGAAGATCTCAGAGCATTTTCAATGAGATGCTGGTACAAAAGGCACTTGTAGACTTATGCTAAAAGTCTCTGAAATTTCATTGTTTTCCCCAGTTTTCTTGAAAAATATGTCTGAAAAGTTTGCCCCAGTCATGAAGAATTAAACAAGGGGTAGGCTTATTTGTTTCAGAGGAAAGAGGCAAACAAAGGCTATTTATTCCTAATGTCAATCTTAGTAAAAATATTCATGATAGTCTATTCTATTCACTCTTTACTTGTCAGATTCTGAACATCGAGACCAGACATCTGAGATGTGGATATACACTTTCATTCTTTAACTTAGTTGGCTTTATACAGGGGTAGAATTATGACTTTCTTATTTCCAGTGTCTTCTTTCACCCTGTCTTTTGAAATAAAGAACTTATCCTTCACTATGGCTCCTCAATCAAAGTTTATATTTATGTAAAAAGTAATCAAAAACAAACATAATTCAGAGAATATAAACCCTCACATTATAACTTTAGTCATGGACACACCATGTTATTGTGATTTCAGTGTGTCTGCAGTCCCTGCTGAACACACCCACAAACAAAGAAACAAACAAATGAAACAAGTACACATACACAGTGAGGTGGAAGAGAGAGATGGAGAAGGATACTGAGATGGTAGGGAAGAGACTGGGGTATTAGTTGAAGAAACAATACTATATAGCAATATCAATAGAATACTATAGTAGAGAAATCTATATTGAGACAATTGGACCATTTAGACTCTTTCTGTAATATTTCATACAGTCTGCAGAATTGAGTGATGCTGTGATGGGGATATAAAAAGATTTATATACTAGCAATGGAAAGGAGGCAAAGGCTGTAAGTTTGATTTTTAATCTAGGCTTATGACTGTCTCTAGCTTGGTCATAAACAGCTTAAATGAAGCTGTTATGTTTCTCCCAGGCAATTTGGCTAACCAAATGTCTACTCTAAAAATGAGGTAAGGAGGCAAGAGCAATGAAAAGCTACTCACTTATGACTGTCTTATAACATTGCATATATTGTGTCAGTATTTACTTTAAAAAGAAAGGCTGGGGTTAATAAAAGATGCTGAGCTCTCACTTGGCCATGTTAAGCTATCAGGTGTTCATGAAAAGGTATGAAGACATAAATATTATGATAGGTAAGTGGAGATATGTTTCAAAAGGAATAATTTGGTATTCTTTGTCATATAAATCGAACTTAAAATAAGAGAAGTACATTCTGAAGAGATGGTTCTGCAGTTAAGGATTTTCCTCACTCTTTCAGAGGACCGGAGTTCTGTTCACAGAACCTGAGTTAGGAAGCCCACAATGGCTTGCAACTCCAGTTCTGAGGGATCCTAGATGGTCTGTTGTGGCTTTGAGGGTTTCAGTATACAATTGCCATACAGCCATAATATGTTGTTGCATGTCACTTTCCTCCTAGTCAAACAATTGACACCTCAGGGATTCAGCTGTGTCTGCTTGCAAGGGATCTTCATAGCTGGGGTGACTGATGGTTTGCCTTCCCTCACATAGGTGTGAGGAGGGTCACAGGACCCACTTATTTGTCCAACTGTCCCTACCAACTGTTATATGCCATTGTGCCTTAACTGCATGTGGGCTTTTGAAGAGTCTTTTGCGTAATCTCAGTAAAGACTAGGGAAGGAGGGGCTTCATTTGCTGGGCTATGAGAAGGTCCTTATCCTGGCTGGGTGACCACTTGGGGGGGACAGGAATCATAGGTATCCCTGACCTATGCTATGTAATGTAGCTCAGTAAACTCAGTTTACTGAAGTGATCTTTGGTGGAATCATAACTTTGTCTTTGATCTTAGAAGGAGGAGTAGACATTTTGTACAGTCCCATCCCAAGAAGTCTTTATAATACACATGCACATATAAGTGTAACAAAAAAGAAATGTAGGATAACAAAAGTATTCCTTGGATAAATAGTTTATACAAAGGAGGAAAAGAGGCTCAGGATATGTCAGGAGTCTCTTCAGTATTAAATGTCTTGACATATGAAGATATAAAGATTGTCTATTTATCCCAGATAAAGAAAACATTAACAGACCAAATCCATCAAGTTTTTCATACAATTCCAGTTTTGTGAGTCTATTAGTTCATTGTGGTCCCCTATAGGAACATAGGCAACTATAAATAGTTGCAGCGCCAGGAACTCCCTTGTAAACTCTATGAACTTCTTGATCCTTCTTCTCCACCTAGGAGCAAGGGTGATCTTCTAGGTCCCACGGTGATCACAGAGGCTCTGATTCGAGACAGCAATGATGCCTGCTCAACCTTTCAGTTAAGGAGAAGATAACAAAGGAAGGAAAAATAAGATTTGAATGTGAACAGAGAGAGTATTAAATCTGAAATATGAAGAATGTGTCCTTAGCTTATTTACTTATTAACTGTTGTGAACAATTTACATCTTTCCTAAATTTGACATGGAAGGCAGAAAATTTTGTTTATTTTTCCCTTTAAGGTCTGAGTTATAAGGACCTTCTACTAAGAACAACTGACTAGAGATAAAAACAGTATTGATGTCCATAAGAGAGACAAAAAGAGCCTCCAAAACAAAAATGGCACTAACATTAAGCAAATTAAAATACAATACAGAACAAAAATGACTCCACCTATCAGGCATTTACATTTCTGTTCCTCTTAACTGTTTTCTTTCTACGTGTTCCTAAGAAAGACTTGAATCAATTTTATTTCCATCCCATGTGAATGCTCATGTTCTTTAGTAGTCAGCCTGCTTGTAGGACACTCCAGGATATGGTGCTGAAAGAGTGGGGAACTCTCCTTGGAGACTGGATATTTGCTGTTATGGACAGGAGCATTGAGCAGTTAGAAGTGACTTAGCTGTTTCTCAGTGCAACTTGGCTGCTTCAAGAAAGATGTTGCTGGAGTTTAACATAACTTGGGACACAGACCACCAGGCTTCTGTCTGTGCCCAAGACCTAGGCAGCTCTGTGGGTCATCCGTGTGCCAGCCTTGTTGTAGGTCGTTTGCCCTGCACTTGGAGGGGCTCCCACCACCATCTTTGCACCCAGACAGACAGGACAGGCAACACCAGGTACACAGAGATATCCTGAGTTTAACATCACTTGGGACACAATGGGATGATCACCAAGAACAGCAGCAGCAGTGGAGTGGATCAACCTGAGCTTAGAGTGCTACAGAAGGCAGAGCTGGAGAAGTGACCCAAGCCCTTTGGAGGAACCCGGAAGATCATGTGTGGATCCCAGACATTGAAACAAAAAGCTGTAAAATCGACATTGCCTTGGCGACCCCAAAAATTTCAAGATGCCAGAAGCATAGGATATCTGCTGAAGAAAACTCCTAACAGGGAGTGGCACCAGCCCAGGAGAAAGAAATTTGTTTCAGTCAACAAAGATGAAAAAGGAGTTGGAGATATGAAGACCACTTTGACATCAGACATGAAGATGCAGATTTTGGAGTTTGCCCAGCTGGTTTCCTGTCTTGCTTTGGGGATTACAGTTGAATTATTGGATGAATCTCACAAGAGACCTTGAATTTTGGGCTTTTAACATTGTTATGACTGCTATAGACTATAGGAACTTTTGTAGTTGTACTAAATACACTTTTTAATTATGCTATGTTCAGGTGTGGCCCCTATAGACTCATATGTTTGAAAAAGACTATGGTGGCCAGTAAATGGAATGTGATGGTTTGTATATGCTTGGCCCAAGGAGTGGAACTACTAGGAGGAATGGCCTTGTTGAAGTAGGTATGTCACTGTGGCCATGCTTAAGCCCCGCACCCTAGCTTCTATTCTGTTAACAGCCTTCAGATGACAATGGAGAAATCTCAGCTCCTACTGCACCATGCCTGCCTGGATGCTGCCATGCTTTTGTCTTGATAACAATGGACTGAAACTCTGAACCTGTAAGCAAGCACCAATTAAATGTTGTCTTTTATAAAACTTGCATTGGTTATAGTGTATGTTCACAGTAGTAAAACCTTAACCAAGACATCCAATGAGAAGATGCTCACCTAAAAGAATATAATATATTGTTCTTTTTCTTCTTCTGACTTCCTCTGCTTTTGTGACAGCATTTCTTCATGTTGATTAAGACTACTTTGCTCAAGAAGTCCTCTCACCTCAATTTCCAGAGTAGCAGCAATGACAGATGAACCTCTTTATTCCCTGCCCTATTTCTGAGTGATTAGGACTGTTTGGCTTTGTAGCTCCTTATGATAACCCAGGGTTTCTTTATTTGAGTAAAGAAATATCAAATATAAATGGAACTACACCTGGGTTCTATTGTACAAAGTCCATTGATATCTCCATTCCATCTTATAGTTTCTAGGTTGAGCCCCTGCTTGTAAGGAATATAGTGGCCTCTAAAGCATCTCTTCTATGTAAAATACACATCTGCCTTTGATTCCTCATGGGTCACAACTGTAGTCACCATCTCTCTGTTTTGCCCAGGTTTTATCCACACACTCTTGTATATTCTGCTTTAATTAGAAAAACAGCATCACAGCCTGGTTACACTTTTAAAATGAATAGCAGAAGAAACTAATTCCAATCAATTAACATGGAAAATAGTCATGTTAGCCATTTATTCTGGAGGAGTTCCCATGAATCTGTGCCGTAAATGGCTCCCCATATGCTAGTTATTACTTGAAATGTGCTGGCTTTCAGCTTCCTATACCCTTGGAAACACATTCCCCCTTTGAGGGAATTTTCCAGACTGCCTATCTATACTTTCCCTAATGCTTTCCCGAAATGCTTTCCTTTCTTAGCAGCTGCCACACAAGCCTGTGTTGCTCAGGTCATATTGAAAGATATGGCCTATGAGGGTTTGATGCTAAGCATGAACAAGCAGATTCCTTGGAATCCATTCCTGTTGTATTGGCCTCAGAAATATTTATAGCTTTCTGAGGTAGTTACACTGATACTTTGAGCTTCTGGTTCCCAGCCCACATGGTACCAGCTAGAATAACTGTGTTAAAACTGTAGCAATTGCTTTTCCATTGAGATGAGCTCTGTAATTCAAGGGACCTTCCTGTCTATGTGCTCTCTTGCCTGCTTGTTTGATCCCACAGACCACTCATCTTACTTTAATGGTTTGCTATTTTCATTCTTTGAGACTGCTATAAACCTTTAATAAATACCCACTATAAAATGTTACCTAACTACTGGTTTCAAGACACTTAGTGGGAAATGTACACACTAATCTTCAATGATTATTTATGTAAGTAAGATGCTTCTATGGAGGAAACATTTCACAAGGTTTACAAAGTACAACTAAAAGATTAGACTTTGACATTAAATTAAGAATAATGAAGTATTTTCCTCATAATCCTTAGCAATGACCTTGTAATAACAGAGCCTCATAAGATAAATGGCTCCAAACTTAACCATTCCTTGTTTAATAACAAGAAATAATTTCCCTCAAAGGAGGCAAATACACTTAGAGAATAATTTCAGTGTCAGAACTGAAGTATATATTTTTTCAAAAAATTTGAAGTAGTTCTTAAGTATGATGGTAAGAACACTGCAGGTGCTATATTATATGAGAACAAGATCATTGTGTTTCAAAAACTTGAAATAATTTTAGCAGTACTGCAGAAAACAATGCTCTCAGAGAACAGGCAGCATATGCATTTGCAAAATTAAGTGCAGAAAGAATGATGTCATGCAGAAAATGGGAAAGTCATTCCAAGGACAGTTTATATAATAGAGCTGAACATCAGAAGAGATGTTTCTAAAACCTGTATGAGGGAACTTGTATATGACTATAGTTCCTTCAGAAGTAAAACTTAAATTATGTACTAAAGTTCATGAATCACCCCATCACGGAGAATGTAAATGAGTTGCCAGCTTAGGTATTAATTCTAAGAGCCTTTGTCCTCATTCTTATTTCCATTCACAGACAATCTGGAAAAAAAAACATAAGACCTGTTTCCAGTCAGATACCAACTGTGGTGCAAAACATATGTTGAAAAAAGTAAAATTTAAAACACTGCAGTGTTCATCACAAGACTAGAAACCCAACAGATAGGATTTTCTTCTGAATTAACAAGCATGACTTGATGGATTGTTTCCTCCATGTGCTGAAAAGGTTAGACCAGTGGGTTATGAAATAGCTGTGAATCCAGAACAACCTGGGAGACTTAAGATGGGAAAACACAGCTAACACAATTTCCCGAAGAATAAAAACATAGTGATATCATGTCTTGAATGTGAAACAAGGAGATTTCTATAGTCTTAAAAGTACTATCAGGTTCTACCAGCACCCGACCAATACAAATGCAGATACTCACATCCAAATATCAGACTGAGCCTGGGGACCCCAATGGAGAAGCTACAGGAAGGACTGAAGGAGCTAAAAGGGATTGCAACCCCATAGGAAGAACAATATCAACTAACTGGACCAACCAGAGCTCTCAGAGACCAAACCACTAACCAAAAAGTATACATGGAGGGATCCATGGCTCCAGATACATATGTAACAGAGGATGAACTTATCTGACATCAACAGGAGGGGAGGCCCTTGGTCCTGTGGAGGTTTGATGTCCCAGCTTAGGGGGATGCTAGAGTGGTGAGACAGGAGTGGATGAGTAGGTGGAGGAGTGACAGTATATAAATGAAAAATAGACAATGGTCAACACCAAAGCAGAAGCAATAAGCTAGAGGATATCTCAAAGGGCCATTAAGTAGGTACCACCATGTGCAGATGGAATTTGAAATTTAGTTCATACAAGTGAATTAGAGTAAAATAAAAGTATTTTTCTGAGACTTATGATATTCTCTGTGTTTTTGTCCAAAGAAAAGTTGTAGACATATGAGCAAAAAGAAAATAGTGATCAATACCACATAATAAAGCAGTGGCTATAAACCAACCTGGAATTTACTAAAATGTTGGAGCTAGTTATGTCAATTGCATAAATGTGTTTAAGGTTTACAAAACATAGTTTAAAAAATTTCAGCAGATAATTAAAATTTTCATTATGAGCAAGAAGGGAGTTGTAGAAACTTAAGGAAATGTAAGCCCTACAGAAATGTCCTCTGAAAGGGCTCACATACAGATTGAGCTTGCTAATGAGTCAGGAAATCCAAAGACTGGTCAGAAATAAGTTAATGAGGTTGACATGTGACAAATAGACTTGAAAAGCAAACAAACAAGATAACATGTGAGAGTAACAGCAGCTAAACTAGAGTTTCTGAACGATGCCTTAGTAAGCAAAGCAATATCTGAAGAAATAAAATCATTCTGAAATTTTCTGAGTTATTAAATTAGAGATTCAAGAAGCTTGAGAAAACTTAAGTAGAAAAAATTTACACATAGGTAATAGTAGTAAAGATTAAATATAAAAAAGGAAAATTTAGATGCTAAGAAAATAATGTATTATCTAAAGGATAATAAAGGTTTATATGACCATAAATTTCTTACCCAGAAAAGCTCAACTTTACATGCTAAAAGACCCAATAGTCCCTGAATTTGTATTGCATTGAACACTTGTTCTGAAGTAAATATGAAATAAAAATATTTTCAGGTGCATCTTGTTCAGTCAGAGAAGATGCACCTAACCCTCAAGAGACTGGAGGCCCCTGGGAGTGGAGAGGTCTGGTGGGGTGGGGATGGAGGTAGGGACATCCTTGGGGAGATGGAGGAAGGAGGTATTGGATGTGGTGGTGCATTGGGAGAAGGATAAAATCTGGAGTGTAAAAAACGTTAAGTAAAATTTAAAAAAAAGAAAAGAAAAAGAAAAATATTTTCAGATGATTTTCATAGTAAGAAATTATAAAGAAGTTTTTTTTAAGCTTATATGGAAGGATTCCATATAGTTACTAGAAGCTATAGCCAAGGAGTGGACTACCAGAAATTTCTTTTGAGTTTATATGTCCTCATTACCTACTCTTATACCCTTCTCCTCCCACTGAACCTCTTCTTCCCAACAAATTCATCTCCTACTTCCAAACATTGCTTTTTTAATTTTGATTAGGCTTTCTTGTATGACCATGGTTAAGAGTACTGTTTACCTGAGCATAGGTTTGAACAGATTTACAGTGACAGATGTGAATTCTCCTTTGTGCTGTGACACGCCACTCTAATTAATACTCTGTTAATTATCCCTTCTCTTATTTTCTATTGCTCTGAAAGAACACCATGATCAAAACTAGGTTGGGAACAATAGCATTTAATTTGCCTTATAGGTTATAATCCATTTTCCAAGGAAGTCAAGCTAGGAGCTCAAGGTAGGATCTAGGCGGCAGGAGCTGATGTGGATCTGGTGTCTATTGGTCTGTACCACATGGCTTATTTGTCATGTCTTTTTATTGCACTCAGTAGCACTAGCCTAGCAGTGTCACCTCCCACCGTGAACTGGCTCATTCTATATCAATAAGCAATCAAGAATATGCAGCACAGGCTTGTCCACAGACCATACTGCTGTGAACAATGACTCTAGCTTGTGTCAAGTTGACACACACACAAGCCAGCACACCTCCATAATGGTGATTCCTATTATTGCACTATTGGAAAAATCTTGATTATCAGGCTGGCATTGTACAACTGGAAATTTCTTTCAAGGAAATAGGAATATATTTAGAAGAAAGATTTTTACCATTGTCTTATGGTTTGTGGATTTGGTTTCTCTTCTGAAGCAGGGCATTTCACGCAGATCTTCACTAATGTCCCCAGATGGATTGAGGACCAAACTGTATAGCCAAGATCTCCAGGAGTAAAACATTCAAGTGTCTATTGATGTCACACTTATCTTTCCCCATATTCAGTAATTCATTGTTTCAAACTGCTCTAGACCAGCAAGACTAAGGAAGGAGTAAAGGTTATGCTAAAAAAAGCTGAGGACCAAAATGACACAATCATACCTTACTATGCATTTCTTTAAAACCCAGGTCTTGACTGTATCCTATAACTTTGGTATATTAGTTTTTTTAAACTTAAACTTTTATATTTTGAGAATTTCAGTTATAGGTACTATGCCTACATCATTCCTACCCCTTTCTCATTCTTCATCTTTCTGTGTCCTCTCCACTCACTCTCAAATTCATAACGTCATATTCTTTACTATTGTTTTACATAAACCTGCTGAGTTCATTTAGAGTTGCTCTGGTGTATATATAACTAGGGGTGACAGTTCTGATGGAGCAACCTATTGAGGGAGCTCATTCCTAGAGAAGAGAGATTCTCTCTCTCTCTCTCTCTCTCTCTCTCTCTCTCTCTCTCTCTCTCACACACACACACACACACACACACACACACACACACACACAGCCATTGATTAATTCTAGCTCTTCATCTAGTGGCAAGGTATTGTGAAATTTCCTCAGCTGACCAGTGAACTGGTATTATCCTCATGCAGTTATTGCTCATATGGCCTTAATCTTGAGATTTAATGGATACAGCTTCCCTGCCATGTCTAGATAAGTTTAAAGGTAATAGTAAAATTTATATTCTCATCAGCCTTCATCTATACTGTGTATAAAAACCTCAAGACTAAGACAAACTAAAAAATAATCAACAGAAAACAGAATTAAAAGGGCCTGGAGAGCTGTCTCAGCACTTAAGAGAGCTTTCGCTTTGCAGATCTGAGTGCAGTTTCTGGGACCAACGTGCCAGGTGGATTTATGACTGCTAGGATCTCCATTATCCAGCATGTTCCTGTCTTGCCTCAGTTGGCACTAGCATATAAAGCACATATACACATAAACAAAAGAAAATCTTTAAACAATTAATCGAAGGAGTCAGACTATAAATGATTCAGATTTTAGAGTTAACAGGGATTATCTCCAGAAGGAAACAGAATGTCATGGTTTGAATATGCTTGGCCCAGGGACTAGTATTACTCAGAAGTGTGGCCTTGCTGGAATAGGTGTGTCACAGTGGGTGTTAACTATAATACCCTAGTAGTAGCTGCCTGGAAGCCAGTATTCTGCTAGCAGACTTCAGATGAAGATGTAGAACTCTCAGCTCCTCCTGCACTGGATGGCATGCCTGCCTCGATGCTGCCATGCTTCCTGCCTTGATGATAATGGACTGAACCTCTGAGCCTGTAAGCTAGCTTCAAGTAAATGTTGCCCTTATAAGATTTGCTTTGATCATGGTGTCTGTTCACAGCAGAAAAAAATCTAAGACCCAGAGAGAACTAGGCAAAGGAAGGAAGATGATAGATAGTAGCAGCATTTTACTCTAGAAGTGAAATATGCAAGATTTAAACCAAAGAACTCATTAAAATGGCATATATGTATATGTGATCAAGGATTCATCCATTTTAATAATAATGATGAAATCCTGTCGTTTGCAAGAAGATGTGTGGAACTAGAGATTGTTATTATATAAATTATGCTGGATTCAATAGAAAAGTAACACATTTTCTCTCATGTGGAAATTAGTTTTATAAAACAGACATTGAAATATAAGGGTGGAGCCGTGATAGTCTTTATAATAAACTTTATTAGACTAAGGAATGCCTAAAATATTTGGAATGCACATCTCTGGGTTATCTCAGATGCTGGGTTCAGAGAGATTTGGCTAGGGCTCAGAAACCTTTCCTGAATCTGAGCAGTGGTGTAGAGTGACTTGCTTTGTCTAAAGCCAGGAAAAATAACAAAAGAATCTCTATAGATGTTAGTTTAAATCCCTTCCTTCTCTTCTTTCCCTTCTTTCTTTCCTTCTTGATCCCTTCACTTCTTTCTCTTTCTTCCTTCCCTCCTCCTTCCTTCTTCCTCTTTCTTCCTTCCCTCATCCTTTCCTTCCTTCCTTCCTTCCTTCCTTCCTTCCTTCCTTCCTTCCTTCCTTCCTTCTCTTCCTTCCTTCCTTCTCTTCCTTCTCTTTCTTTCTTTCTTTCTTTCTTTCTTTCTTTCTCTCTTCTTTTTCTCTCTCTTCTTCTCTCTCTCTCTCTCTCTCTCTCTCTCTCTCTCTCTCTCTTCCTTCCTTCCTTTCTTTCTTTCTTTATCTATTAGGCATGTACACTGAAGATCTGATGAAGAGTATAAAGGAATGGGTAAGCATATCAGATCAGGGATTTCTTGGCATTTGTGTGTGTGTGTGTGTGTGTGTGTGTGTGTGTGTGTGTACGCATGCATGCATGCATAAAATTTTGTTGATAATAATCTCAGATGTGACTGCCAATTTCTTTGATGTACATATGACTAATCAAAATTGAACAAATGGAATGGCTTTTATTGTCTTATAGGTTTGGAGTTTGTAAGATACTTAAAAACAGGGACTTATATAGGGTTAATAATGTATAATACTGGAAGCATGTTTTTCTCTTCATCTTTATGATTCTGATCATAAAGAGCATCCCAAATACCATTTATAGCTTAGACTAACAAAATATGGAAGTCCAAATTAAACAACTGAACTAGAATAGTAAGAATATCTTCCTGAGGAAATACCTGGGCATGAAGGCAAAAGAAACTGAAACACAGAAGTCCAGATACCATGAAAAAAATACTTTAGATTAAGAAGAAAATTTTAATTTTTTGCAATTAGCTAAAAAGACAGGCACCATGAAAAGATAAGTGAAATAAATAGGTTATTGAGTGAAAGCTAAATTAAAAAAATAACTAACTACATTTAGTTGAGACGTCATTCATGTGGCCTGAAAAGGGAAACAATAAGGATCTGCAAGAATTTTGAGGCCATGTTCTCCATATTTTTCATGTGTAGCAAACACTTTCGAGAAGACTGTACTTAAATAAAGAAACAAATGGAAATATCCCAGGGCAAAACTCTAAAGCAAAGCATTAGTGATCCCATAAATGAGTCTTGTGTCATCAAAAATTCACATACAACTACATAGTCACTTGAGATATGTATCACAAATTCCAGATAAGGTTTGTTGAAGGAGAAAGGAAACTACTAGAAAAATAATTAAGAATCTGGAGAATATCTTTGATGAAGAGAACAGTGAGAGTTTGTAATAGCCTTTAGCTGGGAGTGAATCAAAAGGAATCAAGCTGAATAACTTCTTTTCTCTTCCAACAATTTATTTCATTTACTTATAGCTTGAGTTCAGCGAAAATCAATTCTATAATATCAGAAGTTACATAGATAAACAAGATAAACAAGTACAATCAGATTCAGATTCAGCATTAGGTAAGAAGTAAGAGGAAGCATTTGCGCTCTCTCTCTCTCTCTCTCTCTCTCTCTCTCTCTCTCACACACACACACACACACACACACACACACACACACACACACACACACACACACACACACACACACCACACCACACCATACACACACACTCACACACAGAGGACCTTCAGTCTGGTATCATCTGGCTGCTCACATGCAAGTTTATAAAGATGAAGATAACACACTCCTGTTTGACATGACTTTTGTTATACACCACATAAAGGCTTCTGAAAGCATCAGTATGTCACTATACAAACCAAAGATTTTTTTTCAGGGACTGCCTATGATTTTGAATGTTTCTATGTGTCAAGGATGCTTACTACTAAATCAAACCTCAGAACACCTTCTCTTTAACTTTGGAGTAACTGGTAACAGAATATGCTCTGCATGTGACTATTTTGACTACTTGCCTTTATATTCATGTAGCTATAGAAACAGAATAAAAGTGGGTTAATTTTTTTTGTAAATTTAATGCAAGTTAGCCTTCAGTCTTTACTACTCAAATGTCTGACTCACAGATTATACTCCTGAGCATATTAGACTTTTTAATTTTAAGATATGTAATTTCTCCTTCAAAGCAGACTATAGTTTATTATTCTATATCAAAAGAAGCATGAAAAATATGCACAAATTAAAACAGTATTTTGAAATTAGTTGAAGTCAATACAATTATTTTCCTTGAAACAAGTTAACCTAATGAATCCAGTATTCTTGTTGCATAAAATCAATGATAGGAGGTGCCTTTCTTTTGATTGTTTTGAAGTAAAATTATTTGTGATGGTATATTTTGGAATGGAAAGTAATCAATCATTGTCCTGGAATGTATCAATTACTACATAAAGGTCCAATATAATATCAAATACAAAGTCTAGGAAGAGAAAGGATAAAAGTCTTCTCTTCTCAAAGCATTGGCTTAACATATGAAATGTAGGTATATCATATTAATCAATTACAGTGAAACAATACATTAAGGGTTCACAGTAATCACTGACAAATCTCTCTAATATACATATAAATAGAACTGAGGAAGTTTTATAATATTATTCAACTGCTTTATGGCCTTATTGATTGAATGAACCAACTGAAAAATAAATCTGCATCCCACAACCCATCTTTTGAAAATTTTTTATTGGTCATTTTGTTATTTGTTATTTTAATTGGCTATAAGTTTCAAATGATATCCCCCTTCCCGGTTACCTCTCTGAGAACCGCCCCCATTCCAACTCCCCTCCCCTGCCTCCACGAGGATGCTTCCCCACCCACCTGCCCACTCCTGCCCCACTGCCCTAGCATTTTCCAACGTTGGGGCATCAAGCTTTCACAGCACCAAGGCTCTATCCCCCCCCTTTGGTGACAGACAAGGCCATCCTCTACTACATAAGCAGTTGGAGCCATGGGTTTCTCCATGTGTATTTTTTGGTAGGCGGTTTAGTCCCTGGGAACTCTGGGGGTCTGTTTGGTTGATATTGTTGGTTTTCCTATGGGGTTACAATCCCCTTCAGCTCCTTTAGTCCTTCACCTAACTCCTCCATTGAGGTAACCTGCTCAGTCTGATAGTTGGCTGCAAGCATCCACATCTGTATCCATAAGGTTCTGGTAGAGCCTCTCAGGAGACATCCATTTAAGGCTCCTGTCAGCAAGCACTTCTGGGCATTAGCTATAGTGTCTGGGTTTGGGGGGCAGCATATGGGATGGATCTCCAAGTGGGACAATCTCCTTTCTTTCAGTCTCTGCTACACTCTTTGTTCCTGTATTTCCTTTAGATAGGAGCAATTGTAGGTTAAAATCTGTATCCCACATCCCATCTTTAACTCTAAATAAAAACTTATTCTTCACTCCAGTGGTAGTTTTATGTGTCCACATTTTAGACGTACAACTGAGAAATTATATTTCATTTTGTATGTTATCACTCCTCAACATGTACATAAAACTCTAGGAAAGTTAATATTGCCATATATTATCTCTCATTGGCTATTGTAGTTAGGGTTTCTATTGCTGCAACAAAACATGACCAAAATGAAGTTGAGGAGGAAAGGAATCATCTGACATATGAATCCATACCACTATTCATCATCAAAGAAAGTCAGGACAGGATCCAGGAAAGTCTGGATCTTGGAGGGAGGAGCTGATGCAGAAGCTGTGAAGGGGTGCTGCTTACTGGCTTGGTTAAATTGTCTTTCCTCACCCTGCTTTCTTATACATCCCAGGACCACAAGCCCAGCAATGGCGCTATCTACTGTGGCCTGAGCCCTCCCCAATTAATCACTAATTGAGAAAATGCCTTACAGCTGGATCTCATGGAGGTATTTCTCCAACTGAAAGATCTTTCTGATTATTCCAGGTTGTGTCAATTTAGCATGCAAAACAGCTAGTATACAGCCTTTACATATCATCTAAGCCAGTCAAATAGGGAGGTCTCAACATTTTTTTGAATTGATAAAATGAGGAATGGTATTAATATATTTTGTTGTTTGTTTGTTTGTTTTTGTTTCCTACCAGGGCTTGTGTTTTGCAGTAGGGCAAGTAAATCATTTCTTGGACTGAGTTTTAAAGGGCAAAAGTAGAAGAATGATCACAGGAAGACTGTCTGTTCACTGAACCACATTTCTATCTGCTTTGGTATGGCATTAGCTGGATTTAAAAAGCAGAGGTATTCTATAAGGAGTTATTTTAGTGTTAAAACAGCTCTTGAGTTTGAGCAAACCCATGTGACTAGGAGCACTGTCAGAGGCAGCATCCACAGCTTAGGTCATACCACTCAGATGGGCAGTCATTACTGGGAGACCTAGTCCCAATCTCACAGTTAATTTTCTAATCCCCTGTCTCTTACAATCTTTCTCCCTGTTTTTCTACAAAATTCTCTGAACATTGAATACAGATGTATTTTGTAGATGTATTTACTGGGAATCCACAACTCTGGGTTTGATTGATTGTAGCTCTTTGCTTAAGCTCCATCTAAATTAAAAAGTAGTTTCCTTGATGAGGGGTGAAGACTACATTTATGTGTGGATAAACAAATGTTTGAATTATTGTTAGGAATTATGCTGGATTATTAAAGTTGTGATAATTGTAGGTTCCACCCCTAGATCTATCAATTTATTATTACTAGGCTAGGTTTACAGTACCTGCAATGTTTTCCCTCTTTTTTTTCTATATTCTATGTTTACATTCCAAAGGCTTTCCCCTTTCCCAGTTCCCACCCACCATAGTTCCCATAGTTCCTCTCCCCCCCCAACTATTCCCCAATCATTTCCCCTCCCCACTCGGTTTCTTTACTAAACTGGATGCAATCTTTACATGCCCAGGGTCCTCTCCTTTCTTCTTCTTGGGAATCATTTGACTTGCTATTTGTGTCTTGAGTATTTAGGGCTTCTGGGCTCATTAATATCCACTTATCAGTGATTGCATTTCATGTGCATTCTTTTGTGATTGGGTTAATTCACTCAGGATGATATTTTCCAGGTCTAACCATTTACCTACAAATTGCATGATTTCCTTATTTTTAATTGCTGAGTAGTATTCCATTGTATAAATATACCACATTTTCTGTATCCATTCCTCCTTTGAGGGATATTTGGGCTCCTTCCAATTTCTGGCTATTATAAACAAGGCTGCTATAAACATAGTGGAGCATGTGTCCTTATTGCATGCAGGGGAATCCTCTGGGTATATGCCCAGGAGTGGTATGCCAGGGTCCTCTGGAAGTGACATGCTCAATTTTCTGAGGAACCGCCAAACTGATTTCCAGAGCGGTTTTACCATTTTGCAATCCCACCAACAGTGGAGGAGTGTTCCTCTTTCTCCACATCCTCGCCAGCACTTGTTGTCTCTTGAGTTTTTAATCTTAGCCATTCTGACTGGTGTGAGAACCATACAAAGAATCATCAAGACCAGGAGCTGGTTCTTTGAGAAAATCAACAAGATAGATAAACCCTTAGCCAGACTAACCAAAGGACACAGAGACAGTATACAAATGTTTTCCCTCTTATTGAGTAGATCTTAAGGCCAATTAGAGAAACTTTGCTAACTGTTTTGGCTATTCCTGGTTCGCAACTACACTATATCTACAATTAACTAAAATTCTAAAAAGATAGGTCACTGTGAATACTTTTTGTTTAATTCAAAGTAAGAAGATCCATTTCTAATCTGGATCTTTAAGGGAAGAAAACGGGTCTTTATTCCAGAACTTTTGATCTGAAAAAGGACATATCTTTAATCTGAATTTTGAGATGTGAAAAGACACACATTTATTCTTGGCCAAACCTACTTCTGAATATGGAAGAATGAAGCTTTTGCTCTTTGCCTGCTTACTTTCACTTTGACAGCAACTTCATTTCTTCATGATATTTGAACCAACTTCTTTGAAATTTCAATGTTTTCTAAAGACCAACTGAGACATCTAGCCTCATGGGCAGAGTGACTTCTAGATTCTTAAACTTTTCATTAGCCATCCATCATTGTTGGATCAGCTGGCCGATAGCCTATTTTTGTTGTTTTGTGGAACTCCTAACAGTGAAAATGTATATATATAATATATATTTACATATAATATATTTTTATATTATTTATATATGTATTTATGTATATTATATAGTATATATAAACATGTTATATTATATACATAAATATTTATGTTATATGTAAATATGTTATATATTAAATATATAAAATATATAAAATTTATACATATATATATGATAGAGATTGATTTTGTAAGTAACTCTAGAAAACCTAACCAATACAGCAAGGAGGCATTATATCATTGTTCTTATTTTCTTTTTTTCTTTATTCTTCTCTCACATCATACATGCTGAAAGCATTCTCCCTTCTTTTATCACCTCCTAGTCTGCCAGATCCACTGTTTCTTTGTTTCCCTTCAGAAAAGAGCAGGCTTCCTGGGGATATCAACTTAATAGGTCATGACAAAATGTAATAAGACTAGGCACAAATCCTCATATTGAGACTGGAGAAAGCAACACAGTAGGAGGAAAAGGGTCGGAAGAGCAGACCAAAGAGTCAGGACAGCTCTACTTTTACTGTTATGAGTTCCACAAAACAAACAAACAAACAAACAAACAAACAAATCCAAGCTAATTATTCTTTTGTTTTTATATTCTATATTCTTGTTTACATTCAAAATAATTTCCCCTTTCCAAGTTCTGCCCCCCTCATAAGTCCCATAAGCCCTCTTCTCTCTGCCCATTCCCCAATCAACCCCTTTCCACTTCTCTGCCTCATAATACCTACAATGCTGCATCAAGCCTTTCCAGAACCAGGGCCCTCTCCTTCCTTCTTCTTGGGAATCATTTGATATGTGGATTGTGTCTAAGGTATTCAGAGCTTCTGGGCTAATATCCACTTATCAGTGACTGCATTCCATGTGTGTTCTTTTGTGAATGAGTTACCTCATTTAGGATGATATTTTCCAGCTCCAACCATTTGCCTAAAAATTTCATGAATTCATTGTTTTTAATTGCTGAGTAGTACTCCATTGTGTAAATATACCATATTTTTTTGTATCCATTCCTCCATTGAGGGACATCTGGGTTCTTTCCACCTTCTGACTATTATAAATAAGGCTGCTATAAACATAGTGGAACATGTGCCTTATTGCATGCTGGGGAATCCTCTGGGTATAGGCCCAGGAGTAGTATAGCAGCGTCCTCTGGAAGTGTATACCAAATTTTCTGAGGAAGCACCAGACTGATTTCCAGAGTGGTTGTACCAACTTACAATCCCACCAGCAGTGGAGGATTATTCCTCTTTCTCCACATCTTTGCCAATACCTGCTGACTCCTGAGTTTTAACCTTAGCCATTCTGACTGGTGTGAGTTAAAATCACAGGGTTGTTTTGATTTGCATTTCCCTAATGACTAATGATGTTGAACATTTCTTAAGGTGCTTCTAAGCTATTCGAAGTTCTTTAGGTGAAATTCTTTGTTTAGCTCTGTACCCGATATTTTAATAGGGTTATTTGGCTCACTGGAGTCTAACTTCTTGAGTTCTTTGTATATATTGAATATTAGCCCTCTGTCGGAATTAGGGTTGGTGAAAATCTTTTCCCAATTTGTAGGTTGCCATTTTGTCCTTTTGACAGTGTCATTTGCCTTACAGAAACTTTGTAATTTTATGAGGTCCCATTTGTCAATTCTTGATCTTAGAACATAAGATATTGGTGTTCTGTTTAGGAACTTTTCCCCTGTGCCAATGTCCTCTAGAATCTTCACCAGTTTCTTTTCTATTAGTTTCAGTGAGTCTCCTTTTATGTGGAGGTCCTTGGTCCACTTGGAGTTGAGCTTAGTACAAGGAGATAAGAATGAATCAATTTGCATTCTTCTGCATGCTGACCTCCAATTGAACCAGCACCATTTGTTGAAAAGGCTATCATTTTTACACTGGACGGTTTCAGCTCCTTTGTCGAAGATCAAGTGACCATAGGTATATATGTTTACTTTTTTGGTTAGAGTCACACCAAGATACTTTATATTGTTTGTGGCTATTGTGAAGGGTGTCATTTCCCTAATTTCTTTCTCAGCCTGCTTATCCATTGGGTATAGAAAGGCTACTGATTTGCTTCAGTAGATTTTATAACCAGCCACTTTCCTGAGACTGTTTATCAGCTGTAGGAGTTCTCTGGTGGAGTTTTTTGGGTCACTTAAGTATACTATTATATCATCTGCAAATAGTAATAGTTTGACTTCTTCCTTTCCAATTTGTATCACTTTGACCTCCTTATGTTGTCTAATTGCTCTAGCTAGAACTTCAATACAATATTGAAACAATATGGAGAGAGGGGGCAGTCTTGTCTAGTCCCTGATTTTAGTGGGATTGCTTCAAGTTTCTCTCCATTTAGTTTGATGTTGGCTACTGGTTTGCTGTATATTGCTTATACTATGTTTAGGTATGGGCCTTGAATTCCTATTCTTTCCAAGACTTTTAGCATGTAAGGATGCTGAATTTTGTCAAAAGGTTTTTCATCATCTAAGAAATGACCATGTGGTTTTTTTCCTTTGAGTTTGTTTATGTAGTGGATTGCATTGATGGATTTCCATATATTGAAGCATCCGTGCATCCCTGGGATGAAGCGTACTTGATCATAGTGAATGATCTTTTTGATGTGTTCTTGGATTTGGTTGGCAAGAATTTTATTGAGTATTTTTGTATCGATATTCATTACAGAAATTGGTCTGAAATTCTCTTTGTTGGTTTTGGTATAAGCATAATTGTGGCTTCATAGAATGATTTGGGTGGTGTTCCTTCTGTTTGTACTTTGTGGAATTGTTTGATAGGTCTTCTTTGAAGGTATGATAGAATTCTGCACTAAATCTATCTGGTCCTGTGCTTTTTTTTTTTTGGTTGGAAGGTATGACTCCTTCTATTTATTTAGGGGTTACGGGACTCTTTTGATGATATATTTGATTGCAAGACTTTCTATGACCACTTCTATATCTTTAGGGGTTTTGGGACTGTTTAGATGATGTATGTGATCCTGCTTCAATTTTGGTATTGGGTATCTGTCTAGGAAATTGCCCGTTTCCTCCAGATTTTCCAGTTGTGTTGAGTATAGGCTTTTATAGTAGGATCTGATGATTTTTTGAATTTCCTCATTTTCTGTTGTTATATCTCCCTTTTATTTTTCTTTCTTTTTTTCTTTTTCTTTCTTTCTTTAGCAGGGTTTCTCTGTGTAGCACTGGCTGTCCTGAAACTTACTCTGTACACCAGGCTGACCTCAAACTCAGAAATCTCCCTGCCTCTACCTCCCAAGTGCTAGTATTAAATATGTGTGCCACAACTGCTGGGCAATATAGCTCCCTTTTCATTTCTAATTTTTTTTTAAATTTGGATACTGTCTGTCTGCCCTTCGGTTAGTCTGGCTAAGGGTTTATTTATCTTGTTGATTTTCACAAAGGACCAGCTCCTGGTTTTGTTGATTCTTTGTATAGTTCTCTTTGTTTCTACTTGATTGATTTTAGGCCTGAGTTTGATGATTTCCTGTCCTCTACTCCTCTTTGGTGAATTAGCTTCTTTTTGTTCTAGGGCTTTCAGGTGTGCTGTTAAGCTGCTACTGTATGTTCTCTCCAGTTTGTTTTTGGAGGCACTCAGGGCTATGAGTTTTCCTCTTAGAACTGCTTTCATTGTGTGCCATAAATTTGGGTATGCTGTGTCATCATTTTCTTTTTTTATTTTCTATATTCTTTGTTTACTTTCCAAAGGCTTTCCCCTTTCCCAGTTCCCCCCCTCACCATATGTCCCATCAGTCCTTTTCCCTCTGCCCATTCCCCAGTCACCCCCCAACCCTTTCTCTGTGCTGGTACTCTCCTGCAAAACTGGAACCAGTCTTTTCAGGATCAGTATCTTCTCCTTCCTTCTTTTTGGGAATCTTTTGATTTGCTAATTGTGCCTTGAGTATTCAGAGTTTCTGGCTCTTTAAGATCCACTTACCAGTGATTGCATTTCATATGTATTCTTTTGTGATTGGGTTAATTCGCTTAGGATGATGTTTTCCAGATCCAACCATTTGCCTAAAAATTGCATGAATTCATTATTTTTAATTGCTGAGTAGTATTCCATTGTGCAGATATACCACATTTCCTGTATCCATTCCTACTTTGAGGGACATCTGGGCTCCTTCCAACTTCTGGCTATTACAAATAAGGCTGCTATGAACATTGTGGAGCATGTGTCTTTATTGTATGGAGTGGAAACCTCTGGGTATATTACCAGGAGTGGTATGACAGAGTTCACTGGAGGTGTCATGCCCAATTTTCTGAGGAACCGCCAGAATATTTCCAGAGCGGTTGTACCATCTTGCAATCCCACCAACAGTGGAAGAGTGTTCCTCTTTCTCCACATCCTCTCCAGCACCTGTTGTCTCTTGAGTTTTTAATCTTAGCCATTCTAACTGGTGTGAGGAATCTCAGGGTTGTTTTGATTTTCATTTCCCTGATGACTAATGATGTTGAACATCTCTTAAGGTGTTTCTCAGCCATTTGAATTTCTTCAGGTGAAAATTCTTTGTTTTCTCTTTACCCCAATTTTTAATAGGGTTATTTGGTTCTTTGGGGTCTAACTTCTTGAGTTCTTTGTATATATTGGATATTAGCCCTCTGTCGGATGTGGGATTGGTGAAGATCTTTTCCCAATTTTTTGTTTGCCATTTTGTCCTTCTGACAGTGTCCTTTGCCTTACAGAAACGTTGTAATTTTATGAGGTCCCATTTGTCAATTCTTGATCTTAGAGCATACGCTATTGGTGTTCTGTTCAGGAACTTTCCCCCTGTGTCCATGTCCTCCAGGGTCTTCCCCAGTTACTTTTCTATTAGTTTTAGTGTGTCTGGCTTTATGTGGAGGTCCTTGATCCACTTGGAGTTGATATTAGTACAAGAATATAAGAATGAATCAATTTGCATTCTTCTGCATGTTGATCTCCAGTTGAACCAGCACCATTTGTTGAAAAGGCTATCTTTTTTTCCACTGGATGGTTGTAGCTCCTTTATCAAAGATCAAGTGACCATATCTCTGTGGGTTCATTTCTAGGTCTTCAATTCTATTCCATTACCTACTTGCCTATCGTTGTACCAATACCATGCAGTTTTTAACACAATTGCTCTGTAGTACTGCTTGAGGTCAGGGATATTGATTCCCCCGGAAGTCC
Organism: Apodemus agrarius; assembly: GCA_964023405.1. Taxonomy (NCBI): domain Eukaryota; kingdom Metazoa; phylum Chordata; class Mammalia; order Rodentia; family Muridae; genus Apodemus; species Apodemus agrarius. The sequence continues at coordinate 28,259,745 of OZ030014.1, forward strand.
TTTTATGGTTGAGAATAGTTTTAGCTATCGTGGGTTTTTTGTTACTCCAGATGAATTTAAGAATTGCTCTTTCTAGATCTATGAAGAATTGATTTGGGATTCTGATGGGGATTGCATTGAATCTGTAGATTGCTTTTGGCAAGATGGCCATTTTTACTATATTGATCCTGCCAATCCAAAAGCAAGAACTATTTTTCCATCGTCTGAGGTCTTTGATTTCTTTCTTCAAAGACTTGAAGTTCTTGTCATACAGATCTTTAATTTGTTTGGTTTGAGTCAAGCCAAGATACTTTATATTGTTTGTGGCTATTGTGAAGGGTGTTATTTCCGTAACATCTTTCTCAGTCTGCTTGCCCTTTGAGTACATGAAGGCTACTGATTTGCTTGAGTTGATTTTATAACCAGCCACTTTGCTGAAGTTGTTTATCAGCTGTAGGAGATCTCTGGTGGTGTTTTTTGGGTCGCTTAAGTATACTATCATATTATCTGCAAATAATGATAGTTTGACTTCTTCCTTTCCAATTTGTATCCCTTTGACTTTCTTATGTTGTCTAATTGCTCTTCAAGTACTTCAAGAACTTCAAGTACTATATTGAAAAGATATGGAGAGAGAGGGCAGCCTTGTCTAGTCCCTGATTTTAGTTTGATTGCTTCAAGTTTTTCTCTATTTATTTTGATGTTGGCTACTGGTTTGCTGTATATCATTTTTATTATGTTTAGGTATGGGCCTTGAATTCCTGTTCTTTCCAGGACTTTTAGCATGAAAGGATGCTGAATTTTGTCAAATGCTCTTTCAGCTTCTAATGAGATGACCATGTGCTTTTTTTTCTTTTAGTTTGTTTATGTAGTAGATTACATTGATGGATTTCCATATATTGAACCATCCCTGCATCCCTGGGATGAAGCCTACTAGATCATAGTGAATGATCGATTTGATGTGCTCTTGGATTCAGTTGGCAAGGGTTTTATTGAGTATTTTTGCATCTATATTCATAAGGGAAATTCGCCTGTAGTTCTCTTTCCTTGTTGGATTTTTGTGTGGTTTTGGTATCAGTGTAATTGTGGCTTCATAGAACGAGTTGGGCAGTGTTCCTTCTGTTTCTATTTTGTTGAATAGTTTGAAGAGTATTGGTGTTAGGTCTTCTTTGAAATTCTGATAAAATTCTGCACTAAACCCATCTGGTCCCGTACTTTTTTTGGTTGGGAGACTTTCTATAACCCCTTCTATTTCTCTAGGTGTTATGGGACTGTTTATCTGATCTATTTGATCCTGATTTAATTTTGGTATTTGGTATCTGTCTAGGAAATTGTCCATTTCCTCCAAATTCTCTAGTTGCATTGTGTATAGGCTTTTGTAGTAGAATATGATGATTTTTTCAATTTTCTCAGTTTCTGTTGTTATATCCCCCTTTTCATTTCTAATTTTGTTAATTTGGATAGTGTCTCTGTACCCTTTGGTTAGTCTGGCTAAGGGTTTATCTATCTTGTTGATTTTCTCAAAGAACCATCTCCTGGTTTTGTTGATTCTTTGGATGGTTCTCTTTGTTTCTACTTGATTGATTTCAGCCCTTAGTTTGATGATTTCCTGTCTTCTACTCCTCCTGGGTGAATTAGCTTCTTTTTGTTCCAGAGCTTTTATGTGTGCTGTTAAGCTGCTAGTGTATTCTCTCTCCAGTTTCTTTTTGGAGGCACTCAGAGCTATGAGTTTTCCTCTTACCACTGCTTTCATTATGTCCCATCGATTTGGATAGATTTTACCTATATTTTCATTGAATTCTAAAAAGTCTTTGATTTCTTTCTTTCTTTCTTCCTTGAGCAATGTGTCATTCAGTATGGTATTGTTCAGTTTCCATGTGTATGTGGGCTCTCTGTTGTTTTTCTTGCTGTTGAAGACCACTTTTACTATACTTTGATCTGATAGGAGGCATGGGATTAGTTCGATCTTCTTGTATTTGTTAACATCTGTCTTGTGACCAATTATATGATTGATTTTGGAGAAGGTACCATGAAGTGCTGACAAAAAGTTACATTCTTTTTCTTTGGGATGAAATGTTCTATATATATCTTTTAAATCCAATTGGTTCAAAGCTTCAATTAGTTTCACTGTGTCCCTGTTTAGTTTCTGCTTCCCTGATCGGTCCATTGAGGATTGTGGAGTGTTGAAGTCACCAACAATTATTGTGTTAGGTGTAATGTGTGCTTTAAGCTCTAGTAGAGTTTCTTTTACGATTGAGTGTGCTCTTGCATTAGGAACAAAGATATTAGTATTGAGAGTTCTTCTTGGTGGATTTTTCCTTTGACCAGCCAGAAGTGACCTTCTGTGTCTCTTTTGATGACCTTAGGTTGAAAGTCAATTTTATCTGATATTAGAGTGGCTACTCTGGCTTGTTTCCCAAGACCATTTGGTTGTAAAATTGTCTTACAGCCTTTTACTCTAAGGTAGTGTTTTTCTTTGATACTGAGATGTGTTTCCTGTGTGCAGCAAAATGTAGGGTCCTGTTTCCGTATTCAGTCTGTTAGTCTATGTATTTTTATTTGGGAATTGAGTCCATTGATGTTAAGAGATATTAAGGAATAGTAATTATTACTTCCTGACATTTTTGACGTTATTTTTTAATATATGAGTGACTATCTTCTTTTGGATTTGATAAGAGGGAGTTTCTATCTTGCTTCTTCTGGGGTGTCGTTTCCCTACTTGTGTTGTTGTTTTTCCCCTATTATCCTTTGTAGGGCTGGGTTTGTGGAAAGATATTGTGCAAATTTGGTGTTCTCATGGAATACCTTGGTTTTTCCATCTATGACGATTGAAACTTTTGGTGGGTAAAGTAGTTTTGGCTGAAATTTGTGTACTCTTAGAGTCTGCATGATATCTGCCCAGGATCTTCTAGCTTTCATGGTCTCAAGTGAGAAGTCTGGTGTAATCCTGATAGGTCTTCCTTTATATGTTACTTGGCCTTTTTCTCTTACTACCTTTAATATTCTTTCTTTGTTTAGTACTTTTGGGGTTTTGATTATTATGTAATGGGAGGTATTTCTGTTCTGATCAAATCTGTTTGGAGTTCTGTAGGCTTCGTGTATATTCATGGGCATCTCTCTGTTTAGGTTGGGGAAGTTTTCTTCCATAATTTTGTAGAAGATATTTGCTGGCCCTTTAAGTTGTGTATCTTCCCTCTCACCTATGCCCATAACCCTTATGTTTGGTCTTCTCATTGTGTCCTGGATTTCCTGGATATTTTGGGTTACAAGCTTTTCTCATTTTGCATTTTCTTGGACTGTTGAATCAATGGTTTCTATGGTATCTTCAGCATCTGAGATTCTTTCTTCTATCTCTTATATTCTATTGTTGATATTTGCATCTATGGCCCCTGATTTCTTCCCAAGGTTTTCTATCTTCAATGTTGTCTCCCTTTGTGATTTCTTACTTTGTGTTTCTACTTCTGTTTGTAGATCCTTGATGGTTTTGCTCAGATCTCCCGCTTGCTTGTTTGTATTTTCATGTATTTCTTTAAGAGATTTTTTGTTTCCTCTTTCATGACTTGTACTTGTTGGCCCACGTTCTCCTGTATTTCTTTAAGTGATTTTTGTAATTCCTCCTTATTGACTTCTATGTTTTGATCCATATTCTCCTGAATTTCTTTAAGTGATTTTTGTTTGCCTTGTAAGGGCTAATAACTTTTGATCCATTTTCTCCTGTATTTATTTAAGAGATGTACCTATGTGTTCCGCTATCAGCATCCTGACCAGTGATTTTTAGATCCAAATCATATTTTTCTGGTGTGTTGGGGTATCCGGGACTTACTGCTGTTGGGGAACTGGGTTCGGATGCTGCCATATTGCCTTGATTTCTGTTAGTAATGTTCCTTCGGTTGCCTTTTGCCATCTCGTTATCTCTGGCCTTAGTTGGTCCTGTAGTCACTAGCTGGTGCTTGAACCTCCTTTGGGCTCATAAAGCTATTTCCCCACCACTGGATGACTGGATTTCCCCTGGCACAGATTGCTGCCATGTTGTTCTCCTCTTGGGTGCTGTTGGATCCCTGGTGTATCTTGCTCCAAGCAATGTTATATTCGATTATCTCTTTGGACCTGATGCTGCTTGTTTTCTCTGGTTCTGCTTGCTTAGTCCAGTCAGCAGGAAGGAAGCCGGTGGTGGCCACAGGGAGTGGGGAGTGTGGAGTGCACGGCAGAGAATCCACACCCTGCTGGAATACAGGAACCACTGCTCTGTCAAGCTCCCATTCTTAGATGAGTGGCTGCCTGCCCGAGTCCCCAGAGATCTTAAGCTTGGGATATATCAGGTATCTGGTTCTGCCAGCTCAATCCAAGCAGCTGCCACAAAGCCTTTATTTTAATCACATTCTAAAAAGTCTTTGATTTCTTTATTTCTTCCTTGAGTAGAGTATTGTTCAGCTTCCATGTTTATGTGGGCTTTCTTCTGTTTTTGTTGCTATTGAAGACCACTCTTACTCCATAGTGATCTGACAGGCAGCATGGGATTAGTTCAATCTTCTTATATTTGTTCAGGTCTGTTTTGTGACCAATTATATGGTCTATTTTGTAGAAGGTATCATGAGGTGCTGAGAAAAAGGTATATTCTTTTGCTTTAGGATGAAATGTTTTATATATATATCCATTAAATCCAATTAGTCCAAAGCTTCAATTAGTTTCACTGTGTCCCTGTTAATTTCTGTTTTCCTGATTGGTCCATTAGGGAGAGTGGAGAGTTGAACTTACCCACAATTATTGTGTTAGGTGCAATGTGAGCTTTGAGGTTTAGTAAAGTTTCTTTTATGAATGAGGGTGCCTTTGCATTTGGAGCATATATGTTCAGAATTGAGAATTCTTCTTGGTGGATTTTTCCTTTGACCATTAAGAAGTGTCCTTCCATGTCTCTTTTGGTGACTTTAGGTTGAAAGTCAATTTTATCTGATATTAGAATGGCTACTCCAACTTGTTTCTTGAAACCATTTGCTTGTAAAATTGTTTTCTAGCCTTTTACTCTGAGGTAGTGTTTGCCTTTGACAAAGAGGTATGGTTCCTGTATGCAGCAAAATGTCGGGTCCAGTTTATTTACCCAGTGTTAGTCTCTGTCTTTTTAATGGAGAATTGAGTTCATTGATGTGAAGAGATATTTAGGAATAGTGATTATTACTTCCTGTTATTTTTCATGTTATTTTTCTGTTTGAGTTGTTATCTACTTTTTGGTTTGATGAAAGAAGGTTACTATATTGCTTTTTCCAGGGTGTAGTTTCACTCCTTGTATTGGTGTTTTCCACCTATTATCCTTAGTAGGGCACGGTTTGTGGAAAGTTATTGTGTAAATTTGTTTTTATCATGGAATATCTTGGTTTCTCCATCTATGCTGATTGAGAGTTTTGCTGGGTTTAGTAGTCTTGCTTGGCATTTGTGTTCTCTTTGAGTCTGTATGAGATCTGCCCAGGATCTTCTAGCTTTCATGGTCTCTGGTGAGAAGTCTGGTGTAATTCTGATAGGTCTTCCTTTATATATTACTTGGCCTTTTTCTCTTATTGCCTTTAATATTCTTTGTTTAGTACATTTGGGGTTTTGATTATTATATGGTGGGAGGTATTTCTGTTCTGGTCCAGTCTGTTTGGAGTTCTGTAGGCTTCTTGTATATTCATGAGAATTTCTCTCTATAGTTTAGGGAAGTTTTCTTCCATAATTTTGTTGAAGATATTTGCTGATCCTTTAAGTTGTAAATCTTCACTTTCATCTATACTTATAATCCTTAGTCTTGGTGTTCTCATTTTGTCCTGGATTTCCTGGATGATTTTGGTTACAAATTTTTTTGCATTTTGCATTTTCTTTGTCTGTTGTGTCAATGGTTTCTATTGTATCTTCCACATCAGAGATTCTTTCTTCTATCTCTTGTCTTCTGTTGTTGATATTTGCATCTGTGACCCCTGATTTCTTCCCAAGGTTTTCTATCTCCAATGTTGTCTCCCTTTGTGAGTTCTTAGTTGTTTCTACTTCTGTTTCTAGGTCCTGGATGGTTTTGCTCAGTTCCTTCAGTTGTTTGTTTGTGTTTTCCTGTAATTCTTTAAGAGATTTCTTTTTGTGTTTCCTCTTTCATGCTTCTGCCTGTTGACCCAATTTCTCCTGTATTTCTTTAGCTGATTTTTGTGTTTCCTCATTATTGGCTTCTATCTGTTGACCCATATTCTCCTGAATTTCTTTAAGTGATTTTTTTGTTTCCTTTGTAATGTCTTCTACCTTGAATATATTCTCCTTTATTTCTGTATAAGATTTATTTATAATCCTTCTTGTAATCCTCTAATCACATCATGATAAGTGATTTTAAGTCCAAATCATGTTTTTCTGGTGTGTTAGGGTATCCAGGACTTGCTGTTGTTGGAGATTTGGGTTCAGATGCTGCCATATTGCCTTGATTTCTGTTAGTAATGTTCCTACCTTTGCCTTTTGCCATCTGGTTATCTCTGGTGTTAGTTGGTCCTGTTGTCACTGGCTGGTGCTTGACCCTCCTGTGAGACTGTAAGGCTGTTTCCACACCTCTGGATGACTGGATTTTCCCTGGCACAGATTGCTGTTGTGCTGCCCTACTCTTGGATGCTGTTGGAGCCCTGGTGTGCCTTGCCCCAAGCAATGTTATACTTGGGTTGTCTCTGTTTACCTGGTGTTGCCTGTCTGGTCTGCCTGGGAGCAAAGATGGAGGATGCTGTTGGGACCCTTTCCATGTGCCCATCACTATGCAGGGCAAATGGCCTAGTATAGGGCTGGCACACAGATGGCCTGCACAGCTTCCCAGGCCCTGGGCACAGGCAGAAGCCTCGTGGGCTGTGTCACGAGCCATGTTAAACTCAGGATATCTTTGTGTACCTAGTATTGCCTGTGTGGTCCATGGTAATTATTCTTAACAGTACCTACCAGACAAATGTCACAGAGAAATTATTATATTTACATCCAGTCATTTGGTGACTTAATTCATATTATGATTCTGAAACAAAATAAGTTAGCGTGAGTAATAAATGAATATCAGAATGTTACTGATTCTACAGGCCTTATGTCTGAGTAGTCTATGAACATGGCATTGGCACGGTTTAACACTTAATGAGGGTCTTTGCAGTCATATAATATGGTGGACAGAAGTTCATCACAGTGTACTCAAAGTACTCTAGAGGAACATAACTAATTGAATATATACATTGTCAGTGGCGTTTATTAGGTTTTTTTGTTGTTGTTGTTGTTTTTTGTTACAGTGGCTTCCTAGTTCAACAATGGCCATCTGTAAACTGTGGAAGCCAAGAAACTCCATTTTTTGGAAGTCCAATAAAACTGGGCTTTGGTGTCAATTAAGAATGATATCTGTTTCTTCAGTAATTACAGGGCCCAGAAACTCACCAATAAGAAATAAAGCCAAGCACTCATACCACACTGTCATTTTCTGGGACTTTTTAAAAAATTTATAGTATTTTTGACTTTTTGAAATTATAATTATATAATTTTTTTCTTCTCTCTACCCATTCCCAATTACCTCCTATTCTCTCAAATCAATGGTTTCTTTTAAAAAAAGTGTCAGATATACTCCCAGCTCCTAAATGTAAACATATCTGTGGACTTCTTTATTTCTTATTAGCTGTTGAAAGTGATGCTCATTCTTGGAGGATTCTCCTGTAATTATTAGAAATACTCTTTTAGACCTGAACAATAATGTATCTCCTATTTGATTACAGATCCAATCAAGCTAATATTCCAGGTTATATCACTCTTGTCCAGACAAAGATAGCTTCCTAACTCAAGCCTTCCCCCTATCTTAGCAGAAGGTTTTCTCTCCATTTTTATTTTGGTCACAAGTAAGGAATGCATCTTTTCTGAGTCAAGGTAATTTTAAATAAAAGTTGCTTGTTAACTTAATTCTTTTGGAATTTAAGTGTGTTGTAGACAGAGTATTACCCCTAGGGTGCTTCATATCATCACATTTTCATTAAAATCACATTCAGAAGGGACTGACTATCAAATAGGAGATACATTATTGTTCAGGTCTAAAAGAGTATTTCTAATAATTACAGGAGAATCCTCCAAGAATGAGCATCACATGATGATAAAGGAACCATTCACAATTACTGAGGGTCTATTTATTGTGAATGAAGAGACATTTTCACCTTCATTCATGTTCCTTCTTGCTTAAATGGCAAATAATTGGCTACATTCCTCAAGATCCACAGAATAAAAGAACAGCTTTTGAATTATTTTATTTTTGTATTTTATTCTTGTTAATATGTGTACCACATGTGAGTAGTACCTGTGGACACAAGAAGAGGATGTCATATCTTTTTGAACTAGGGATATGGTATTTGTGAACCACTTACTATTGATTCTGGAACATTGAGTCCTTTGAAATAAAAGCTAGTGCTTTTGGCTGGTGAGTCATCTCTTCCAACATCATATGGTAGGCTTTTATATGTTAAGAAAATAAAATTTATATAGATATACACAAACACTTACATATATTAGCATATGATAATATGTTCATAATATTCAAATATGTCTGCACATGATTTTCCAAATTACTAATATTGTCTCTTTTTTGTACGGTCCACTTCTATTCCATTTTATTCTATTTTGCTAATTATTAATTTGTACTTGTATACTTTCAATTTGAAAATAGTACATGAATTAATCTTTAAGTATATTTGTATGGGATTTTCATAAAGTTTTTTCCTAGATTTGAGCAAGAAGATTTAGGGACAAACAAAAAATTACTTTTCATAAACACTGGGACCATAATAAGAACAAGCCCACACAATGAAAGAAGACATTTCAGCCCAGTATTTATGATCTTTCACATGTTTGGTTTAAACATGTGAAAGCTCATTTAACAAATATGCAGATGTAGAATTCTCAGTTAGATGCTAAGATCACAGAATACTGCGACAAATAAGCTAGAGAAACACCCACATTTTAGGGTATCAGCAGTCTTTAGTGAACAAGATTCTTTACTAAGAAATCAAATGGAATATGATATGTTTTATTAATAGAAGAAGTATATTTTCTTACAGGAAAAAATGATAAGACTTGACCTTAAGAAGGACACTTATTGGGAGAGAAAAAAATGAAGAATAAATAGAATTTTGCTAGTATGAGGAGCCTGTAAGTAAAGCTCGTTATGTGGAGAGGATTTAAAGTAACTTTATTTTCTTCAGTGGTGTAGAGAAAAGTCAGATACCCCATTCTTCAGTAAACAATCTCACACTAATTCTCAGGCAAGCAGCCTTACTCAAACACCCACAGCTCCAACAAAGGAATAAAGACAAGAAAGAATGAGAACTTCCCAGTAAGTAGAAGGGTTTCAGCAGAAAATACATGGGGATGAAGAGAAACTAACAAGAGTTGAAAACAACTAAAGTTTATTATATAGATGCATAAAAGAGTCAACAAATAAAACATTCAAATGGTTTAAATGTTTTGTACATGTGTATATTTATATGTGCCTATGTGACTCAAACCAAACATGTGAAAGATCAGTATGACAAGAACTTCAAATCTCTGAAGAAAGAAATCAAAGAAGATCTCAGAAGATGGAAAGATCTCCCATATACATTGATTGGCAAGATTAATATAGTGAAAATGGCCATCTTGCCAAAAGCAATCTACAGATTCAATGCAGTCCCCATCAAAATTACAACTCAATTCTTCATAGAGTTAGAAAGAGCAATTTGCAAATTCATTTGGAATAACAAACAACCCAGGATAGGGAAAATTATTCTCAATAATAAAAGATTTTCTGGTAGAATTACCATCCCTGACTTCAAGCAGTAGAACAGAGCAATAGTGATTAAAAACTGCATGGTATTGGTACCAGCAGGAAGATCAATGGAATAGAATTAAAGACCCAGAAATGAACCCGCACACCTATGGTCACATGATCTTTGGCAAAGGAGCTAAAACCATTCAGTAGAAAAGAGACATCATTTTCAAAAAATGGTGCTGGTTCAACTGACAGTCAACATGTAGAAGAATGCAAATCAATCCATTCTTGTCTTCTTGTACAAAGCTCAAATCCAAGTGGACCAAGGACCTCCACATAAAACCAGATACACTGAAACTAATAGAAAGTGGGGAAAAGCCTCGAATACATGGGCACAGGGGAAAAGTTTCTGAACAGAACATCAATGGATTATACTCTAAGATCAAGAATTGACAAATGGGACTTCATAAAATTGCAAAGCTTCTATAAGGCAAAGGACACTGTCAATAGGAGAAAATGGCAACCAATCAATTGGGAAAATATCTTTACCAATCCTACATCTGATAGAGGGCTAATAAAAGCACATAAAACAATGTTCAATACCCTTAGTTTTCAGAGAAATGCAAAGCAACATAACGCTGAGATTCCACTTCACACCAGTCAGAATGGGCAAGTCAAAAACTTAGGTGACAGCAGATGTTAAAGAGGATGTGGAGAAAGAGGAACTCCTCCATCGTTGGTGGGATTGCAAGCTGGTACAACAACTCTATAATCAGTCTGGCAGTTCCTCAGAAAATTATACCTAGTATTATCTGAGGACACAGCTATACCACTCCTGGGAATATAACCAAAAGATGTTCTAATATAACAAGGACAATACTCTGCTCTGTTCATAGCAGCCTTATTTATAATAGCCAGAAGCTTGAAAGTACCTGGATGTCCTTCAACAGAAGAATGGATACAGAAAATGTGGTAAATTTACACAATGAAGTACTATTCAACTATTAAAAATCAATGACTGCATGAGATTCTTAGGCAAATGGATGGAACTGGAAAATATCATCCTGAGTCTGGTAATACAGTTAGAAAAAACACACATGGTATGTACTCACTGATAAGTGGAAATTAACCCAAGAGCTTGGAATATCCAAGATACTATTCAGAGAAAACATGAAGATCAAGGAGGAAGACCAAAGTATGGGTCCTTTGGTCCTTCTTAGAAGGGGGAACAAAATACCCCCAGGAGGAAATACAGAGACATAGTGTGGAGCAGAGACTGAAGGAAAGGCCATCCAAGGACTGCCCCACTTGGGGATCAATCCCATATACAGTTAACAAGTCCAGACACTATTGTGGGTGCCAAGAAGAATGCTTGCTGTCCAAGAATCTGATATAGCTGTCTCTTGAGAGACTCTGTCAGAGCCTAACAAATACATAGGCAGATACTCACAGTCAACATTGGACTGAGTATGGGTTCCCCAATGGAGGAGTTAGAGAAAGGACTGAAGGAGCTGAAGGGGGTTGAAATTCCACAGGAGATCCCCAACAACAATGTGAACCAACTAGACCCTCGCAGAGCTCCCAGGGATTAAACCACTAACCAAAGAGTACACATTGAGTGGTCCATGACTCCAGCTGCATATGTAGCAGCAGGTGGCCTTGTAGGATATCAATGGCAGTAGAAGCCCTTGGTTCTGTGAAGGCTTGATGCCCCAGTGTAGAGGAATGCCAGGACAGGAAAGAGGGATTGTGAGTGTGGGCGAACACCCTCAAAGAAGCAGGGGGAGGGGGATGAACAGAGGGTTTTCAGAGGGGAAACCACTATAGGGGATAGCATTTGAAATGTATATAAAGAAAATATTCAATACAGCAAGTTTTTAAAAAGTAGTTGGCCAACACAAAATGGATTCATTTGTATTTCCTTTTGAGAGAGGGAGAGAGAGAGAGAAGGAAATGGATACACATGAAGTTGGGTGCATAAGGAGGTGGGGGAAGATCTAGCAGGATATAGGGGGATGAATATGATTCAAGTCAGTTGTGTAAAATTCCCAAAGGATAAATTAAAGCATTACCATAAGAAGTATAAAAAAATCAATCAGCTTAAGTTATATGATATACATGTAAAAATTACCCTAGCTGTTTCTTGCTATCCTTTCTCAGAGGTGTTTGAATCGCTTCACCTCACATTCTGTAATGTCTGTCACCAGAAGCTTCATACTGTAACAGAGAGGCACTGAACAAACAAAGTGATAATTACTGGTAGGGTTCTAAAATGCACAGAATTCCTATATGTGTCAATGAGACATCCCCCTCACTATAGGATCACTATGGTATTACACTAAGAGCTGTGGCACTAACATCTGTAAAAGATTCTAAGCTTTCAATGGGCAGGTAGTAGAATAGTCATCTCAATGAGATAAAATTTCTGTTGATAAACAACAAATATTTTCATTGTACTGTTTATTATCTATTTTTGTAAGTTATTTACTGGACATATTTTTAAATGATGAGGGCATTTTCAAGCATATTATTCTTAATAAGATTGAACATTATGTATGCAAGGGTTTAATCTAATTCATGCAGCTATTATACTTGGGGATGTTTGACTTGTACTATGTATGTTCCATGGAAGCCCGTGTTACTAAGTCATCTTGATAGACTCCACACAGTCTTTGGTTGCTTTGACATATATTTTCAAATTCTCAAAAATGTTGTAAACTAAGCATACATTTTTTTCAGTCAAACCTAAAATCTTTGAAAACTTTTAAAGTAAAACCCTCTGTAAAATGTTATTGGGAGGAAAAAGTTGCAAGATGTAAAATGAAAGAACAATAAATAAAATCTGTGTTCTGGGAAGGGTATGAAATATGGACTTATGGAGCCTAAGGTGAATTTAACTGTAGGTAGCAGGAGGGAAGGAGGAGAGGGTTGAAGCAGCTGGGCTTAAGTTTATAGATATGCCTGTGGGCAGAGGAGCAATTTTGGTTCATTGATGACTATTTTCTCTCTGAAGTGGGTGGTAAAATCATCTGTTGACTGTGAGAGGAGGTGGAGTTTGCTGAGAGGGAAGAACCTTGTTCCAATTGACAGTCTATCCCGTCTGGTGATTTAAGATACTTTCTTTCATAATGCTTCCTCGACTTAAAACATTTCTCACGTTTGACCAGAACTATGAACTGTTACGAGTTGATTAACAAAAAGCTATTTTAATTTGAAATGCATTCACAAGTATGTGTACAAGTAACTCTAATTCTGCATAAAATGCTCTTTCATTGCTTATATAAATGCATTTTTATGTTAACTTCTACTTGTTTAATTATAATTATCTCCTCCTCTTACACACCCGGGCCATTCTCAAGCTTTTTTATATAATTTTATTTCCCTTTCCTTTTTAAAAATTTTTTATTGGATATATTCTATATTTACATTTCATTTCCCCTTTTCTGGTTCCCCATCCTCCAAAGGTCCCACATGCCCTTTTCCCTCCACCTGTTTTCCCATCCACCCCTTCCCACTTCCCTGTTCTGGTATTCCCCTACACTGATGCTTTGATCTTTTCCAGCACCAGTGCCCACTCCTTCCTTCTTGTCAGATATCATTTGATATGTGGATTGTGTCTTTGGTGTCCCAAGAGTCTAGGTTAATATCCACTTATCAGTGAGTGCATACCATGGGTATTCTTTTGAGACTGGGTTACCTCACTTAGTATGATGTTCTCCAGCTCCATCCATTTCTCTAAAAATTTCATAAATTCATTGTTTCTAATGACTGAATAAGTACTCCATTGTGTATATACACCACATTTTTTGTATCCATTCCTCCGTTGAGGGATATCTGGGTTCTTTCCAGCTTCTGGCTATTATAAATAAGGCTGCTATGAACATAGTGGAGCATGTATCCTTATTGCATGCTGGGGAATCTTCTGGGTATATGCCCAGGAGTGGTATGTCTGGGTCCTCCGGAAGTATCATGTCCAGTTTTCTGGGGAACCACCAGACTGATTTCCAGAGTGGTTGTACCAGCTTGCAGTCGCACCAGCAGTGGAGGAGTGTTCCTCTTTCTCCACATCCTCGCCAACACCTGATGTCTCTTGAGTTCTTAGTCACATGCATGTAAACACAGAAATGTCTATGTGCTATCATCCATCATCTACATCCCTGTCTGCAAATACATGTATGCATTCACTGTTGTTCTTTAGAATCCAAAGATCAAATGAAGTTCCACAGACATTTATTTTTTTCAATATGCAAGGTCATGGGAATTCTTCAAGCAAATTGGTAAATTTTATTATTTCCTTTTGCAGACAGAGTTACATATTATTCTGAGTGTCACTATGACCTCTTTTAACCAGCTTTATTCTTTACTGGTGAGAGCCCTTTCTTGCTGAATTTTGCCAGTTCAAGCCAAAAGCATCTGATACTATTCTTATCATTTTATCTTCCTGTATTCATGCTTTTATTTTTATGGGTAGGTCTCAGGAAAGATCTAAGATCAAGGGTATATTCAATATAGATTTCAAAGTTCCTACCAGATTGCTTTTAGAAAAACCTCTAAAAGTTTACATTTAGATGAAAGACAGCTCTTTACCCACAGGCTTTGTATAGTAGTATGTGGCATATTCTCTGTTTTAAGAAAATGTTCGTGGTTCTCATAAATATAAGTGATCTTTCCTTGCGTATCTAATTTTCATTTTGCTGATGACTGGAGAAATTGGACATCTTATATGCTCTTTTGCTTTTTAAAATAACTATTCTATGAATTATTCAAACAATATCCTTTGTCCACTTACTCATGCAAGTGTTTAGTTCTCTGATAAATTTGTAAGGCTCCTTTGTTTGTCAAAGTATGTATGTGTGTGTGTGTGTGTGTGTGTGTGTGCACAAATATGTGTGTGTGCATGATCATATATATATATATATATGCATTAGTGTGTGTGTGTGTATCTGTGTGTTCATTAGTTTATATGTATCCATGAATGTATATGAATCTCCCTGTGCATGACTGTATAAAATGTGTGTGTGTTTGTGTACTTGTCTACATTACAATATTCATAATAAGCTTGTTCAGAATCTTGTTTATTAAGGTTTTTCTTTTTATAATTTAGGTATTAAACTATTAAGTATTACACTATTAAGTGTAACTTCTTCTTTAACATTTATAATTTTCAAATATTACTTAAGACATGTTCATGTACTAAAGGCCATAAAATTACCAATAATTTTTTAAGTTTTAATTTTCACTTACACTACTGTCCCCCATTTATTTATTTATTTATTTATTTATTTATCTATTTTTTCATTCATTCAGTTTACATCTGGATCACACCCCCATAAGCCTCCATCAAACAGTCTTTCAACCATTTTTAAGTTCTATAATCCATGATTCCATCAAGTGTCCTCTGAGCTAGGACACTTTATGTAACTCCTATGTCCTTTTCCTGTAGAAATGAAAATGTCATAGTTGAAATTCATCATCTTACAAATTATTACCTGGATGTTTCTGTTCATATCGAACAAACAAAATGTATGCACTGACTTGATCTCCCATTGTTTGAGAAGACACTTGTCAACCTTTCAATAATAGGGTAATTTGGGTCAGACTTAGCTTATTCACAGGTTTCTTATGAGTCTTATCCTTGGGAATAGAAAAGGGTAGCTGCTGGTCAATAATATCATGATGAGAGTTGCTGTATTACAGTAATTCTGGGTTCATACATGGGAGATAATAAAGGTCTTTGGGGACTGGAATCTGTACTTCTTTATAAAAAGTCTTATATCTCCCATTCTCTGCCATTTCTTTTTAGCAGTTTAGAAGAATAATTTATAATAGAATGATGAGAGAGTGTAGCCATTCTCTACTGTCTCTATTTCTTTTTCATGCTTGTGGTAGGCTACTTTTAAAATTTCAGAGACTATAAACACTGATAATATTTTTATATTTGAATTTACTCTTAGTGAAATTATATGGAACTGTAAGTTATAACTAAGGGATTTTAAGTTACAATGTTGAAGCTGAAAGGATTTCAGCAAGGTAAAGAAGAAGCTATAAGTAATGTCTGTTAAAATACTTTCCTTTAATTCTACAAATAATATACAATACAAAAGAACCCACAGCTTTTAAGCACTTTTAATGCACTTATTAGTTAGTTTTAGAGAAAATTTGTCCAAGTCCTTTTTTCCCACCTCTATTTATTTATTTTTAGAATAGTAATTTTGGAGTCTAAAAAGATGTGAGAATGCTAGTATTTCAATTATTGAAATGAATATTTATTAATACCTAATATTAATTTCAGATAAATGTTAAATAATATTAATTCAATGGGTCCAAAACAGTAATTTTAATATCTAAAGGGAACTGATAATTCTCCACAAAATTTAGTACTGAGAGTTTCTTTGAGGTCAGTCTCCAAATGATCTTGAGTTTAGTAATATCATGTACCCAACCTTACTGGTGATTAACTTGGACGCACCCATAACCACACACACACACACACACACACACACACACACATGCACGCATGCACACACACACACACACACACACACACACACACACACACAGTGCTCAACAGTATATAACCCTCAAAAAGTGGAATAGTGACAGTTTACAATAAACATAAATCCAAAGTGTGTCAGCCCCCACCACAAGTGAAAAGGAGTCATGTTTTGATTTGGTAAACACATATGAACTGCTTTTAGTTTCTCAGTAAGAACTAATTTTTAAATTTTCATTTCACAGCAGTGTTTGTTTCTGTTCATCTTGGGTCCACTGAACTGTCTATTTTACTTGCTTATATGGCTGAAAATATCATGCAGGGAGAAAATGTTTTACTTATCTTCATATTAATGAACACTGCGAAGCATTTGTGAATGTTGAAAACAATCTAATAAGATTAAATAAGTAAATAAATAGGAAGCATTTAATTTTCTCTCTGGTCCAACAAAGAAAAGAGAGGAATAACTCAGCACAACAAATATTTAAAACCCATTTTGTAATTAAAAGAACAAGATTTATTACTTGAATTAATATTCTTTCTCAGTGTTCTCAAAGTTCAATTATGCTTCTCTGGTCTGGACAGCATAGGGTCCATTTCCACATGGGCATAGTGAAGAGTATACAGTCAGACAATCAATCAAAAGGGGTCGTCACAAAAATGAGCGGTGTTCACACAGAATGCCAAATTTCCCGCTTCAGTTACTATGAAGTTTTTTAAGGGAACAATGTTGCTAGGATCCATTTCTAAAGCCCCTGGTGCAGACCTCAGCATAATATGATGGTAAGGATTTTGCCCTTTGTTTTAGGAATATCTCTACCTAAGGAGGGAGATTGGCCATAGACCAGTGATGCAGTATGTTAGGGTTCTAATTGCAAGAAGGAAATAAAAACTCCCTCCTTGCTTATGTGTTTTCAAATCTCTAAGAAGTCAGATAAATTGCTTTACAGAGGCAGAGAGAGGTGGTAGCTGATACTAAAGGAAGGCAGCACTGGAAAGGCTCAGTGAAAACAACACACTTCTATGATGACAAAGATTTATTTTTATTTATTGTAATGTATATCATTAGAATCCACTATGCCATTTCCACATGTACAGAGGACACACACATCCAATCCAACCAACTTTTATTTTTCTATTCTCACACTTCATATCTCTTTTAAGTTCGAAGCACCATTCTAATTTCGGGTTATTTTAACTTTGTTATCGAAGACACTTTCTCAGTTTCTTGTTATAAGTAATTTACTTATTTCTAGTGGATATATTACAATATGAATTTAAGCCTCATTATAGTCAAGTATTTATTAGCCCCCTGCTATTGCCAGGCATTCATTCAGTGTAATTGCACTGAGCCCTTCATGCTTTCTGTTCTACTTACTGTAACAAAACGTTAAGTCACTGATGTATTTCTCCATTTCTCCCACACTATCCTGAGA
Source organism: Apodemus agrarius (assembly GCA_964023405.1). NCBI lineage: Eukaryota > Metazoa > Chordata > Mammalia > Rodentia > Muridae > Apodemus > Apodemus agrarius. Next base: position 28,277,398 of record OZ030014.1, read on the forward strand.
AGTGCAGGTGACAAACTTACATTTTTATTTACATACACTTTTAGGTTTCATATGTGAAAATCATAATGTAATTTTTGATTTCTGTCTGGCCTATTGCATTTAAAACAATGTCCTCCAATTCTATCTCTTCATCTAAAAAATCTCAAGATTTATATTTCTTTATGGGAAAATAGTGCTACAGTATGTATATACACACACGCATATACATACATACATATATATATATGTATATGCGTGTGTGTGTGTGTGTGTGTGTGTGTAATATTTCATCCATTCATCTCTTAGTGACAGGCTGTGGTAAACTCAGACCTCAACTCTTAGGATTGTGCAGTAGAAAGCATGAGCTTGAAGGTTTCTCTTTGGTGTGCTGCATCATTACCTTTGGTTTTCTGTTTGGATTTAACTTACAGCTTAAAATAAAACATTTTCCATCCATTCATTTGACAAAGAGTTAGTTCCCAGAATATATAAATAACACACATACATTTAAAAATGAAAAGCCAATTTAAAAATTGGCAACAAATTCGAGTAAGCACTTGCTAAAAGAAGAAATACAAATGACCTCAAAAAAATTATTTCTATAAATTCTTGGTAGCATCAGTCATTAGGAAAATACAAAACAAAGCTAGAGTGAAGTATTATTCTACCCCACTTACGGTAAAAAGAAATGCTGAAGATGTAGAGAAAAGGAATTATTTGCATCGATTAGTGAAAAACATGCCCATTAGGGCCTCTCTGGAGCAAAGAAAGGAGTCCCCTGAAGGAATAGAGCTATTATATGACATGTGATGTTCTAAGCAGAGGAATGTGAGTAAGCAGCGGTTCTGGGAACAAGGAAGGGAGATCTTGTGTTACTCATTAAACTTTGGTCATTGTGGTTATTTAAAAATGGTCATTATGGGCCCATTGATTTGGATGCTTAATCACCACTATTAGGAGGTACAGTCATCCTTACTGGAGCAGAGGTGACCTTGTTGAAGGAGGTGTGACCCTCCTGTTGGAGGAGGCACGGTCTTGTTGGAGGAGGTGTGTCATTGGGGGTGTGCTTTGAGATTTGAAAAACACACTCAACACCTAGTGGCTCTTTCTCCTCCTGTTGCCTGCAAATCCAGATGTAGAACTGTTAGAGCATCTCCAGCACCATTTCGGCCTGCATGCCACCATTCTTTCCACCATGGTAATTATGGACTAATCCTCTGAGTTGTAAGCTGATAAAATGTGCTCCTTTATAGGAGCAACCATGGTCATGGGACCTCTTCACAGCAATTGAATGTTGACTAAGGTAGTCATTCATACCAGCATTCCCACACTACAGGGAGAACATAAATGGGAACATCTCTAAAGGGACTTGGAGTTACATATTCAGTTTGGAGCTGGAGAGTTGGCATAGTAGTTCAGAGGTTTACTGCTCTTACAGAGATCATAAGTTTAGTTCTCTGCACTCATATGGAAGTTCACACCAGTTCTAGTGGATCCAATGCCATTTTCCAGACTTTGTGTGTTTCTCCATGCATGTGGTGCATGTATACTGATGATGGCAGACACAAGTATACATTGAACAAACAAGCAATGAAACAAAATCTTTAAAAATGTTCAGTTTTACATAATTTTCCTTTGACATAGCATAAGAATATTTGAAAAATGACTAGACCACATCTGTCTCCATGCCCGGGAGTTTGGTCACATGTAGGAGATTGAATAGAGTCTCAGAATCTGTAATAGTTACTAGTGATGACTTCAAGAGCTGAAGGAGTCTTCAACGACTTCAAAGTCTGAATAAGAAGAGAATGGAAATCTCATTACTATCTACATGTGGCTTAAAGTCTCGGAGGTCTAGATGTTCATGTCTCCCTACAAACTCATCTGTTGCCATCTTCAAATCAAAGAGACAGTATAAGGGGAGAGGACTCTGGGAGATGACTAAACCAGGAGGCTCTATATTCATACACAGCACTAACATGTTTATAATAGAGGCCTGGTAGAGGGCACTTACCCTTTTATATCACATGAGGGCAGAATGTGGTCCCTATGGGCACAGCAACAGGCCTTTGTCAGAGAGAAACCTATTGGTACCTTGATTTTTAGACTCCCTAGTGCTGAGAACTATTAGAAACAAATCTTTGTTGTATATAAATCATCCTGCATATGATGTTTTGTCAGTACAGGCTGAATAGACTAAGATATAGTTCAGGACAGTGCTCTAGATGCTTCATTTGAGTTATTTAATCAAGGTTATTATTGGAATCCAGGGAAGATTGTCACTTACTGAATGAAAAGTGACGTGTGTGATGTCACACAAGGGAGACCATGCAGGAGCAAGGAACCTTTCTGAAGGAAGCCATTTCAGAGGGAGAAATGTCAACTATTACCTGAGGAAAAAGATGACATATTTGTCATTTCTGATGACTTTGCACACTCTTTGGTTCTGACATGAGAATGGAAGCCAACAATCTTCTTTTATATTCCAGCCCAGAACCAAGAAATTCTTTTTTTAGTGTCGAGCAGCCCATGCAACTGGCAAAGAACATTTAGTTGATTGCTGCTTCCTGTGAAAACTGATTACCTCAGTTTTCTCTGCAGATCAGCGGCTGTGGACGCCAATCAGTTTCAGAAGCAGCTGTTGCCATGATTCCATCACAGGCAGAAGTGAGCAGAAACGGAGTCATGCTGGGCAGGAGGAAAAAGGATCTGAACGGTTTTCTTTGTGTGGAAATGCTGTCCATGAAATGAGGGAGTAAGTATTGAACTCCAGACCAAGAAGGTTTGCTTCTTATATGAGTCTCAAAGATAGTCAATTACTAACAAAAGAATTTATTGTCAACTAATACTTAGTGACTCTTTTTAAAATCATGTATCTATGAAATTTTGTAAGGCCATTATTGGGCTCTGTTTCACTGTTAGGGAGTGAAGAAGCATGTTTCTGTGCCAGGCTAATTTTACTTTTACTCAACTGGATAGTGTCTAGTGCCACACATTTTCCAGCCAACAAAATAATTTCATTCTTCTTTAGGATAATGAATGCAATTCCATTGCACGCACACGCGCGTGTGCGCACGCGCGCGCACACACACACACACACACACACACACACACGTATATACATATAAATGTAATTATTTTCATAAGCTAGTATGACTTTCTAGAAGGTATTATGGTTAATGAAGGTAAGCACATCTTACAGATGTATCCCTGTGTCTCAGTGATTTTATCTGGTGCCGAGACAAAGTAGCTGAGGAAGGTAACTTAAAGAAGAAAGGGGTTATTTTGGTTTTGAGGATACAGTCTACCAGGACAGATAGGTTTTAGACAGCAGGAGAGAGCTACCTGGTCACTTTCTAGCCATAGTAAAGAAGCAGAGTGGTGGATGAATGTTCCAGTTCAACTTGCATTTCATTCTTTATGCAAGTGAGGACTAAGGCCCAAGGGATGCTGCTGCCTTCTCTTTGGGTGTGACTTTCCATCTCAGCTAATCAGATCTAGGTAATCCTTAAGAGGAATTCACAGAGGCTAATCTAATCTAAACCATCCCTCACAAGTGTTGAGAGTCTTAGCTCGTAATGCACTGGTTCTCAACCTGTGAGTCCGGACCTCTTTGGGGATCAAGTGACGTCTTCATGGGGATCACCTAAGATCATAAGGAAACACATATTCACATTAAAATTTATAATGGTAGTAACGTCGTAGTTATGCAGTGGCAATGAAAATAACTTTATGTTTGGGGTCACCACATTGTGAGGAAGTGTATTAAAGGGTCACAGCATTAGGAAGATTGAGAACCACTGTCCTAGGGGATTATAGATCCTGTCATGGTGGCAATGGGTGTTAACCATCTCGACAGGCAGCATGAAAGAGGAGCAAAGTCAGCGCTGTATAATAACAACCTGAATAGATCCTAACAATGCTTGCACCTGCCTAGTGCCCAGAGAGAGGTAGCTCCTCTGCTCTGTTTCAATGTTGCCAGCTTTAAGGAAGACAGGCATCTACCTTTTCAATCAGACTCTCAGGATCTGCTTGAATACCAGTCGGCACTTTTATGCAAAACAACACATACAGTTTTCATAGACTAGCATTTAAATGCCAGGCTCTGCAATTAGCTTTGTGGAGAATTTTATGATTCAAGGGATGCGCTGACCACACACTGGGTGAAAAATGACAGCCGCACAAAGGGATCCAGCAGACAAAAACCTGTGCCAATATCTGAACAGGATAATGCGCATGATTAATAATTCTTTGCTTTTCTTATTTATACAGGAGGTTTGATGATAAGTTCACAGTAACCAGATTTGAAATTACTATCCAGCTATGGCCTTTGTTAGGGAAAATCCTCCCAAATGTAAGATGATGTCATAATTCAAAGGCTCATTCTTTCAGCTATTTATGCATTAGCTGACAGGCTCAGTGTGGAAGAAAGAAAGAGCATGAAAGAAAGATGATTATTTTGTCAGCCTGACTGGGAAGTGTATTACAGCTAAGATAGCACAGTCATAAAGAATCCTCATTTGCAACATAAGAAAGATTGTGAAAATTATTTTTTTTTTCTTGGCTTCACACCATTAGGATCTGCTGCAGTGTAGAAAAGCATAATGCCCCAGAAGAACAAGTCTGTTTTCCTTGTTGCTCTATCTTATCACTGAATTGGAAACTTAAGAGTTCTTTGGAAAGTCGGTTGAATGGTGTTTTGCTGGGGCAACATATGAAGGAATGTTTTGCTGAAACAGACACGCGAGAGGATGTTCTGCTAAAGCAAGCACATGAAAGGACATATGATGAAAGATTCTTTTCTAATGACGTGGATGTGCTGGTCTGCCTTACACTGCAAAGTTGAGCTGCATTTGTTGGGACTCCATAGAGATAAACATGCCAAGAAACTTCTGGTGGTGCGCTATGGCTTCTTGCAGCTTCCACAGAAAGATGCATGTGCTCAGGCAAGTTACATGCTGAGGCAAGACCTGTGGAGGACATGTGATGTCTGGAAAGAGTATAAAAAGGTCTTGATGGATAGTGACAGGGGCTGAACTTGGCTTCCTTATGGAGTCTTGCATCTTCACTGATCTTTGCTTCCCTGAGAGGCAAACCTAAGAACTTCTGTTGTCATCCCTCCTGGTCCCTCCTGCTGACTCAAGCCAAGTGTGAGGCCTGCCTTCTCTGCTAGGTGGTGCCACCGCTGCTGATTTGTATTTGGTTTCCTGACCCTACCTAACTGGACTGCTGGTGTATTCGCGAAGTGTTTGTGAGTGGATTGAGCTGCCTCTTCAGAGTTGTGAACTGAACTGCCGATTTCCAGACAACACAAGCGTTTCTCCAAAGAACTGTTCTAAACAAGTCCACTTCTCTGTATTCTTTCTTTACCACTACTTTTGGTGGGTGGTGAGCTACAAGGGAGGTTACCATGTATAAGAATCATAATTAAAAATAAGGCTTGAAAGAAAGTAGCACATCACCCCACAAAGAAATTATAAAATGATATAAAAAACATTGCAAATAAACATGTCTTTTATCCTTTGGGTGCAAATTACTAGTGAATTTACTTAATGTTGATACATCTAACAGTCAATATTTTGGCCATTTCTGATTAGTGAACTATTTTTTTTCGCTAGACTGGATCTTTCCTTAATCTTAACACTTCAAACCAAAAGGGTTTGTGTGTGTATACCAATAAAGAAAGTGTATATGGCATCTTCCTTTCCTCATTTGTATAGTAGTCATCATGGGACCAATTTTCGAAATAGGCCCCATTTCTATTTGTGAGCAAAGGATAAATCAGGCATTATGAGGTAACCTAAAATTATCTTTTCCTCATAACATGTGAGTTTACATCAAATCCATTGAGGAATCTACCTCCTAATAGGCAAATGTGCTGATTCTTAGTGAAACATAAAAGGCTGTGGACTGTTTAGTAAGTCACTTAGCTACTAACACATCCTCTCTCTCTCCTCCAAATTGTGAAATATTATCATGGCGGCTGGGAAAGTAAGCCCATGAATAAGTGCCTGGGAGGACCTGTGCTATAGCTGTAGCTGTCGCGCGATGCCAAGCGATCAAGCATACAAACTCTGATCCTCAGAGGATTTTCTTTCAGGTTCCACCAGATTTGTTTTAAATAACATTTGCGGAATCTTTCCTGAAGCACAGATGTAGGTGTGGTAGTTTGAACGTGCTTGACCCACAGTGAATGGTACTGTTTGGAGGTGTAGCCTTGTGGACGTAAGTGTGTCGCTGTGGGGGTGGGTTTTGGAGATATTCTACGCTCAGTGTCCTCCCATTGCAGAAGAAGGCTCTGTCTTAGCTGCCCGAGGATGACAATCTTCTCCTGGCTGACTTCGGATCAAGATGCAGAGCTCCCAGTTCCTTCTCCAGCACCGTGTCTGTCTTCAGGCTGCCATGCTTCCTACTATGATGATAATGGACTGATCCCCTGTACTGTAAGCCAGGCCCAATTAAATGTTGTCCTTTATAAGAGTTGCCTAGTTTATGGTATCTATTCACAGCAATGGAAACCCTCAGATGGGGACACAAGGCAGTCAAGGGCTTCAAAATATTTTGACTTGGAGTCTCTGCTCCAAAAAACAACTAGAAACCATGGAACATGTAAAATTTCTAAATCAAAATTTAGACAATAAATATCCTGATAGCATTTTCAGCTTTGCTTCTTTTTATTTGGCATTTCATTGCCAGTGTGCATGTAATATTTAGTTCACTGAGATGGTAGTGTCCAATATCAGGTTTGATATTTGAAGACAAAGGGTATAGTCTTGCATTAGGCTCTCCAGTTTTTCAGCCCACTTTTCTTCTACTCTCCTAATGGAGAGCTGGATACTGATAGAGTTGTGCAAAACTATACAAGACAACCTTATTCCCTGTTAGCCTCATGGGAGACTCCACTCTAAAAGAAAGCCTTGTGCCAAATGAACAGTTCATACTACCTTAGCACCATTAAGCAATACCAGAATCAAACTGAATATCTTAATGTGATTTTTATAATTTGACAGAGGGATTTTTTTAAATCAGATTGTGACTTGGAATACAAATGCACAATCATGCTAGCATTTCCATTCATAATAAAACACCTTGCCAAGGTATTGCCATTTATGTTCAAGATCAAATTCAAGAGCTTAGCTATACCATGATTTAAGTAAGACAATCCACTTCTCTGTCGTATTGATAATATGTCCCCGGTTCTGCCTCTGACACTGCTAACACTCTGATACTATTAATTTTATATGAGGTCTTTAATCCCCCAAAGAGTCATCGAGGCATTAGCACTGAACTTCTATCAGTTTGGGCCAAATATATTGATGACATCTTAAACAGCCAAAAGGGTTTCTGACTTTTTGTATTTGCTTTGATATTGAACATATTTAGCTCAAACTATATTAAAATATCTCCTTAAATATTTAATGCTGCTTGTATAATTAATGTGCTCTCATATTTTATAAGTTTAAATCCCTTAAGAATTTAAAAATGTATTCATAGCTAATCAAATCCTTTCACACAGACCTTTAAAATTATGACTCTTGCCTGTCAACATCTCCTAAGTGCTTTTGGCAATGTGAACATCAGACAAGCAGCCGTCATCAGGGTAATCATGAAATTTGTCCTCTCAGCGTGCTTACCTCGCTAACGCAGCACATTAAGACTAAATTTGATTCCTTATGATATATATATATATATATATATATATATCATATATATATCATATATATAGAAGTATATATATATATATATATCATATATATATCATATATATAGAAGTATATATATATATACTTCTTTGGAGAAAAGGATTCTTTTATTTTTGTGACTTCGAAACAACTCAAAACATATTTGCGTGTTTGTGTGTCTATGTGTGATTGTGTGTATGTTTACATGTGCGTGCATGTTTGTGATCAAGGTTTCAGTGTTTGAAAGGGGTGTTTGGGATCTGTACTGAATTTCATTTATCAAATTGCTGTAATTTTTGTCATTTCAAGAATATTATGGAAAGGAGCCATATCATATTATAGTTTGAATTTAGCATTTTTCCTCCACAAAACAAAATTGTATGGAGATTCATTGAGGTTGCATTTTTAAAATTAATTCTTATTCATTGAAAAGTAGAATTCTTTGATATGGATATTTCCAGTTTGTTTCACTATCCTCCCACTGGGTGACAGATGAGATGTTAATAGTTGTAGAAATTGCATATACAGAAATACATGCTGTTGTAAACATTTTATAAAGTCTTTCCTGTCTCTCTGGAAAAATTCTGAGGCGGGTAAATGCTGGGTCATCTTTAGTTTTTAGTAGCCAGGCTTTCTATGTGCTTGTTCAATTTTGATTTCAAATCATCATAGAACTGAACCCCAGTGTACTATTGGCAAAACTCAATGTAATTTTTTTTGAAGACCTATGGCTTCTAACAGGGAAGAAGATTTAATTTCGTGATTTTTGTTCTGCAGATCCATAATGGCAACTGTTTTTGAGCATCTTTTCACATTTCTAACTCTATTGAAGAGATCAGTGAACAGGCTCAATCTGTTTTGAGAAAGAGCCCATTTCCTCACAGTTTCTGTTCTTTCTTTGGAGAAGGACTCATAGAGACCTGGAAACCGAGTCACTGTCCTCCACAACCACTCACAGCCCTATCCTATGGGACATGTTCCATTAAGGTCTTTCTCCGGTTACCTTCAGTTTTGTCAGTTGCTACATGATATCACTGGGTCCCAGGCTAGTTCTTATTTATTTCTGGCTTCCATTTCTTTTGGGCTCTGCGCATGCTCTCTTGTAATTATACCTGCATTAAATGTATAATATACACTTTCTGAAATTCATCATTCACCACACTATAATAGTCTCTAACATCCTTAAGATGTAAAATGAGATTTATTGCTCTCCCAGAGTCTTGCATTTTTCTGAGAATACTTCTTTGATACTCCCATCAAGTGTATTGCTATGTTTTCCCTCCTTAGCTCATGTGTGCTTGAATATGGAGGTTGCATAATGATAGTTCTTCCTTTTGTTGATTTTATTTGTCATCTCTCCCCAACTCCTTACTTCAGTCATACACTGACTTTTCCCACACCCTGTATTTCTCCATAGTTTTTCTTTCCAAATCATTGTTCTTCTGTTGGCTACTACTCTTGTGGTAATTCTTTTTTATTTTCCTTTTTAATTTTCTATATTCTTTGTTTATATTCCAAATTATTTCCCCTTTCCAGGTTTCCACCTACCCCAAAGTCCCATAAGCTCTCTTCCCTAGGCCCCTTCCCCAATCAAACCCCTCCCACTTCTCTGTTCTGGTAATATCCTACATTGTTGCATCAAGCCTTTCCAGGACCAGGGCCCTCTCCTTCCTTCTTCTTGGGATTCATTTGATATGTTAATTGTGTCTTGGGTATTCAGATCTTCTATGCTAATATCCACTTATAGGTGACTGCATTCAATGTGTGTCCTTTTGTGATTGGATTACCTCACTTGGGATGATATTTTCCAGTTCCAACCATTTGCCTAAGAATTTCATGAATTCATTGTTTTTAATTCTTAATTTTACAAAAAAATAAGGATGAGCCTTCCTTATACAATGCAGGTGTGGCTCTGTATTACAGTAACATAGTATTCTGTTCTCCCTCAGGCCTCACTAATGGAACTCAGACATTATCTAAGCCAACAGCTTTGAAAATGTATTCATTTTTGACCTGTGTTTATCTTACTATCATATTTGTATCTTACCACACCAGTTTATTTAAGTGAATACACCCATTATCAGTACTTTAGTTCCATAAAATATCCCATGCCTTGATTTGCTTACCTCATCATTGTTTCCTAATGTTATAACTTCTCATATTATGTGTTATAGAGTTCAGGTTTAGGTACTATGCTTATTTCATTGCCAACTCTCAACACCCTCTCCAATGTATCTTTATATTACCTAGCAAATAGCATTGTCCTGGTTGGATGTAAATCTCTATTGTGCTTCTCTTTTGCTCTGTGGATGAAATTTTCTGAATAATATATAACCATCTATTTGATGTTTACTTAAATTCATGAACACATCATTTAAAGTGTTCGCAGTTGGCATGTAGCAATGTCATACTTATTTAGTATGTTGGCTACAACTGCTTCTTCTTCAAGAAACTTCTGAGTCTTGTTCACAGACCCAAGCTCTGATGAGAGTACCTTCTTTCCTATGTTGTAAAAACATTTAAACAACAAAATGAAAGCTTCTAGAGATATCCACTACCCTTTTCTCTTTCTAACAGAATCTGTTTTGCATATTCTGCACTATATTGTTATATGGTTAAAACAGTTGATCATATCTAAATCCATGACTTTTATTCCACAGTTGAGTAATTCCAGAAACTATTCCTGTATCCTACATCATCCCATTTCCTTCTGTGTTGAATTATTTTTATTAAAATTACACCGTTTCTTTGTCATTTTAAGAAAAATAAAAATACCTCACATCTTTTGACACTATTTTCTGACAATTTCTTCTCTACTTACCTGTATTTTATTTTCAGATGCCATGATGAAATATCTATTTTAAATGGTATTGACAAAGCAATTTAGGGGAAAGTTATTTATTTTAGTTCATAATTCCTGGTTACAGTCAATTATAGCAGGGAAGTAAAGAAGGTAGGAACTTTAAGAAGTCTCAGGACGTCTACAGTGAGTGGAGTAACATGTTCATGATGGTTCTTGGCTCTCTCTCCTCTATACAGTCTAAGATCCTCTGCTAAGATGATGGCTCCACCCACAGTGTGAATTTCCTTTCACATTCTACAACATAGACATTCCCCAAAGCCCTTCTCTCATGGTGACAGCAATTGCTAAGCACCATGTTTTTATAGCAAAGTATCTAAAGAATTGTTAATAGCTGTCATCTCTGATTCTTTTTGAGAAACCTCTATCTTCACCTGTTAACAGGTTTATGACCTACATCCCTAGAGTTAAATATAGATTAACAAAAAAATTATAAACTTTTGAAAATATGAGGAGAGGGATGCTCTCAGCTAACCACTGAACAGGGTCCCCAATGGAGGAGCTAGAGAAGAGGTTTGTGGCCCCATAGGAGGAACAATATAAACCAACCAGTACCCCCAGAGCTCCCAGGGACTAAAACACCAACCAAAGAGTACAAATGGAGTGAAACATGCCTCTAGCCATGCATATAGCCTTGTCAGAAATAAATGAGAGGAGAGGCCCTTGATCTTGCAAAGGCTTGCTGCACCAGTGTAGGGGAATGCCAGGACAGGGAAGTGAGAATAGGTGGGCTAGTGAGCAGGTGGAGGGGGAATGGGATAGGGAATTTTTGGAGGGAAAACAAGGAAAGGGGATGACATTTGAATTGTAAATAAAGAAAATATCTAATAACAAAGGAAAGAAAATATGAGTAGATTGTAACATGGAGGCTTTAGAGTTCTCAAATTCTAATTATGTCTTTTCCCCCCATAGTTTTACAAAGTAAAGGACATGTGACTGATGGTGATAAATTGAAAGAGGGGATATAGTACAGTTCTTCATTCAGATTCTTTAATATCCTTTCCTCCCAATACAGAAAAGACACCAGTCACCTGAAGGACTTCAGTGTTAACCCACCCTAGTGTGTTGAGCTATTTCAAGGAGAAGGTAAAAGCAAGACAGAGATCTGACTCTTAGTCCCTGCACCATATTGTGGGGTAGTAGTCACAGCCCTTACCAAGGATCACCAGGGGCTTTACACTGTTAAAGACATGGTCAATTGTGCATTCAGAGTTTGTGATTTTCAATTTCCCCTTTAGCATCTGTTGCTGCTAGTTGGTCCATATCTCTTGCTTCAATGAGCAGTGTTCATAAGAGTTAGTCTAATTTTCTAGGTAAAACATGGACCCATGTAGACCTGTCAGCGGCAACAATGTCTTAGGAAGCTGTCTGCAGGAAAACACAGCAGAAAGGAAAGGAAGTGAGTAGGCAAAGGAAACCTTATCTCTGCCTTCTTAGTGTCTGGAATAAGAGGTTGGCTACTGGGCTGGTGAGGATTTATTTATTTATTTATTTATTTATTTATTTATTTATTTATTGTCAATATGATACAAGCTAGAGTTATGTGGGAAAAAGAAATCTCAAAGAGGAATGTCAATTGAAATTGCCTTCGTCAGATTGTCAAGGATATAGGGCATGTTCTTTCTCTCTCTCTCTCTCTCTCTCTCTCTCTCTCCCTCCCTCCCTCCTTTCCTCCCCCTCCCTCCCTCCATCCCTCTCTCTCTCTCTCCCTCCCTCCCTCCCTCTCTTTCTTTCTTTCTTTCTTTCTTTCTTTCTTTCTTTCTTTCTTTCTCTTTCTCATTCATTCATTCATTCTTTCTTTCTTTCTTTCTTTCTTTCTTTCTTTCTTCTTTCTTTCTTTCTATCTTTTTTTCTTTTTGTTGGACTGCCTAAGATCCGTATTAATATGACATATATAAATCATATATTCAAATTTTGTGTTCTTCTGCAGCTTGCTTTAGAAGTCAAATTATTTTCTTTATTCCTTTTCCTCATTCACATTCTAAGGGACTTGTCTTAGCATTCTAGCATCCATCCATTCATCCATCTTGAGTCTCTCACAAAGGTCATTTAGAAGGTTAGCCCAGACTCTCTATTGTTAATCAAATAAACATTATTTATTTGATTATTTTTCAAATGTTGTTAACCAAATTAAACAAACTCAGTGAATTTGTTGAAATTCATTGCCTCTTTTCCTTTCTTTGTTATTGTACATATACATGTAAATACATATATAGTTATAACTTAACTATGCACTACAACAATTAGTATTAATTCTTTGATTTACATTACTGTTCTTTTCAAAACTCAAGGTCAAATTAATTTCTGAAAAGAAATGTTTTTTCAAATGATATGTAAATATATTATGATGTTTACAACAAAGAATATCATGGTAGCTATTTTGCAAACAAAACTTGCCATATCTCATCTCTTCATGCTTAAGTGAAGAATGCATTGTTACCTAGGTGGTAGCTCCGATGGGTGAAATGGTGACTTTAACAGGCATATCACTGAACTGTGATCAGAGTACTGAATTACCACAATATTAGTGACCATAGGCAACTACATCACTAAGGTAATTGTTGATGGAAACATTGGATCACATGACTTCTAAATATACACAAGGCCAGAGCAGTATGGGAGTAAACTATCCATATTAATATTGATACCTAAATGTTCATCATGTAGCAATGGCAATTCAGCAGAAAGTCAATAGATTAATTCAGTTTATAAAAATCAATACGCTTACATGAGAGAGGAATTCATCTCTCTTTTTTTTTTGGCAGCACAGCAATGCCACAAAGTGAGAATTCAGGTCAAAGGCCTACAGTAAGTATTCCCCCTGATTCATTAGAGAATGAAGCATCTACTCATAGGATATACCCAGTGCATTAATAGAAACTGTAAGTTTTATGGACTGTAAATTATCCTAGAGAACAGAGAAGTTTATTGTTACAGATACCTTGTCTGGCACACTCCCAGATACAGAGTAAGTTCCAAGTAAGCATATCTTGATAAAAGAAACACCAGGTATATGCAGACTATTAATAGATTCCCAAATCTTAATATTATAAAGGACTTCATCTGTTTATTTATGTCAGTTAATATTGCTTAACCTTGGTCCATTAATCGAAAAAGTTGGAGAGCTTTTGAAAAATATTATTAACTCACTTGCTTTGGTGATTGTATTGATTTGGAGGGAAGCTCAGCATACTGTATTGTACAAGGTTTCCAGTAAATTTGTGTACACAAATACTGTAACTTATACCATTTAATAAGGAGCTAACTATAGAAAATCAATGTCAAGTGTCACTTATTTTATTCATCAGAATGCTGCTGGTCAGCCTTCTGACTGATGGAACTGAGAGCTTACACTATTTTAAAAATTGTCCACATGAGAAGATTTTGTCCGCATATAGAGCCAGTCACAGGAGAGGAACAGTGCAGCTTCAGGTGCGCATGTGTATACAAGTGGGTTTTCCTTTCCTTTCCTTTCCTTTCCTTTCCTTTCCTTTCCTTTCCTTTCCTTTCCTTTCCTTTCCTTTCCTTTCCTTTCCTTTCCTTTCCTTTCCTTCCTTCCCCTCCCCTCCCCTTTTCTTTTCTTTTCTTTTCTTTTCTTTTCTTTTCTTTTCTTTTCTTTTCTTTTCTTTCTCTTTTTTTTTCTTTTTGGGACAGAAAGAATATGATGGTTTTTGGGTGAGTAAGGGCATACTGGAGGAGCACAGGGATGGGGAAAATTAATAACAAATATATTGCTTAAGAATAAAAGAAAATAAAAATATTTCCACACTTATCTATCATTTTGCAAAAACTAGACATTTTTTTTAAAAACAGGGAGATAATGAAGATAAACAACTTAAAGAATATATCTTGAACTGGATGGAAAGTGACTTGAACATGGAGTTTTGTAGAGAGAGCGGTAAACCTGGGGAGAGCTGAACGTAGGATACAAATAAGGGCACTCATCAGTACATAGATACTGTGAGGGCACTGCTCAGTGGCACAGTGCTTGATTGTCATGACAAGTCCCCAGGCTCAATCTCTAGCCTCCCCTCAAATACAGTTCATAAGACAAGCAACTCATTCTGGATGAACCTTTATTGAGGTTTGGTCTTTTGCTTTGTATTGTAAGGTGAAATACTGGTCCCCAAGACCAGATTGAGCCCAGGGAAGAGAGAATCTGCACATACACCAAGTAATGATATGTGACATTTCTCCTTAATTTAAAACTGTTGGTTGAATAAAGATGCCAACAGTTTATAGTTGGGCAGAAGAGAGGTAGGCAGAGTTTTAGTTCCCAGGCTTGGGGTCTGAGTCAGGGCCACAAGGAGGGAGGAGAATAAAGTGGAGAGAGAAGACACCATGGGGGTAGATAAGTCGTGTAAATATGGCCATGAGAGCTGAGCAATAAAAATCAAGAAGGACCCAGATGAAATATGGCAAGTCATATCTCAGGATTATTGGTAGGGAAATAGTCATAATATCATAGGTGGGAGATATCTGCCCATCTCTAGTGCTTTAAACCCTTTTTATAAATACAAAAGTTTTGTGTCTTTTATCTGGGAACTGAATGATCAAAGGTGGTGTAGAAATGCCTGATTGAGATTAAATATTTTTTACAACAAACCTTGATGAAGTTCAGAGTTTTATTTTTTCTCATTATACTCTGTTGTGCTTAAAATAGCTGGAAACTAGGGAGCTTTATTGCTTGCACTTTGGCTTTAGGCTACATCTACCAACTCAATTATTTCTTAAGTGTGGCATGGAGATAGTTCAATTACTTTGCTCAGTGATTTTAATGAAAGCAGGTGAACATCAAGAGGTAATGTTTCTCTCTTCTAAAAATCAAGAACACGGTTTTCTGTGCTCAGGGGTTTATATTACATCTAAATGATTTGTTTAATAAGCACAGGATTTACTAACACATGCTTTCAATGTGCAACTTATTTCTCTAGTGAAATACACATTGCTGATCTTTGTAAAATAGAATTGCTATTTTATAGAATGGGCCAGGGGTGAATAACTGCTTTTTGTCTTAGAGAATCACAGTGTTTGCCTAAACTTTGTCATGCTTTTTAGTCTCATCTTATCATATAAAATCTAGGAAAACTAATATCATACTGTGACCTACTAAAGCAAAAATCAACTTTCTTACTTTCTTCTTTGCTTTCTCTGTCGGTCAGACATGGTCTTATGTGGTGCAGGTTTATCTGGAATTTATTGTGTAGTCAAGAATGAGGCTGATTTTCTGATAATCCCACCCACATTTTTGAGTGATAGCCTTGTATCATCACCTGAATTTTTCATTTATGTGAGAGATTGAGTTTAGAGCTTTATACATGCTGGATCAACATACTACTAGATGAGCTGCTTCACATCTCTTTTCTGATTAAGCACCTAAAAGTAGTGTGTTGAAATTAAGAGGTGTTGGAATATAAGAGAAAAAAAATGAAGCGAGCCCCACTGTATGAAAAGCTATACTGATGAGTAGCCTCAAAAACAAAAGAAAATGAAACAATAAAGAAATTGAAGAATTCATAGAATTCAGTGAAAATCAAGGCACAACATGTACAATTTTATGGGACACAATGAAAGCAGTGCTAAGAGGAAAGTTTATAGCACTAAGTGCCTCCATAAAGAAACTAAGACATTCTCATACCAGCAATTGAAAAGTACACCTGAAAGATCTAAAGAAAAAGAAGCAAACACTCTGAAGTGGAGTGGAAGGAAGGAAATAAATCAAATCCAGGCTGAGTCAATCAATTAGAAACATAGAAAACAATATAAAGAATCAACAAAACAAGGAGCTGGTTCTTAAGAAAATCAACAAGATAGATAATCTCTTAGACAAGCTAACCAAAAGAGGGAGAGACAGTATCCAAATAAACAAAATCAGAAGTGAAAAGAAAAACATAACAGACAGAGAAGAAATTCAAAGAATCATTAGGTCTTACTTCAAAAGCCTGTATTCCACAAAATTGGCAAATCTAAGTGAAGTGGTTGATTTTATAGACAGATATCACTTCTTAAAATTAAATCAAGATCAGGTAAACTATCTAAACAGACCTATAATACCTCAGGAAATAGAAGCAGCAATTAAAATAAAATTTAAAAAAGCAGGTACAGATGATTTTAGACCAGAATTCTACCACATATTCAAAGAATTAATATCAATACTCCTTAAACTAATCTACAAAATAGAAACAGAAGGTACAGTGTCAAACTCATTTTATGAAGTCACAGAATCCCCAATACCTAAACCACACAGAGACTCAACAAAGAAAGATAATTTCAGACCATAATTTTTCTTATGTACATTGATGCAAAAATATTCAATAAAATATTCACTAACTGAATCCAGAAACACATCAACAATATTACCTATCACGATCAAGTAGGTTTCATCCCAGGGATGGTAGGATCATTGAAGATACTAAAATCTATTATGTAATCCACCATTTAAGCTAACTGAAAGGAAAAAAAAAACAGATGATTATCCCATTTGCTCCTGAAAATGCCTCTGATAAAGTCTTAAACCCCTTCATATTTAAAGCCATAGAGAGATCAGGATTTCAAGGTACATACCTAAACATAATAAATGCAATATGCAGCAAGCCAGTAGTCAACATCAAATTAAACCAAGAGAAATTTAAAGCAAATCCATTAAAATCAGGGACAAGACAAAGTCTCCAAAATCTTTAAGCAAAGTTGTTGGATCCAATATTAACTAGAAAAAATATCAGTAGCTCCCCTTTATACAAATGATAAATGAAATAAGAAAGTAATTACAAAAGTAATTCCATTTACAATAGCCACAAATAATACAAAATATCTTGGTGTAACTCATATGGAATATCTTGGTGTAACTATTTTTTTTTCATTTTTTATTGGATATATTCTATATTTACATTTCATTTCCCTTTTTCTGATTTCCTGTCCCCCAAATGTCCCACATGCCCTTTCCCTCGCTCTGCTCCCTCATCCACCTCTTCCCACTTCCCTGTTCTGGTATTCCCCTACACTGATGCTTTGATCCTTTCCAGCACCAGTGTCCACTCCTTTCTTCTTGTCAGACATCCTTTGGTATGTGAATTATGTCTTTGTTGTCCCAAGATTCTAGGCTAATATCCACTTATCAGTGAGTGCATACCATGGGTATTCTTTTGATACTGGGTTACCTCACTTAGTATGATGTTCTCCAGCTCCATCCATTTCTCTAAGCATTTCACGAATTCATTGTTTCTAATGGCTGAATAGTATTCCATTGTGTGTGTGTGTGTATATATATATATATATATATATATATATATATATATATACACACCACATTTTTTTTTGTATCCATTCTTCCGTTGAGGGACATCCGGGTTCTTTCCAGCTTCTGGCTATTATAAATAAGGCTGCTATGAACATAGTGGAGCATGTATCATTATTGCATGCTGGGGAATCTTCTAGGTATATGCCCAGGAGTGGTATGACTGGGTCCTCCGGAAGTATCATGTCCAGTTTTCTGAGGAACCGCCAGACTGATTTCCAGAGTGGTTGTACCAGCTTGCAGTACCACCTGCAGTGTAGGAGTGTTCCTCTTTCTCCACATCCTTGCCAACCTTGGTGTAACTCTAACCTATCAAGTGAAAGACTAATAGGACAAAAAGTTCAAGTCTCTTGCTGCAGGATTTTTCCTAACAGTGCAGAGAAGGTCTGTGGTTGGACAGGGAAAAGGATGGAGGTACTTGGAGTTGCAGAGAGAGGGAGCATGCCAGAGGGTAAGGAGAAGAACCATGGCTGCTGACATGAACCCCTGTGGCAAATATCAGCCATTCAGGTCATTCCAATCTGTACCTGCAGGACATAGTGTTGTGTTCTGCCAGTGCCAGTACAAGACCTGGATGGAGGCCCGGTGGGGGCGGGAGAGCTGGAAGGTCAATTATTTTTAATAATTCCTGCAACATCTCTGAAGAAAAAAATTTAGGAAGATAGCAGAAGATGGAAAAATCTCTAATGCTCATAGATAAGTAGGTTTAACATAGTGAAAATGGTCATCTTATCAAAAGCAATTTACAGATCCAATGCACTTTCCATCAAAATCTCAACACAATTCTTTACAGACCTTGACAGAGTGATTCTCATCTTCATATGGAAAATCAAAAAATCCCATGGTAGCCCAAACAATCCTGAACAATGAAAGAACCTCTGGAGGTATCATCATCCCTTTCTTCAAGTTGTTCTACAGAGCAATAGTAATAAAAACTACATTGTGTTGTATAAGATCAGGCAGGTTGATCAGTGGAATAGGATCAAAGACCCTGAAATAAACTCATATGCCTACGGACACTTGATTCTTGACAAAGAAAGCAAACCAGTACAATGGAAAAAAGGAAGCATCTTCAACAGATGGTGCTGGTGTAACTAGATGCCAGCATGTAAAAGAATGCAAATAGATCCATATCTACCACCCTGCATGAAACTCAAGTCCAAGTAGATCATAGATCTTAATGTAAAACAGGCTATACTAAATCAAATTGATTGAAAGTTGAAAATAACCTTGATATCAAGGGTAGAGGATACAGCTTCCTGAATAGAACACCAATGATTCAGGCTTGAGGTGAAAAATTTCTACTCATATTATGTGATGCAGACTCACATGATTTTCTTTTCTTTTCTTTTCTTTTCTTTCTTTCTTTCTTTCTTTCTTTCTTTCTTTCTTTCTTCCTTCCTTCCTTCCTTCCTTCCTTCCTTCCTTCCTTTCTTTCTTTCTTTCTTTCTTTCTTTTCTTTTTTTTTCCTGAGGTACAACCTGTGAGAGGACATGTGATGTTTGAAGAGACTATAAACTGGACTCAGTGGACCGCGATTGTACCATAGCTAGCTTTACAACACTTCATAGTCTCCTGTCTTCACTTTGTTGATAGAGGCAAGGCAGAGACCTTCTTCTGGCTTCCTGGCTTGCCATGGTCACTTCTGCTGACACATGCTAATTTGGTGGAGGCGTGACACTTTCTTCTTGATCAGGCTGCCATTGCTGGATTGTGTTTGGTGACACTCTTGAACTGCACTGTTGGAATCCTGATACTACTGCACTGGACTTCAGGTATCCTGACAAACAGAGATTGACTTTGCCCCAAAGAACTACTTTAAAACAGGTCCACATACTTTTGTCTTATTTACCCTCTCTTCTTCCCTTCTTTCAAATAGGGGGTTGAAGAATTTGAGTATTCTTATTAAAGTAGGCTTTGAAAAATCTAAGCCTACACAGGCTCTAAGATAAACAACTGTTAAATGGAACCTCAGGAAAGTGTAAAGCTTCTCTAAGGCAAAGGACATTCATTAGGCAAAAAAGTAGCCTACAGATTGGGAAAGGATCTTCACCAACCCTACATCTGATAGAGGGCTAATATCCAAAATTTATAAAAAGCCCAAGATGTTAGACACCAACAACTCAAATAACCCAAACAAAAATGAGGTGCAGAGCAAAGAGGGTATTCTTGACACAGTAATCTCAAATAGCCAAGAAACACTTAAAAGTTCAAAGTCCTTAGTCATCAGGGAAATACAAATTAAAATGACTCTGAGAGTCCTGTCAGAATGTCTAAGATAAAAGAACACAAGTGATAGCACATGTTGGAGAGGGTATGGAACAAGTAGAACACTCTTCCACTGCTCCTTGGAGTGCAAACTTGTACAACCACTGTGGAAATCAATCTGGCAGTTTCTCAGAAAACTGGGAATAGTTATATCTCAAGACCCAGCGATACTACTGCTACCCAATACATAGCCCACTATACCATAGGGACACTTGATCAACTATGTTCATTGCAACTTTATTTGTAAATAAACATAGCCAGAAACTAGACACAACCTAGATATTCTCAATTGAAGAAGGGACAAATAAAATGTTGTACATCTATGCAGTGGAATACCATTCAGCTATTAAAAATAAAGGCATCATGTGATTTTCAGGCAAATAGGTGCAACTTGAAAACATTATCCTGAGTAATGTAACCCAGACCCCAAAGGAAATCCATGAAACATACTCACTTAAAAGTAGATATTAGCCATAAAAAAACAGGACACCCACACTATACTCCACTGACCAAAGAAGATAAACCAGAAAGAAGACTCAAGTGAAGATTCTTGATTCTCACTTAGAAGTGGGAATAAAATAGTCACACAATGCAGATGAAGGAAGGAAACTGGGTGGGGGGTGTTAAGGAGGGCAATGGAGGGTGAGTTACAGGATCAGGTGTGGGGAGAGATATCAGAGAGGGCCAGATGTCCATAAGAATGAATGGATATCTGCAGCTGGTGGCTGTGGGAGTTGTGGGTATCTCAAGAAAGTGCCAGAGGCCTGGGATAAGAGAGATTCCCAAGAATCAACATGGGTGACCTTAGCTGAGACTCACAGCAGTTGGGGTATAGACTATGAAGATGCTATCTCCTGTAGCCAGGCAAGAACCCAAAGGAATGATAGGGACACCAACTCAACTACAAAACTTTTGACCTAAAATTTAAACTACCTACAAAATAATGCAAGAACAGAGAATGGAGCAGAGACTAAGGGAATGTCCAACTAATAACTATCCTAAATAGAGACCAATCCCATGGGCAAGCACCAATCACTGACACTATTAAAGATACACTGTTATGTTGGAAGACAGGAGCCTAGCATGGCTGGCTTCTGAGATGTTCCACCCAGCAGTTGACTCAGACACATTCAGAGACCCACAGCCAAACACTGGATTGAGCTTGGGGCCTCTTATCGAAGAGTAGAGGAAGGACTGAGAGCCACGAAGGCAATTGGAACACCAGAGGAAGACTAACAGAGTCAACTAGCCTTAAATCATAGGGATTCTCAGAAACCGAACCACCAACCGGAGAAAATATATGTACTGGACCTATGCCCTTAGCACATGTGTAGCAGACATACAGTTTGGTCTTCATGTGCTTCAAAAAAACTGTAACAGGGGACCCACAAAGCTATTGCCTGTCTATGGAATCTCTTCCCCTAACTTGGCTGTCTTTTCTAGCCTCAACTCTAGAAGAAGCTCCTCGCCCTGAAGATTCTCGATGTACCAGAGTTAACCAAGGGGGCCCTCTATTCTCTCAGAGGAGAGGGGGCATGGGATGTGATGGGAAAGGAACTTTGGGAAGTGGGGATTGGGAGGGAGACAGGGATTGGGATGTAAAATGAATAAATAATTTAAAATTTTTCAATAAAAAAACAATAAAACTATCTTAGAAAGAAACATAAAAATGAACATGAAATATCTCTCTAGTAGAAACTTTGTAACACTGGTGAAAAAGATTAAAGGCGGCACTCAAAATTGGAAGGAGCGCATATAATTATGGATTGGCAGAATTAATAATATAAAATAGCTATCCTATAGAATAAAATCTACAGTTGAATGAACTCCTGATAAAAATATTCAATGAACAGTGAGGTGGGAGGGGGTGGATGAGGGAGCAAGGGGAGGGAAAAGGGCATGTGGGACCCTTGGGGGTGGGGAACCAGAAAAAGGGAAATGAATTGTAAATATAGAATATATCCAATAAAAATATTCAATGATATTGTTCAAAGGAATATAATAAATTGTTAATTTACATAGAAGCACAAAAGATCATAATGAACCCAATCAATCTTGAACAAAAAGAATTATGTTGGAAATAACATTGATGTATTTTATGTAATATTATAGTCATAGAAAAAATAGGTGTGGTAAAAGCACAGTAAACATATAGAATAATGGAACAGAAGAGAGGCCCTAAAATTTTCCTATGCAGCTACACTGTTTTGATTTTTAGACAAAGGAAGCCTCCTAAATAAATAAAATACAAGTGTAGAAGTGTAAAATTCGACCTCTCTCAGCATGTGCTAAATCAATTCACTGTATATCAAGGAGCTCAGTGTGTAATACCTAAACCTCTGCATCCTTCAGAATGGAACACAGGGAAAATAATTCAAGATATAAGCATATTCAAATACTTTCTGAAAAAGTCTGCAATAGCTCAGAATATAGCACTGAAAAAAATGTGTTTACGAGAAATTTAAAAGATGTGTTTGAGAAGTAGTTTGGCTGGTAAGGTGCTTGTCATACAAGCATGAGTGTCTGAGCTCAGAACCCTACATGTCACGCAAAAAGCAAGAGCCTGTAATTATAGCTCTGCTGTAACAGGGACTGGAGAGTTCATGGGGTTTGCATCTATGGAGTCAGCAAGCTCTAAATTCAGAGGAAGAATCATTCTCAATAAACAAAGGACAGAATAGTGAAGGAAGAAATCCTGTATTGATCCCTGGTCTCCATGCTCATGCACACATACACAGATGTTCACTCAACCATGCATGTATATTTGATAAGTTTTACACTACAATACACATATGCACACACACACACACACACACACACACACACACACAATTCTAAAGATTCCACATGACAAAAAGCACAGAAAATGAAGAGATGGACTACAGGATCTTTGAATTTGAACTTGCTAAATCAAAGTAGTGTTGCGGAAAATGGGAAGCAGATGTGACCTTATGTCATATCCATGTATACATCAAGGCAAGGAAGAGGAAGTTGATGTAGTTAGGAGTACTTAATCCCTGCTGCTTGGAATGTAAATAAGTGTAGTCACTATGGAAATTATTGTGGAAAACCTATGAAACATTAAAAATAGATTTTCCATAGTTTTGGTTATACTACTACTGAGAATACCCCTGTAGGAATCTGAGACATTTGCACATCTATTTTTTTCAGTGCTCTGTTCACAACTGCCCCAAAAGAGAAGCAATGTAAGTGCCTACTAGAAAAGAAGTTGGTAAATGACAGAAACAAGATAGAGTGTCTTTTAGACTGCAAAAGAACAAAGATGACATTTGCCTAACAATGGATGGTACATTGGGTGATGAAAATTAAGTAATCCAGACAAATATCACACTTTCATATATGAAATATACACTTATGTAAGTGTATATGTATATAGTGTTTATATACACATATGTATATACATATTTGTATGTATATGGGTACATTATATGCATATATCTGTATGTCTATGTATAAGTATATATAACATGAAAATAAAATTGGAACTATATCTTGAAGCTATGAGAGTAGTGAGAAGAAAAGTGACCACAGAAGAGGGTAATTTAGGAGAATAAATCAATAATATATTTGAACAACGTGTCACTGTGAAATCCATTGTTTTGTACAACTGATGTACACTAAGAATACATTTTAGAAAAAGAACAATGTAAATATCATGAAGACAATACTTGGGTTAGCAAGCAAATACAACATTTGCAAATGATTGTTGTGGAAGAAATTTCCCATTTTCTTGAGATTAAGATAACATTTTGGAAAGGGAAAAACAGGAATCATGAAGAAGAAAGGAAAGAGAACTGAAATGGAGAGAGATACTCAGGGAGAAGATTAGAAAGCAGGGCATATTTAAATATCTGGTTTGATGGAATTGGCATTCAAACCATTGAAACTTGCATGTGATGAATAGTTCTGTGTAAGAACAGTGAATGAATGATAGTAAATGCCATCTAGTTTGGCTACTTAAACCCAGTATAAGTATTGTGGTGGCTGAGATCACTATACTGCTTATTCTACATGATAGTTAGAACATGGATAGAAGATTTGAGAAGGAAAATGAATCAGTTCAGAACAGAAAGCTGAGGCAGCAAATCTTCAGTCACAAGTGTGCCTCCAGTTGGAGTCTCAACCCAGAGGCCTCTTGTAGAGTCAAGAGATAGACATCCAAAGGAGTAAGAAGGCCCAGTTCTTCCTCGATGACTAGATTTCAAAGGATGACTCAGAATACTAGAAGAATACAGCCCAGATTGTTAGAAATGGTGAGTCAAGTGAAAATATATATACCAAAGAAACAGGGAGAAAATTTTAAGGTAGTTATTCTTATAAAAACAAAAGAGATGCTTAAAGTCAAAGGAAACCTGACAAACTCAGCCAAGGTGCATGGACATAAACCAGAGGCCAAACCAGGCCCCATGTTGAAATTTACTTTCCTTACTGATCTTAGTTTGCTTTAGGATGAAGGGTAAACTCTTTTAACTTCTACATACCTGAGAATATTAGCTAAGATGATCACACTCAGATTTTTTTTAAAGAAAATTATATTCTTCCTTAGTGCAAGTGAAGTACACTTTTTTTCTCCCAATTAAAATGTCTTAGGCTGATTGACAGCAAAGTGCCAGTTCTTCAGCAGAGCAACCCGAACCCCATCCATCATTAAGAGATTGTTTCTGATGACCCAGACAGAATAATCACTGTTGTACATTTCACCATTCTGTTAACTCAGCCCTTAGTGACAATACTGCAATTAGACTCTCCATCATGAAGCCCTGTCAGTTCTTCTTATGCTTCTCCCCCAGTATCTCTATTCCTGGTCTTTTGTGGGTAATTATTATCTTGGATAAAAATTGGTGGTGTATGGAGCAAAAAAATAATTTTAAGTTTACTTGAAGTTATCCAGGTTTGGAAAAAAATAATAAAGCCCACTTCATAACACTCACACGTAGGGGTTATGTCACAGTCTCTATTATACTTTTCTTAAATTCCTCTGCAGGAATCTATGCTTGGGTTTAGTGTGTGTGAAGTTTTCCCCAAATAATAACTAGGAATCTGTTTGTGAAACAAGGGGCAGCCTTCGAACAGTTTTTCTGAGTACAGATTTTAATTTATTCTCTGATAGGCAAAATCAGTTCAAAGTTCACTCAAATGGTAGATTTTTTCTCCCTAGTCTAATAAAAGCTTTACCACCCTGTCTATGCCAGGTTCCTTGCTATAACGAGTTTACAGTAATTGACTGGCATCTGTCCCTCTTCCACATCCCTTCAGACAACTCAGTTTGATGATTGCCTACAGCTGGAGAGACAAAATTGAGGAATAATTCTATATATAGAACAGTGTAGTAATTTCCTCCACTACTTAACATTAATGTTTGTGAGTTGCTAAGGAAACAGGACAGCTCCAAATAGCCAAGAGTTTGTGTTTTTTTTCTGATATATGAGAAAACTAATATTCTCTGAATGGGGCTATATATCTCCTATCAAGGATAATTGCTGCTGTGGCATAGTCATCAAAAGAATAATGTGTCAGTCAGTGGCTCTTTTTCCTACTTCAATAATCAATTTTTTCAGGAAATGGTTATAAAAAAAAGAACCCACTGTCTCTGGAATTCAAAACAGAAATTTAAACCGAATATATGTTTTTTAATTCATGTTGGGTTTCAAACATCTCTTGTGGCTTAGGAGACTAAAATCAGCTATATTCTAAGGCTTGGCATTGATCAAATGACATAGAACAAATGAGAGGAATGGCTTCCATTTCGATGAAAATGTATAGAAAACTGGAGGCTGATAACCGCAATCCTTCAAATCCACTAACCAAGGAGGATCACAAAAGCCATGGATCTCTTTCCTGCCTGATGGGGCATCCTACAGTCATGGTTGGGTTGTTACCTGTATTTAAAAGACAGGAAAATCTGCTGCATCAGAAATCACCATCAGAGCTCAGAACTGAAGCAAGTCGCCAAACCATCTAATAAGGTAGCACAGGAAACCATCTAATCTACCATCTAATAAGGTAGAACAGAGGAAAGCACTCTTTGAGCATAGAAAACTGAAGAATAAGAGAAAGGAAGACTAAATGTTAGTTCATCCAATTGAAGGTCCATTGCAAGGCATTGTCACAAGTGAAGGGCATGAGAAATAATGTCTAAATGATTAGGGAAGGCCAAGAGCAGAAGACATAGTCTTCCCTAGGGAAGGGACTCCAGAAGGTATATGTGTATATACATATACATACATATACATATAGGTATACGTGCATGGGTATGTGTACATATACTTGTACATGTACATATACATGTGAGTATTACACACATATTTATATACATATGTTTTATATATATGTACATAAATTATACACACAGGCACATATACACATGCATATGCAATTGTTAGAGAAACAGAAGTCATGAATTTGAGAGGGGGAACAAGAGGGGGTACTTGAGAAGGGTTTGAGTTAGGAAAGGGAAGGAAGGAGGACATGATGTAGTTATATTTTAATTACATCCTTGAATATTTAAAAATCTCTGAAAGTCAGATTCTGATGACTGGAAGTAAAAATTGACTAGGCAGCTTAGAGGAAAATATCTCAAGGAAGAGTGAAGCAGTCAGAAATACCAGGCACAGTTTCTCCAGCTGTCCTAATGGTCAGAGGCTGCAGATGCCCGGAGGGGTATAGTTTTTGTTTATTTCGTTTTCCTTCCAGGGGAACCCCTCTGAAGGAAGCCATACAGAGAACAGGTCTGGAACCCGGAGATACCTGGACTGCTGCAATGAAAGCTGGACTGATCAGCTCCTCTCCACCTACTGCTTTCAGGAAAGCCTCTTTCATTGTAAGCCAGTGCAGCTCAACTTTCCCTTCCCCACTCTTCGCCCCTGCGCCCAGTCCTTCCTGCTCCACAGGGTCTCAGCCTTCTTCTCTCTTAAACTCTACTATGTATGCTTCTTTCCAAAACACACCCTTGGTGCTTTGTGAATTTTGAATGACAAGAGGCTTGAGAGCCTCTGATATCTGGAATTTCTGAAATCCTGACATCAAGGGAAGCACAATGGTACCTTGAGCAGAGAATATGCCATAGACCCTTTCTCATCCTAAGTAAGTTATACTTTGCAACCTCTTATGGTGTTGAATAACTGCACGTGGAATTGTGAAATGCTTAGCAACTGTAGAAGGTTTCTGGATTTGCAATCTCCAAAAAATCAGTTAAAAATCAGATACATGCTACTCTGAAAAGGTTTGGGGCAGCACTTACTCACATAGTGGAATGTGGGATTTCACTGCAGCCTTAGTATAGGGCATGTCTTTGTGCTATGCTTGCAATAGCAAAGCACAATGTCAAAGAATGAGTGGAGGCAACTTTACTTAGATTACACACGTTATGTGTTTTTCCCCCTTTCCATTGCCTCCCTCTTATAAACCCCTTTGTTTTGCTTTCAAAGTCATGGCCTCTTTTATATTTGTGTGTGTGTGTAATTCTCAAATGTAATCTGCTCAGTCTCTATAATGTTACCCATATGTATGTTCTCAAGGCTGGCTGTTAGATACTGAAAACCAATTAGTGTGCTCTTCCCTGGAGAGGACTACTTTTCTGCTTTTACACAGTAGAAATCATTGACTTGATTTTTTTCCTCCAGTTTTTCATATTACTCTTGTTGAACATTTTTTCATCTTTAATTTATTTTTAAATTTATATTATTATCGTCTTTCACGCATGTGCAAAGGTAAGAGGATTATTTTGGAGAGTTAGTTCTCTCCTTCTGTTGGCTTTAGGGAATGAACTGAGACTGTTAGGCTTGCATGGCAAGAGATACCCACTGAGTATTTTCATTTTTTTTTACTTAATTTTAATTAAAATTTATAATTTTTCTGGGATGATGCATGAATGCATGCTGAAAAATGTACTCCTGCTGGCTCCAAAGGAACCCATAAAGAAAGGGAATCTGTCTTAGGACTACATTGATACAAAGAATTAAATTTTTTGAAAACACTCATTTCTAGCTACATGTGCCTACAGAGGATTTTTGCAACTTGACTAGTTCAAATTGAAATGTATATGGGCTTTCAAAGATTCGATATGAATAAAAAATCTAAACTATCTCAACCACAATTTGCATATTTATTACATGTTAGAGACTATAATATTTTATATATTGATTAGTATAAAATACATTAGGTGAATGAATATAAATGCTAATTTTTAAAAAATATTCAATTAGATAGCTGCTTTATTTACATTTCAAATGTTAACCACTTTCCATGTTACCCCACCAGAAACACCCTATGCCATCCCCCTCTCCCCCTGCTGATATCCTATGCCCAATTTCCCGACTTGCATTCCCCTATTCTGGGGAATTGAGCCTTCACAGGACTCCTCTTATTGATGTCTGAAATGGTCATCTTCTGCTACATATATACCTGGAGCAGTGGGTCCCTCCATGTGTACTCCTTGGTTGGTGGTTTAGTCCCTGGGAGCTCTGGGGGTACTGGTTGGTACATATAATCGTTCCTCCTGCAGAGCTGCAAACCTCTTCAGCTCCTTGGGTTTTCTCTCTAGCAGCTCCATTGGGGATCCTATTCTCATTCTATTGATTGGCTGTGAGCCATGGGTGTTTTGATCCACATTCCAGTAAGGATCAAAGTATCCACACTTTGGTCTTCCTTCATCTTGAGCTTCATGTGGTCTGTGAGTTGTATCTTGGGTATTCAGAGCTTTTGGGCTAATATAGACTTATCAGCGATTGCATACTATGTGTTCTTTTGTGATTGGGTTACCTCACTCAGGATGATATTTTCTAGCTCTATCCATTTGCCTAAGAGTTTCATGAATTTATCTTTTTCATAGCTAAGCAGTACTCCATTGTATAAACGTACCACATTTTCTGTATCTATTCCTCTGTTGAGGAACATCTTGGTTCTTTCCAGCTTCAGGTTATTATAGATAAGGCTGCTGTAAACATAGTGGAGCATGTGTCCTTATTACACGTTGGAGCATCTTCTGAATATATGCCCAGGAGTGGTATAGCTGGGTCCTCACATTGTGCTATGTTCAGTTTTCTGAGGAACTGCCAAACTGATTTCCAGAGTGCTTTTAACCAGCTTGCAATCTCATCAGCAATGGAGGTGTGTCCCTCTTTTCCCTCTCCAGCATTTGCTGTCCCCTGAGTTTTTGATCTGGCCATTTTTACTAGTGTGAGGTGGACTCTTAGGGTTGTTTTGATTTGCATTTCCCTGATAATTAAGGATGTTGAACATTTCTTTAGGTGTTTCTCAGCCTTCCAGTATTCAGTTGAGAATTCTTTGTTTAGTTCAGTACCCTATTTTTAATAGGGTTATTTGGTTCTCTGCAGTCTAACTTCTTGAGTTCTTTGTATATATTGGATATTAACCCTCTATTGGATGTAGGATTGGTAAAGATCTTTTTCCAATCTGTTGGTTGCCATTTTTTTCCTACTGACAGTATACTGTGCCTTATAGAAGCTTTGCAATTTGATGAGTTCCCATTTGTCAATCAAGATCAAGATCTTAGAGCATAAGCTATAGGTGTTCTATACAGGAAAGTTTCCTCTGTGCCCATGTGCTCCAGGTTCTCCCCAAATTTCTCTCCTATTAGATTCAGTGTATCTGGTTTTATGTGGAAGTCCTTGATCCACTTGGACTTGAGCTTTGTACATGGAGATAAAAATGGATAAAATTCCATCCTTCTACATGTTGACTGCCAGTTGACCCAGCACTATTTGTGGGAAATACTTTATTTCGTCCCACTGGATGGTTTTAGCTCCTTTGTCAAAGATCAAGTGACCATAGGTGTGAGGGTTCACTTCTGGGTCTTCAATTCTATTCCAATGATCTACCTACCCGTCACTGTAACAATACCATGATGTTTTTATCACTATTGCTCTGTAGTTTAGTTTGAGTTTAGAGATGGTGATTCCGCCAGAAGTTCTTTTATTGTTGAGAATAGTTTTTGCTATCCTAGGTTTTTTTTGTTCTTCCAGATAAATTTGGAATTTTTTCTTTCTAACTCTATGAAGTATTGAGGTGGAATTTTGATGGGGATTGCACTGAACCTGTAGATTGCTTTAGACAAGATGGCCATTTTTACTATATTAGCCCTGCAAATTCATGAGCATGGGAGATCTTTCCATCATCTGAGATCTTCTTCAAGTTATTTTTTCAGAGACTTGAAGTTCTTGTCATACAGATCTTTCACTTGCTTGGTTAGAGTCACGCCAAGATATTCTATTTTATTAGTGGCTATTGTGAAGGGTGTCAGTTCCCTAATTTCTTTCTCAGCCTCTTTATCCTTTGAGTATAGGAAGGCTACTGATTTGTTTGAGTTAATTTTATATCCACCACTTTGCTGAAGTTGTTTATCAGGTTTGGGACTTCTCTGGTGAAATTTTTGGGGCCACTTAAGTATACTATCACATCATCTGCAAATAGTGAAACTTTGGCTTCTTCCTTTCCAATTTGAATCCTTTTGACCTCCTTTTGTTGTCTAATTCCTATGGCTAGGCCTTTGAGAACTATATTGAGCAGGTAGGGAGAGAGTGGACAGCCTTGTCTAGTCACTGATTTCAGTAGGATTGCTTCAAGTTTCTCTCCATTTAGTTTGATGTTGGCTACTGGTTTGCTGTATATTTCTTTTACTATGTTGAGGTATGGGCCTTTAATTCCTGATCTTTCCAAGACTTTTATCATGAAGATATGTTGGATTTTGTCAAATGTTTTCTCAGCATCAAATGAAATGATCATATTTTTTTTCTTGAGTTTGTTTATGTAATAGATTACATTGAGGGATTTCTGTATATGGAACCATCCCTGCATCCCTGGGATGAAGCCTACTTTATCATGTTGGATGATCATTTTGATGTGTTCTTGGATTTGTTTGGCAAGAATTTTCTTGAGTATTTTTGCATTGATAGTCATAAGGGAAATTGGTCTAAAGTTCTCTATCTGTTGGGTCTTTGTGTGTCTTAGGTATCAGAATAATTGTGGCTTCACAAAACGAATTGGTTAGTGTTCTATCTGTTTATATTTTGTGGAATAGTTTGAAGAGTATTGGTATTAGGTCTTCTTGAAGGTCTGATAGAACTCTGCATTGAACCCTTCTGGTCCTGGGCCTTTTTTTTTTTTTTGGTTGTGTGATTATTAATGACTGCTCCTATTTCTTTAGGGGTTATGGGATTGTTTAGATCATTTATATGATCCTGATTTAATTTTGGTACCTGATATCTGTAAAGAAAATTGTCCATTTCCACTAGATTTTCCACTTTTGTTGAGTATAGGCTTTTGTAGGAGGATCTGATGATTTTTTTGTATTTCCTCAGTATCTTTTCTTATGCCTCCCTTTTCTTTTCTGATTTGGCTGATTTGGGTATAGTCTCTGTGTCCTCTGGTTAGTTTGGCTAAGGGTTTATCTATCTTGTTGGTTTTTCCCAAGAACCAGTTCCTGGTTCGCTTGATTCTTTGTATAGTTCTTTTTGTTTTTACTAGGTTGGTTTCAGCCCTTAGTTTGAATAATTCCTGCTGACTACTCCTCTTGGGTGTATTTGCTTCTTTTTGTTTAAGAGCCTTCAGCTGTGCTGTTTAGCTGTTAGTGTATGCTCTTTCCAGTTTCATTTTGGAGGCACTCAGAGCTATGAGTTTTCCTCTTAGCACTGCTTTCATTGTGTCCCATAAGAATGGGTATTGTGCTGGCTGGTTTTGTGTGTCAATTTGACACATGTTGGAGTTGTCACAGAGAGGGGAGCTTTGGTTGGGAAAGTGCCTACATTGGATCCAACTATGGGGCATTTTCTCACTTGGTGTTGGGGGTAAGGGCCCCTTGTTGGTGGTACCATCTCTGGGCAGGTATTCTTGGGTTCTGTGAGAGAGCATGCTGAGCAAGCCAGTAAGAAACATCCCTCCATGGCCTCTATATCAGCTCCTGCTTCCTGACTTGCTCAAGTTCCAGTCCTGACTTCCTTTAGTGATGAACAGCAGCATGGAAATGTAAGCTCAATAAACCCTTTCCTCCCCAACTTGCTTCTTGGTTATGATGTTTGTACAGGAATAGAAACCCTAAGACAGGTATGTTGTGCCTTCCTTTTAATTATATTTTTAAAAGTCTTTAATTTCTTTCTTTATTTCTTTCTTGACCAAGTTATCTTTGAGGAGAATGTTGCTCAGTTTCCATGAGTATATGGGCATTCTGTTGTTTTTGTTGTTATTGAACACCAGCCTTAATCCGTGGTGATCTTATAGGGTACATGGAATTATTTCAGTCTTCATATATCTGTTGCGGTCTGTTTTGTGACAGAGTATATGAACAATTTTGGAAATTGTACTGTGAGGTACTGAGAAGAAGGTATATTCTTTTGTTTTAGGATAAAATGTTCTATAGATATCTGCTGAATCCTGTCCATTGAGGAGAGTGGGGTGTTGAAGTCTCCCATTATTATTGTGTGGGATACAATGTGTGCTTTGAACTTTAGTAAAGTTTCTTTTATGAATGTGGGTGCCTTTGTGTTTGGGGTATATATGTTCAGAATTGAGAATTCATCTTGGTAGATTTTTCCTTTGATGAGTATGCAATGTCCTTCCTTATGTTTTTTGATTACTTTAGGTTGAAAGTCAATTTGACTTGATATTAGAATGGGTACACCAGCTTGTTTCTTGGGACCATTTGTTTGGAAAATTGTTTTCTAGCCTTTTACTCTGAGGCAGTGCCTGTCTTTGTGCCTAAGGTGAGTTTCCTGTATGCAGAAAAATGTTAGGTCCTGCTTATATATCCAGTCTGCTAGTCTATGTCTTTTTATTGGAGAATTGAGTCCAGTGATATTAAGAAATATTAACGAGAAGCAATTGTTGCTTCCTGTTACTTTTGTTATTATAGGTGGAGTTATATTGTATGTCTCTCTTCTTGTTGTTTTGTTAAAAAATGATTAATTTCTTGCTTTTCCTAGTGTGTACTTTCCTTCCTTTTGTTGGTGTTTTCCATTCATTATCCTTTGTAGGGCTGGATTTGTGGAAAGATATTGTGCAAATTTGTCATGGGATACCTTGGTTTCTCCATCAATGGTAATTAGGAGTTTTGCTGGGTATAGTAGCCTGGGTTGGCCTTTGTGTTCCCTTAGGGTCTGTATGACATATGGCCATGATCTTCTAGCTTTCATAGTCTCTGGCAAGAAATCTGGTGTAATTCTGATGTTTGCCTTTATATGTTTCTTGACCTTTTCCCCCTTACTGCTTTTAATATTCTTTCCTTGTTTAGTACATTTGGTATTTTAATTATTATGTGATAGGAGGAATTTCTTTTGTGATCCAAACTATTTGGAGCTCTGTAGCCTTCTTTTTGTATGTTCATGGGCATCTGTTTCTTTAGGTTAGGGAAGTTTTCTTCCATAATTTTGCTGAAGACATTTACTGGCCCTTTAAGTTGGAAATCTTCACTCTCTTCTATACCTATAATCCTTAAGTTTGGCCATCCTACTTTGTCCTGGAATTCCTGGAAGTTCTGGGTTAGGTATTTTTTGTATTTTTCATTTTCTTTGACTGTTGTTTCAATGCTTTGTATGGTATCTACTGCATCTGGAATTCTCTCTTCTATCTCTTGTATTTTGTTGTTCATACTTGTATCCATGACTCCTGACTTCTTTCCTAGGTTTTCTTTGTCCAGAGTTGTTTCCCTTTGTGATATCTTCATTGTTTCTGTCTCCATTTTTAGATCCTGGATGGTTTTGTTCAATTACTTTACCTGTTTGTTGTGTTTTCTTATAGTTCTTTAAGTGCTTCTCCCTGTTTGTGTTCTCCTGTATTTCTTTAAGTGACTTATTTATGCCCTTTTTGAAGCCCTCTATCAGCATCATGAGCTGTCATTTTAAATTTAAATATTGCTTTTCTAATGTGTTCTGGTATCCAGGACTTGCTGTTGTGGGAGACTTGGGTTCAGATGGTGCCATGTTGCCTTGATTTCTGTTGGTAACATTCCTATGTTTGCCTTTTGACATCCTTGTTATCTGGTTGGTCCTGCTGCCTCTGGCAGGTGCTTGGGTTCAGATGGTGCCATGTTGCCTTGATTTCTGTTGGTAACATTCCTATGTTTGCCTTTTGACATCTTATTATCTGGCTGGTCCTGCTGCCTCTGGAGGGTGCTTGTCCCTCCTGTGGGCCTGCAAGGCTGTCTCATCACCCCTGGGTGACTAATTCTCCCCTGGCAGAGAGTGCTGTCGTGATGCCCAGATCCTGGGTGCAGGTGGACCCCGGATTGACTCTGTCCCAGCTGTTCTGCCTCTCCTATGTTCCCTGTGCTCCTGACTGAATCTGTCTGCTCAGTCACAGGAGAGAAGATGGGGGTGGCCTGACCTCCAAAGCTGGAAGTCAAATCACACCCTGAAGAGTGGTTTTCCCCTGGCAGGATTGGTGCACAGAGGACCATGGCGTCACTGGACCCTTGGGTGCAGGTGGAGCCTGGATGTACCCTGCTGTTTTGCTGATCCTGTTCCCTGCCTCCTGGCTGTACCTGCCCACTCACTCTGTCACTGGAGAGAAGATGGCCCACACCTTATATGTTAAGAATGCATATAGGTATGTTTTCAGACTGGACCTAGACCTCCCTGTACATACATAGCAGATACACTGCTTGGTCTTCATGTGAGTCCTGAATAACTGGAGTGGGAGTTGTCCCCATAGCGGTTGCCTGTTTGTGAGATGTGTTCTTCTAGCTGGGCTGTCCTGTCTGGCCTCAGTGGGAAAGGATGTGCCTAGCATCTGCAGAGATTTAATGTGCTAGGGTCAAGGAGAGGAGGGGAGGGCTTGGATACCCAGGAAGGGCCCCATCAGCTCAGAAAGGAGGAGGGAGGAAGGATTGTAGGAGGGGTTTATCAGGAGTGGGGTAGTGAGCAGAATTTAAAGTGAATAAGTAAAAACTAATGAATAACAAATTTAATATTGCTGAGTATTTTACATCAAATAGTAACTGAGAGCAAACCAATGGAATGAAATGATAAAATAAGTAAAATGAAGAATGGTTGTGTTTTAGCATAATGCAACATTTTCTGCTCCTATGGAAACACAATGACTTAATTTTCCAAAGAAAAATTACTTTTAACATTTTCGCAATCTCTGACAATGTATCAAACTTTATATCTTTAGCAGTATTACATTTTTATTATCTATCTATTTCTATTGACTTTATGTACTATTGGGTTACATAAGAACATTTTCATATAAAACATATCGGACTTTCAGGCACCTGGTCGCTCTTCCTTCCCCTTTACTCACTTTGGTTGTCATTGTCCTGGGAGACAGTTTTATGTTTGTGTTTATGATTTATGATGATGATGATAATTATTATTATTATATATTATTTCACGTATATCTAAAACTTAGGAACCACAAAGGAGAGAAAGTGTGCGATATTTGTTTTTCTGAGACCAACTTAATTCATTTGGTATGATTACATTCATTTGAATCCATTTTCCTGAAGATGACTTTAATTTTCTATATGGCTGGAAAGATGTGCATTGAGTATGTATGGAGCGGTTTCTTTATGCACCTGCCTATTGCTGAACACTTTGGCTCATTTCATCTCTTAGCTAGCCTGAATATAGGTGAGATAAATATTGATGTCCAAATATCTTTGCGATATGGTGACTTGAATTTCACTGAGTAAATACCAAGCATGGATATATGTGGTAGTATAGTGAATATATTTTAATGTTTTGAATAACCTCTATACTGATTTTCATTTTCATAGAGGCCTGATCCCAGTAGCATCCCCAAGTAGCATCCCCAAGAGCAGTATATAAGGACTCACTTTTGGCCACATCCTCAAGAACATTTTTTTTAGTGTCTCCTATTTTAATTGGAGTGAAATGGAATCTCAAATGAAGTTCTCTGCTATCTAGTACATTCATTTGATTAGTATGCAAATTATCCTTTTGCAGCACAAAATGATAAAATTGTAAGCACATCAAAGAATTGTTTTTTAATAAAAATTCACATTTTATTAGTAGCAAAATTTGATTTCTATACCTACTTAATGTAGCTCTGTACCCTGAGACACATTACAATTTCTTAGGTGAAAAAGGAGTCATGAATGAAAAAGGTTTCAGAAGCCCTGCTCTTATGTTACTTGGCAAGAATGGTTCCAGGACTCATGTTTTGTGAAAAAAAATGTGTGGCCATGTGTTCTTGAAAATGTAAGCAAAATAAAGAGAAAAGCAATCACTACCAGAAGAAGAAGATTGTGATTTTATAAATCCCTATAGAATATTTGAACAGAAAGAAAGAATGGGGGCAGGGGAAGTGGTGGGCAGGTGGTGGTGTGGTGTTGACTTAGGGGCTTTGGGGTTATCTAGGGTTGGTGGGGTATGGTGGTGGTGTGGGGAGGATGGGGAGGTAGTAGGGGAAGACATTTTCAGTCTGACTGCAGATATAAATCTGTACACATGTCTTATTAGGGAAAGTATGAGCAAGCATAAAGACATCTAAAAATATCCTTTCCATAAAAGCAACAAAACAACTTGTAAAATCGAGCTGAACAGTCAGTTCTATCTGGACTGCAAAAGTTAACTAAAAGCTGGCAGTGGTTCAAGGGGAGTTGACTCAAGAGTAATGGTGTCATCAGGGAAAACCCTGCAAGCTGTGCAGTGTTTTTAGAAGTTCTCATGCTTTTTGGTTTCTCAGTAAGCCCCAAAACAGGATTTGTCAAGAAAGTCAGTATTTTGAAAACCAGTAGAAGGAGCACAAGCAATGTCAGGCTTATGCAATCCCTCATTTGTAGACAACTATAATCATATGACCTGTCAGGTGTGTCCCTGGAGGACCCCATTAGCAATGTTGTCTGTATTTGATGTGGATCAGAATCCAGGGGCTGATTGAAGGTACAGTTAGATGGAAGAAAAGAGGGGGATGAAGGAAATAGATATCTTCATCCATCAGTGTTTAAGTTCCCGTGGGCTCTTCTTGTTGCCATTGCTGCTATTGCCAATATATTACCTGGGGATTGGGACATTAAGGATAGCAGAAATAATAATAGCCACGATGCCACTGATGATATGAAGGAGGGGAAGAGGAGGAGAAGGAAAAATGAGGAATATACGCCATTGTACTTGCCCCTTGACAAACTTATTAACACATCACTTCCCTTATTGAAATGAATCCTTGTTTTCAGGTTTTACCATAGCTGTAATTCAAGTTCAGGATGCTGGGGAAGTAAACTGCTATAGCTTTTATGGTTATATTTATCTTCTCCAGTCTCTCTGTGTCATATACTTTTACTGCTCTAAACTTCCTATCAGTGTTTCATTGAGGTTCCATGAAGAACATAAACAGAAAGAAAGGTGAAAGGGAGGGAAAGAGTCTTTGACATTATTAGGTTTCCAATATATTTTGTTTCTATACATGTTAAATGTATAGATCAGATGAAGCTAAATCTTTATCACAACAATTAACAATTAAAAGCACATGTTATTAAAACCCTGATATTAAAATCCTGTTATATTTTCCCTTTGTGTCAAAATGATCTTGTGGTATGTTTATATTTGGGATAGACAATAACACAACTGACATGTTAATTATCAACTCGACCACAGAAACCAAACGAGTGAATGTTGTCTATCACACAGAGATGAATAATGCTAGTGCATTTTTAAGTTTGTCTGGTAATAAGTAACACTTCTGGCCACTCCAGAATGCTATATGTAACTGCACTTAATCTTACCACATTTGCCCAAACCAGTAACAAGTTAGCAATTTTATAGATAGACTATTTAGTCAGCAGACATCAGTCTACAGTCACATTGATTTTTGTCTTAAAGAGGGGATGTTTTTCTAGTTGGTTGGCATATGACTTTCTAAAGGTAACTTGGTGATTTTATTCCACATGCAAAGTGAATATGTGGAAAGGAGGCAGAACTCCACTTTTTTCTTTCCCCAGAGCCAGAGGGTTAATGCAACTGAGATTAAACTGGAGCTATAAATTATAAATGCTTTGTTCTAGTTGGATATTATGAGGTAGGTTGATATAAGTGCTGTTTCATGTCACCCAAATGTACAAATATATAAAAACAGAAAAAAGTACTTAGCAAGAAGTGTATACCTTGCATAATATAAATTTGTGCATGATTAGTAATGTCCAGGAGACTGTCAAATAGGTCTCCCAGTCATTTCCTTTTTGAGTAAATAAAAATATGAACAGTACGTTTTTGAGAATCAGAGGGCCCATATTTCCACAATGTTTGGTTTCATGAGGCATCCAGAAGCCAGGAGGTACCTTGGATACATTTTCCAGGGGTCTCATAGATAGTTCTGCCCAGATCCCCAATGTTCTTATTTTATGTTTTTATGATGTTGCTTCTCAACCCAAATAGAGTTTCATATAAAAAGTTGAGTTTCACAACTTTTTGTTTCTCTTTTACCTTAACTAACAGAGGAGGGTCTGAAACTTGTAATATAATGCAATGTAACTTTAGCCTACTATAACAACACTAAGTGATGTAAGTTCAGAAAAAAAAATGGTTATGTATTTTTAGTAGCTTCTGACCCTCTATTATTTAAATGAGACCAGAATATGTAAATACACTGAATTAAGCCAACAATTCAAACAGCATTAGGTCATTGAAGCTGAGAGGAAACAGGTTATTTCAGTGCTCTACAGTCTGAACCTTGTGCAAGGAGATAGTTTTGATTAGTAAGTATTCTGGTCTAAATTCCTTTAGAAATATTTATATTGTCCTGCGGGGTTTTTAAGCTTTAAAATTAGGAGAAGGATTAGATATACCTTTCTTCCTTCCTCCCTTCCTCCCTCCTTTCTTCCCTTCTTCCCTTCCTCCTTTCCTCCCTTCCTCCCTTTCTTTCTCTTTCTTTCTTTCTTTCTTTCTCTCTCTCTCTCTCTCTCTCTCTCTCTCTCTCTCTCTCTCTCTCCCTCCCTCCCTCCCTCCCTCCCTCCCTCCCTCCCTTCCTTCCTTCCTTCCTTCCTTCCTTCCTTTCAAATGATAGTCTTCAAATGGCCATGTAGGTGTTTTGGATATAACAGCAAGGATGTTTTCTGTTCTTAGAGATTAACTGATCTAAAAATACTAAACTTTGACAACCATTGTACCATATTATTTTGAGGGACATGTTTGCAGATGGATATATACCTCTTTTAAGAAGAGAGATGCTAGCCGGGCGGTGGTGGCGCACGCCTTTAATCCCAGCACTTGGGAGTCAGAGGCAGGTAGATTTCTGAGTTCGAGGCCAACCTGGTCTATAGAGTGAGTTCCAGGACAGCCAGAGCTACACAGAGAAAGCCTGTCTCAAAAAACCAAAACAAACAAACAAACAAACAACAACAACAAAAAGAAACAAGAGAGATGCTTTATTTTAGCAAATAACTCCAGTTTACCATCCATAATGATAAGTTAAGGCAAAAAAAAAAAAACAACTTAAAAGCCCTTGCTACATCACATCAGTAGTCAAGAGCAGAAAGACATGAGTGTGAGTTTGCTTACTGCTTAGCTGATTGTATTCACAGATGAGAAGAGATGATGACACAGACAACAGACCAGATCTTCCCACATTGGTTAATACAATGAAGAAAATTCCCCACAGACATGTACAGTTCAACCTGACCCAAACCATTCTTCACTGAGACTGCTTTTCCAGGTGGATATGTACCTTTTTTTTTTTTAAAAAAATATTTTTATCCTAGCACTTCAGGAGGCAGAGAGAAGTGGATTTCTCAGAGTTTGAAGCCAGTCTGGTATACAGAGCTACTTCCAGGAAAGTCAGGACTACACAAAGAAGTCCTGTCTCAAAAGAAAAAAAATTATACACACACACACACAAACACACACACACACACACACACACACACACACATACATATATGTATATATATACATATATATACAGATATATATGTATATATATATACACATTGTTTTAAGGTTTCTATTACCTGTGAAGAGTCACTATGACCAAGGCAACTCTTACAAAGGATAACATTTAATTGTGGCTGGCTTATACATTCAGGCCATTATTATCAAGGCAGGAGCCTGGCAGTGTACAGGAAGAAGTGGGACTGGAGGAAGCAAAAGTTCTACATCCTGATCCAAAACTAGACAGGTGAAAACTAGCTCCCATGTGGCTAGGAGGAAAAGTCTCAAAGTCCGTAAGTCCTTGCCCACAGTGATATCCCTAGTCATTCTTGCCTACTCCAACAAGGCCACACTTCTTAATAGTGCCACCCTGGACCACCACATATATGTATGTGTATGTGCATATGCTTATGTATTTGATGTATATGTATGTATATGATTTTATGTATATGAATAAGCATAGGCATAGATATAGGTACAAATATGTATACATATACATATACATATACACATACATATACATATGCATGTATTTACTATGTATGTTTGTACCTGTGGAGGACACAAGGCAGCTTTAAGGTATTGGTTGATTCCTTCTATTGTCTTAGAACCTGGGAATCAACCGCCAGTCCCTGGACCCTGTGGCAAGTACTTTCTTTGTCTGCCATATTTACCTTCTTAAATTCAAGGAAGGAGGTGCAGGTACTGTGTAAACTAGTGGTATTCAGTGTGATAAGATGAGTACCAAAGTCATTTAGGTAATTTTCTTTCTAAACACAAAGCAATAGGCAGATAATAGATACTAGATGATTATAGTAGGTGATAATAATAGAAAATAGACAACAGATAATAGATAGTAGGAGTGTGGAAGAAGCCATCATGGTCAGAGTACATGTGTTGAACAAAAAAAGCAGAAGTTTTTGAAAGTCTGGGGAAGATGAGAACATTTGCGTGTGATCAGTGCAGAAGTTAGATTCCCTGGGAGCATTTACTGAGTGTAGTACAGGTTCATGAATACAGTTCCTGTCAGTAACATGGAGAACTGCACATGAAGGTGTGGCACTGTATGACAGCACTCATGTCACCCTCAATGCAGGGAAGTGCAACAATGAATACTTTGTTTTCCGCCAAAGATTTTTACTCTTTTTTGTCTATGCATGGATAAAAGCATCAAATGACAAACAGGATGAGAAAGAAATTAGGGAAACAACTCCCTTTCTAATAGCCACAAATAATATAAAATAACTTGGAATGACTCTAACCAAACAAGTGAAAGATCTGTGTGATAATAACTTCAAATCACTCAAGAAAGAAACCAAAGGTGATCTCAAAAAAATGGAGAAATCTCCCATGCTCATAGATTGACAGAATTAAAAGAGTAAAAAATGGCCATCCTACCAAAGGCAATCTACAGATTCAATACAATCCCCATCAAAATCTCAACACAATTCTTCAGAGACAAGGAAAGAGCAATTCTCAAATTCAACTAGAAAGCCAAAAAACCCAGAATAGCAAAAACAATTCTTAATAATAAAAGAATTTCTGGGGGAATAACCATCTCTGACTTCAAGTTTTACTACAGAGCAATAGCAATAAAAACTGCATGGTATTGGTAGAGACAGATGTCCTGATCAATAGAATAGAATTGAAGACCCAGAAATGAAACCACACACTTATGGACAAATGACCTTTGAGAAAGACAAAAAAAATGGAATAAAGAAACCATCTTCAGTAAATGGTGCTGGTCTAACTGGCTGTCTGCACGTAGAAAAAATGAAAATAGACCCATATTTGTCACCTTGCATAAAGTTCATGCCCAAGTTGATCAAGGACTTTAACATAAAACCAGAACACAGAATCCAATAGAAGATAAAGTGAGAAAGAGTCTTGAACTCATTGGCACAGGTGGAAATCTCCTAAACAGAACTTTAGTGACTCATGCTCTAAGATAAAGAACTGATAAATGGAACTTCATGAAACTGGAAAGCTTCTATAAAGCAAAGGACATTGTCAATAAGACAAATCGGCAAACTACAATTTGGGAAAAAATTTTCATGAACCCCACATCTGATAGAGGGCTAATATTCAAAGTATATAAAGAACTCATTAAGCTAAGCTCCAAAAAAACCAAACAACCCCATCCAAAAATGGGGTATAGAACAAAACCAAGAATTCACAATAGAGGAATCTTAAATGGCTGAGAAGCACCTTAAGAAATGTTCAAAGTCCTTAGTGATCAGAGAAATACAAATCAAAATGACCCTGAGATTCCACCATACACCATTCAGAATGGCCAAGGTCAAACCTCAGGTGACAGCACATGGTTGGTAAGGATATGGAGGAAGAGGAACACTCTTCCATTGCTGGTGGGATTGCAAACTGGTACAACCACTCTGAAAATCAATCTGGAGGTTCCTCAGAAAATTGGAAATAGATCTACCTGAAGACTCAGCAATACCATTCTTGGGAATATACCCAAAAGATTCCCCACCATGCCACAGGGGCATGTGCTCCACTTTGTTCAAAGAGGCCTTATTCGTGATAGTCAGAAGCTGGAAATAAGCCAGATGCCCTACAACAGAAGAATGGATACAGAAAAATGTGGTTCATTTACACAATGGAATACTACTTAGCTATTAGGAATGAGGACATTCTGAGTTTTGTAGGCAAATGGATAGAACTAGAATATATCATCCTGAGTGAGGTATCTCACACCTAAAAGGACATGCGTGGTATGTATTCACGAATAAGTTGAATATTAGCCAAAAAATACAGAATACCCAAGACACTGTCCACAGAACTCAAAAAGGTCAATAAGCTGTAGAGCCCAAGTGAGGATGCCTCAGTCCCACTTGAAATGGAGAAGAAAACAACCACAAGGGGGATGGAGTTAGGGACCTGAGAGAGAAAGGCACCTGAGAGGGGGAAAGAGGAACATGATCTAGTACTGGGTGGGGGAAAAAGGACTGAATCCCTGAGGGCCAGCAGAAAGAATGAAAACCAGCAATGTCATCTGGTAGGAGGTTGGGGGGACCCTCCAGAACGTACCAGAGACCTGGGAGATGAGAGACTCTTAGGATTCAAAGGAAGGGACCCTAGCTGAAATGCCTACATGGGCATAGGAAACTTGTAGAAGTTTCCAGCAGAATTACAGGGCTTTGA
Source organism: Apodemus agrarius (assembly GCA_964023405.1). NCBI lineage: Eukaryota > Metazoa > Chordata > Mammalia > Rodentia > Muridae > Apodemus > Apodemus agrarius. The sequence continues at coordinate 28,320,499 of OZ030014.1, forward strand.
GTGAGGGGTGCAGTTGCTATCCCACAGTCAGAACTCTGATCCATAATTGTTCCTCTCTGAAAAATCTTCATGCATGGAAATAGAGAAGGCCTGAAGAAAAGAAGTTCCAGAGCAAGGCCCAAAGTGGGATCCAGCTCAATGGGAGGACGCAAGGCCTGACTATGTTACTAAGTACTTAGTTACTCAGGCTATGGAGCCTCAATTAACATGGACCCCTGAGATCTCTCAGACACTAGATCACCAACCAGGCCACATACACCAGCTGATATGAGGCTCACCTTTACAGCAGAGGAATGCTGGCTCTAAGTTCAGTCAGAGAAGATACACCTAACCCTCAAGAGACTAGAGGCCCCAGAGAGTTTAGAAGTCTAGTGGAGTCTGTTGTAGTTTGGGGACATCCTTGTGGAGACAGGGGGGCAGGGAGGAGGTATGGGAATTGGAATAGTTAGAGGGTGAACCAGGAGGGGAATAAAATCTGGAGTGGGAAAAATTAATAATAAAATAATAATAAATCATATCTTAATAATTTTTAACCTTAGAAAAAGGAAAGACAAAAAAAATGACATTAGTAAAATTGAAAAAAAGGAGAACTGAGCTGCCCTGAGCTGTGATTTTCAGAAATTAGTATTGAAAGATAGAAATGATGGGAAAAAACCATATATTTGATAAATCTGTTTGTTGAATTAAGTTGCTCTTAGCAACTTAGGAGCATAGAGTTTGTGCATCACTTTTTGCTCCACTTACTCTGGCTTTCATTTGCTGAATAATTGAGGACACACTTAAAGCCCAGCATTGTGCCAGACAAGGAAATAGTTGTGAGCCACTTAGAGCACTCCTGACTAGTATAGCATTAAAGACAAGTTTTATAGCATTTGTATTGAATTGAAATTTCTTTTATTTTCTTTCCTCTTCTCTTCCTCAAATCACTATGAATTTATCAATAACGTTTAAATTTTCAGAAGCACATTTAATTGGACTTTTGTGCTTATCTTGTATTCATGTGTACAACTTCATGTACGTGTGAATGTGAATACTAGGGTATGCACATGCAGGTAGAAACCAGAGTTAATTGATGGATGTCTTTCTCAATTGCGTGTTGTCTTATATCTTGAGACCTATCTCTCATTGAACTCAGAGATCATCTATTGTGCAAAACCTTCTGACCAGCAACCTGCAGGGACCTTTCCATCTCTCCCTCCCCAAAACTAGGATGACAGGCACTCTTTCACATTTGGTTTTTTATGTGGAAGCTAGGAATCCAAGCTCAGGTCCTCATGGTTGCATGACAGGCATTTTATACACTGAGCTGTCTCTCCAGTTCCTAATCTGTAAGACATAGATGTAAAGGTAGTTCTGCCTGGTTTGCAGAATTTTAACTCTTTCTAATTCTGATTTCCTGATTATTATGCATTACTAAGAGTATTATAATGATGAATGAGTCATAAGGTGCTTGATGGCATAAACTACAACAACAACAACTCAGGAGTCTTAACACCAGGTTTAGTTTCTCATGTCATTATATTTTCCTTATTTCTAATTTGCCTTTTTACCTAATCTTCCTTTTATAACAATGTGTGTGTGTGTGTGTGTGTGTGTGTGTGTGTGTGTGTGTGAAGAACCAGTTTTCTAGTGCAGCACTGAAGGACTGCAAGAGAAGGAGGAAGAGAGGAATGGGGCCCCAACCAGGGCTACACAAGAGAGAGCAAACTAAGGAAGCAGACACCATGCAGGGTTGGAAAAACATGCCCATTTTATGCAGACAAAGGAGCATGAGAAAGGTCAATACTGGAGATCTGCTGGTGCCACAAGGCCCAGAGGACAGAGCAAGCCAGAGACTACCCCCTAGATGGGTGCTACGTGGCACAGGCAGGGAACACACTCTAGGGATGACCCCAGACACCCAGAAGCCCCAAGCACCACTCAGATTAGCAAGTAAGTAGTGGAGAAATGGAAGAGAAAGGTAAGCAGATGGATGTGTGCACAATGAAGAGAGGTGGAACTGGAGAGTTGAGGGTAGTGGGGAACAGCCTGATGTGATTGACCCACAATGACATCTGAGGCCATGATGAGGAGCTGCCACCTGGGATCATGTTGATATCTGAGGGATGTGTAGAACTTGCACCACCTCTGTCCTGAGCATCATGGGAGGATTGAACCTGAAAGCTTGAGAGCAAGGGAGCTAGCACCACCTCTCACCAGCTGCAGCATTCAGCGGATTGGGCTCTACACCTGGCTCAGCAGAGCTGTCTCTGGCTGAAGGGGTTGTAGATCAACTGGTCATGAGGTTGTAAAAGTAAGAGAGCTGGATCTGCCTCTCGTTTTCCCAGTGATGGTGTGGGTGGGTGGGTGGGGAGATGCCCTTCTTCTCGTCTTACCACTGTCCACTTGAAGCAGGTGGGACAGCTGGCTCCAGGGTCAGGAGAGCAGGAGAGCTGGCCCTGCCTCTTACCTGGTGCAGTATTCAATCCAGAGGGCTCTGCAACTCGTCTAGGCAGCATAGTAGAGCTGTCCCTACTGGCTTAGATACGGGAAGGAGCCAGATCCAAAGCTGCAGGACCTCCAGGACACAGGGTAACAACAGTGCATCCAAGAGTAGCCCCAGCCAGGATCCAGTATTGATCATGTAGCAGAAGCCAGAGGCTTTGTACAAGACCAATGACTTACTTATTGCAATGAATATTTACAAGTAAAGAAGTGGGGACAAAAGGGTATACTGTGGACTCACTGTGACATAGTACATGTTCCACAATGAGACCTCTTTTTTTGGGAGGTGTATGGGTGTGGAGGTTGTAAGGGCAGAGGGAGAGTACAAAGGGACAGGGAGATGAGTGGGACTGGGGAACACAAAGAAGCAATAAAAGGTTAAAAAGTAAAAACAGTAATCTCGTTTGTTGCCATTTTATTGTGTTTTCTGTGAAATACGATTTACTGGAACTAGGATATTCTTTCTCTATGATGATCTGTCTTTCATTAGACTGGGTGCTCGTATTTGCCCTTTTGTATGCTTTCCACTTTCATTTATTGTCAGAACGAAGGATGGTTTTATATTCCTGTATGTGATTTTTATCTTCTAAAACATTAGAGACGGCTGTTATTTATTCAGAGAAAATAGACACTTAACTCTGGGTAATATGTTTTTGTCCTGACCTCCAATAGTGACACTTGCTTTTGTGCTGCCTGCTGTGTTATTGTTTGTTACTGTATTATCTAAATGAGTATACATCAGATCTCACTACATTACCAGGAAAACAGCCTCAATATGTTTAGTTTATGTTCATGACTTACCTGTTTTTCTAATTTCAGATTGTCTCTAATGTCTCTGGTGCTCCTTGTTGTCATGGAATCAGCTGGCTAATCACCTAGTACAATGCTGTAGTCATGTGTGTATGTGTCAGTGTGTGTGTATCGCTGTGTGAATGTGTGTATGTGAGTATGAGTGTGAATATATATATATATATATATATATGTGTGTGTGTGTGCGACTGTGTGTATATGTGGGTATGTTTGTGTAAGTGCGTGTGTTATGTGCATGTGTCTGTGTCCATATATGTACAAAAGTGTGCGTGTGTGTGTGTGTGTGTGTGTGTGTGTGTGTACATGGGCCAGGGATCAATATCTTATTGCTCTATTGCTCTTCATCTAATTGGGAGAAATTCTCTCACTGAGCCTGAAGATTGTTGATTAGGTAAGAGCGGGCCAGGCAGTTCCAGGGCTCTTCTTGCTCTGCCTCCTAGTACAAGGATTGCAGGCATGTTCTTACCTTTTACCCGGTAGACAGCAATCCAAATAACCCCTAATGGTTTTGTGACAAGCATTTTAAGGGTTGAGCCATATTCTCAGCCCAATATCACCACTTGAGTCACTCTAAGCAGGACACTAAATGTCTGCTATCATAGACATGCTGCCAGCAATGGAAAAGCAAAAGAAGTATCAGAGAAGAAAACTTAAAGCTAATTCCAGTAATATCCTGAAACATTAAGTTGGTGTGTTACATACATATTTAAATAATTATTGATATTGCCAAACAAATATTTATTTATATTTTTGATAATAGGGCTTTAAGAAATAATTATTAATTATTGTTTGAGGATACAGTATGACAATTTGCTACCTGTATACAGTGTGTAAGAATCAAATCAAAGTAAGCATTTTATCTCATTAGAATTTAAGAAGGTTTGGCTGTCACATAATTGAGCAGATTATGATGGGCAGTGAAATGTTTCAATACCTGAATACAGTGTGATTTGATCAAATCAGGGAAATTAACATTTTGTTGCTTTATAATTATATTTCTAAAGCTTTTTATTCTCTAACTATTCAGCCTAATTTAGACAATTAAAATAACTAAAAGGCACACCTTTTTCTATCTTTTCAGGAAATTTACAAACTAGTCTTTATCAATTCCTCTAAGCCAGTCAATTGTTGAAGACTGGGAAGAAATATTATTTGATAATGGCTGTATGTAGAAATGGATGTCTTGTGGTCATGACTTAAGTAGACACCAGAGTTAAAAATTATTACTTTTTTCTTTTTATGTTTCATGCTATCACTTTTGTGCATATAGAATTATTTTCACAACCTGAAGTAATTTAGAACTTGAGTACAGATGAGATTGAACCATATTGGAGTTTCCATAACTGTAATCTTCTTTCTAGAACACTAAGTCAAAACAAGTTAATGCTTTTATTCGTTAGCAAGAAGACATCTAGTAGAAGATTTTTTAAGTCTATTTTTAGAAGAAACCACCTGAAACTTCTAAATGGCTTATTTTAAAGCAAATATTAAGATGTATTCTGTATATTCAGTAGCATCATAGACTATGATTCCTACTTAAATTGGAGGTCAACAGAGACTGCTTGCTTTGAGCAACATAAGAAGGGAAAGACTTTAGTAAGGAGAGATAGGAAAATGATCAAGAAAAAAATGTGAGTTACTTAGCTGTGTCTGAGGAGAAATAAGATAAATGAATCAAGAACTGGGTAAATGGGAAATGGAACAGTGTGAAGGAAACTTACAGAGGCAGATTGATGGTAGAAATGGGGAACCCTAAATTCTAAACACATAACTCAAAGTTTATAGTTGGGAAGCTTCTTTTAGGGAACCCGAATCTCTTTCTGAGTCAGGGTTCAACATAACAGCTTAACATGATTCTGACCTCTTTTTACTTGTGACTTAGAAACACACATGGAACTGACCAGAGATAAGAGGTGAGGGTGATTCAGATGATGCACTGTCTAAATCTAGATTACTAAACATGTCAAGTAGGGTATTCGCAGGCAGGTAGAGTTAATATGTGAGGCATAAAACATGAGGCATAGAATCTACTTAATGATGCAAGACTTGGAAGGGAAGCATAATTCTGTAATAACGCTGATGCATAAATATTCTCTATATGGGCAGAAATAATTATGGGAGAAAGAAAATGTCTTTAGTAACAAAGGCCATCCAGTGGCATTGAGCATCAGAGTCCAAGTACTGACACATTCCCAGTGTCTTGCTAGGAAGGGAGGAAAGTTGAATACAACAAGCAGGAGGCCCCAAATATTTTATCTGTAGAGGTATTATTTTCTTTGTTTACCATTTCCCACCTCTCTAGACATGTGGGTATGCATGTATGATTTGCTTGCATCTGCATTCCATGGGGCCCATGTTGATCTCCTGGTACAATTTAAGTGAGATAATTGTCTCCTCTACTATATGGATCCCCAGAATAAGACTGAAGTCATGCTGTTTGGTGGCAAGTGCCTTTAGATGCTGAGCTATGTCACCTCTCTCACACACTTCCAGATATCCTCCAGAACTCACTAGCAGCCCTAGAGGATAGACCAGGAAAAAGGGAGCACTGTTTTCTTTGTTTTTCCAGAGTTTTCTATTTTGAAACTGAACTACCTAATACACAGAGGACAATTTAAAATTTCTATTAATAGTATAAAGGGACATGGGTAAGCCTGGGCAACAACAAATATTCCCTCTGAAAGTTGACTGAATGTAGAAAAAAAAAAAAGATCATGGTTCTCTGGCTCAAAGTAGACTTGGTAGAATAAGAAAGTGATATCCTTGGAATTCAAACAGATGGGTGAAGAAAAGTCGCTGCAATCCACAGAGTGGTAGGTATCTCCTGGAAAGGCAGATACACACTGCGCATTTGCATTTTTAATGCAATAGTAAATAATTGAACATAAAGCACGGCATTAAGTAACAAATCCACAATGGACAGGAGGTAAGAATAAGTTTCACTTCTGCTAAGCTGAGACTCTCTTGAATTTTCTGACAGCATCTTGGCCCCTTTCTCCTTATAGCCATTTCCATAATAACTTTTCCCCACTGACCTATGGAAAGGTTTCTCGGCAAAGCTGTGATTTTGCACAAATAGAGAAGTCCTGCTTCACGGGTTACATAGATTAAAACAGCTGTTCATCTCCTGTGGGTCTGGAAGACTCACTTCAGCTCCTCAACTGTTAGGATACCCCTAGGAGAGATTCCAAGTGTGTTCGCTGATGTGTGACAGCCTGAAGAAGTTTGCTGCTGCAACGCATGCATTACTAAACATGGAGGCATTTTCACATGGTAAGATGCAATTCTTCTCCTTGCTTATTTGGGTACTGCTGTGATGGGCACTATCATGGAGCAGGAGAATGAAGTTGAAGAGACAGCTGGAAACAGATTTACAACTGTTCCTGTCTACCAGTGAAACAAAACTCATACCTTTGGATGTGAGGAGCCTCCTTCTTTGTTTCCTTGTACAACTTGAGGTTGATTTTATTATGGAAATATCTATTATTTTGCTATAAAAGTATTATGCAAGTGTTCTAGGTATGATATTAATGTTAGAACACTTGGGTTGAAAACCTATCCTCCAGGGTTACAGGTATTGGAGATAGCATCTGATGGGTTAATTTTTGGTAATACTGCCCTGCCCTCAGTACATAGAATAGATTAGTGCCTATATATATATATATATATATGTAGAAATAAGTTTGATCCCTTGTAGACCAGCCTGTTCCCTGTTTCTTCCATGAAGGCCAAGCAAGGGGCTCTGAAAGTCTATCTCAGTGGCCCAGCAGTTCCCTACATCATTAATACAGTTCTACAAGTAGAGTGATAATCTGAATGATTATTTCTTGTGTTTATGAAGGACAGAGGTTGGCAAAAGTCCTAGAAGTACCCTACTTAAATAAGAAAATTTCAGAGAAAGTTTGGTCAGCATTTAGTAATATTTTGCTGAAAATTATGTTAAGGCTGTCTCTGAATGAGAATTACTCTTGTAGGTGTAAAACTGGATTTGGACAGCACCCCACAGAGATTTTTCAGCGTTCAAGTTTCTACAAACAAAGGGTTTGAAAAGGGACACATGCACTGTGGTAAAAATAGAGAAAGGTTATTAAGAGAAAACTGTAGTTCTACAATAAATAATTGTGCTCATCCTTGCTGTATGAATTAAATAGTTATTAATTTTTATTTTCCTTTGGGTTTGTGTTATTTGCAGCCAATTTCTGTCATGCAATAGTGAAAAGATAAATTGGGATTAAGAATTCATTTGTAAGACTGTGCAGCATTTCTCCATGGATTGCGGGAACATTATGATGCAGGATTCTCTGTCTTCTCATTTTTCTCCAAGATGATATACAGTTGTGCCTTCCTAAATGCATAGAAGACAAGTTAATTTGTCACTTCAAAATGAAAGACTCTGAGGTTTAACTTTTTCAAGAAAAGCATCTCTAAATGAGAAATGCATCATAATCTATCTGAAATTAAAAAAAGAAGATAACTCCTCACATCACCTTTTCATCTTGATTCAGTGCTGCCTGCTGTACCAGTTCTGAGAATTCCATGCAAAGGTCAGGACACATCACTTGCTAACTCGCTGACCTTATGTAGACCACCTTCTCTGTGAAACAAAGGTAGAAATGATGTTGATACCATAGGGCTGATGTGACCCGGTATAGCATAGATTTGTCTTTAAAATAATCCTTAGCTCATGTGAGGAAAATAGCTGCTTCCATTTGTATTATTAATGTTTATTTTTCTTCCCAGCTGAATTTTGCTTTACTTTATAATAATTGTTTAGTTAATGAACATCATCTACAGACTACCTTTACATGAAAAAATGAATTTTAATATTTGTTTTGTTGCCCATTATATAATTTTAATTCACTGGAGTTTCATATTAGTTTAAATTCCAGCTGTCAGAACTGAAGACACATGCCATCTTTACAATGGGTAATGATTCAGTAAAGACAAATGAGCAAAGAAGACTGATATGATTGTATAATTATGAATCTGAATAGAAGGAGATTAAACACTATTCTTCTAGTGTATTAGGGGAAATTTTGTGTTCTTTATCTCATAGATAGTCTGGACTCTATACTGCAAATACATAACAAAAATGGCCGACTTCTATATTCAAGAGAGAAAATTATTTATTTCCAGGATTTTGTTAGCTTTACACTGTACAAAGAAATCAGAGTCCATTTACTAGCACCTTGGGACTCATATTTTATTTGTAAAGAAAAATTAGGCTTTGAACTTTCTCCAGAAATTCCTTTCCTGATCTACTTAATAAATATTTCATAGGAGTTATTTTTTAGTGCATGGTTTATATTGTAAATACAGAAAGCAATGTAAAAGCTAATATCAAAATGATTTTAAATAATATAAGAAACTAGCAGTAAGTATAAATATTGAATAAAAATATACACACCCCTACCAAGGCAATGTTCTTCTACGTTAGGGATCAAAAATTACAGTTTTATTTGTTTTCAAATCGCATCATACCAGCAATCTCTGTGTGTGCTTCTTGGGAAGTCTTATCTATGGTTTACTGCTTGCAATGTTTGAATCATAGTATGCTTTCCATTTTGAGCTGAAAATCTTTACCTAAGAAAATCATTGTACACATTACCCAGAATGCTCAGGAATGCTTGAATTGTACTTCTTTGGAAATCAATACTTTTAGACTTTTCCAATTAAAGATCCATATATAATCTCATTGATCTTGTTACAATAAGGGGAAGGTAGTTGTGGAAGAGATTCTTACAGTTATCCTAATCTGTGAATTTATATAGAGATAGAATAAAGTCTGATATTTTATTTGCTTGTTGGTTGTAAATTTGTCTTCCTTGACTATTTGGGGGTCATAGTTTTCTAAGTTGGTTGTAATGATCCATACCCCAATAGAAAGATTTTCTTGATTATCCTAAGCCATCTTAATACAAAGTCCGTTTCAGTCTTGTTAATTTAAATTTTATTATATTGTTTTCAGACTACTAGGATACTATTAGTACCTTATTGTCCTGTCCTAATCCTTTTGCTATGTAACAAAGTAACAAATACATAGTAACACACACCAACCATCTTGTCAAGTTCATTGTCTTACATTCCTGTAGTCATGACAAAACACCATGCCTAAGAAACTTAAAAAAACACACTTAACTGGGGCATCATTTCCAGTTCAGAGGTTAAATCCAGGACCATCATGGTGGAGAGCATGGTAGCAGGCATCGCAGTGCAGCAGTATCTTAGGGCTTACGTTATGAGAAAACCATGAGGTAGAGAGAAAGTGCACTAACTGGGGATGGCTTGAGCATCTGAAACCTCAAAGCCCATTCCCAATGACACATTTCCTCCAGCAAGACTACCCATCCTCCAAGAAGATCACAGCTCTTATTCCTTCCTATACAGTTTCACAAACTGGGGACAAAGCATTCAAATAAATGAGACTATGGAGGCCACTCTGATTTGGGCCACCACACAGACTTTGAAGCAGCAAGAGCAAACTAAAGATTTCTTCTTTGTGTTTCACAATGTCTGCCATCTCTATTTGTTGGTAAAATGGCATACAGGTGATAAGATCCTTTGACAATTCATTCACCCAGCATATCTGACTTTTAGCTTGAGAATGATTCAGAGACAAATCATGTTGATCATAGTACCAGCATGTGATCTTCCTCTGTGGTTTAACTTCCTCACCTCCTATAGTCTACTAGAGTTTGTGGAACAGGACTGAATATAGTAGAGGTTTTCCCAGTCTGTGAGGCCTATCCAAGAAGTCATGTTTCTGTGAAAGCTTCATAATGTGAAATAGTTCTGCAGTGTGAATATCAGGTAACTGGCATGAATTCGTTCCCTTTACACAGATTCATCTCCTTAACCAGTGGAGAGAGCACAGGCTTCTACACAGATTTCCTGGGGAGCAATGTCATTGACTATGAAAGAACAGCATACATTTCCACAATCAATAATTGTGTGTTTTCATTAAGACTTTTCCTAGAAATATCATCTCAGCACAATTCATGAACTGCTCCATGACCACCATTTTCCTTTTTATTATATAATTTCTTAGCATCTAAGTTGCACTCAGTGATCAGGTTGAGAGAAGATGACTCCTGATGCAAATGCCTTTAGCACAGCATCTTGCCAAACTAGGTATAAAATTGTATTAATGATACAATTTGGAAATGTGTCTGAAACTATTCAAAGAATCATGAATGTAGTCAACAATGCAGAAGTGATTAATTAAAAGCAGTTCTTTTTCAATAGAACTATAATGGTCTATAGATGTCCATCTTGTTTATGCTTCCTATTAACATTGATGTAGCAAAGCCTTTCATGCATTATTAGAGTTTAATAAAAACATTAAAGTTAGTGGCATATGTAAATCACTTCCCTTACCTTACAAAACAGTCAGGCTTTGCTAAAGGACAACCACAGTTTTAAGTTTATTATATAAACCTCTCTACAAAGTTAATAAGCTCTGAGTGAAACTCTAATTTGCAGATGAGTGGAATTGTCTTTGGTGAAATATAAAAACATTGTTTACAGCTTACATTCTCCTCTCAAGTTTCATAGTTCAAATCAGTTCTCATAATTATATTGAGATTAGAGGTCTCTATAATGGCATAGTCATTAAAATTGTTGAAAATTGCGAAAAATTCGCAATAGAAAGGCTTTAGGATGCATGCTTTGGGATAAAGAATTAAAGCAATTACTACATTCTGGGCCTGCCTCTACTTCAATGCATTGTGATATGATTCCCAAGGTGATAATGTTGTTTCCTTTTTCTATTACTCCAATATAAAAATGTAACAAAGGATCAACTGCAGATTATTACATATTCCTAAATGAAAGTGTTTCAGGGAAATGGTTTTATTAATAAGAACTATTCATATAAAATTTGGATATAAAAACTTCTGGGTCATATAATATTTGATGACCAGGTGTTAGAGACTGACTATTATTAGCCCATACTGAAACAATATCACTTCTTAGTTTGGTAAGTGTTTTCTCTCTTCTAATGCATTCTTCTTAGCTGGCCAGACTAGTATGGGACTCTCTGGTGAAAGTGATTATTCTGAGTCTATAGGCTTGTGCAACCAAACCCAACTGGTTTTGATATGCTTTCTAATCTGTTTTATTCTTTCAAAATGTAATTGCTAACTGAAAGAACAGGTTGTTCACTAAAAGCATGCCACAAAAAGAACAGTACCATCATTGAAAATATGTCTTGATAATCACCATATTTCATAGGTACTATTTACACTGTGGAGCACAGTAAAATCCCATTACTTCAACTGAGGATAAGGAATGACTTTTTAAAAATACTCCACAGGCTATAATTAACTTTAAAAAATTCCCAGTTAACAGATTTCTTTAGTAATTTAACTACAATTTAAATTCACTCCATTATATGCCAGGACATTTAAAAAACATTGACCAAAGCTTAATGAACAATAACAGTCCTATTAACTTTTGAAAAATTATAGTCATTTATAAAAGTGCTTTGTGAATTGTCTGGGTGGTATGTTTCTGATCTAGGGTTTTTTTTATGTTTTTCTACAAGTTTTGTGTCACACATACAACCTCAATCAGAGTTTCTTTCTTTCTTTATTTTTTTTTTAATTTTTATTTTCTATATTCTTTGTTTATATTCCAAAGGCTTTCCCCTTTCCCAGTCCCCCCCCACCAAATTCGGATTCTAGTTTTAGCTGCAAGTCACTTTGAAGAAAGCAATTTTAGAGAGGTCAAGGAAAAACTAGAAGGAAACCTATGTTTCATACAATATATTCTTTCCTTAGTTCCCTTATTATCATCACCATTAATATTTTATATTTGTGAAGTATTTTTCAGCAGAATGCAAATTTTGTAGATGAGAAAACATTAAAGGAAGTTTTTCCATGATCCTCTCATTAAGATGGGACAGAACCAGGTTTTTCATGTTAATGATAGCTCTTCCTTACAAAGTGAGGTAGGAAAATCAAAGTGTCTTTCTTTAGGAATGACAAAAGCAGGTTTGCAAATAAGCCAAAGCAGCTAGCTAACAGCTAGCATTGAGAATCTCTAAAGACAAAAATGCAGTTAATCTTAGCTCAAACAATGGTTCACTTCAAGAAAGGTGCTGCACTGCATCCATAGGCAGCTTCTGCTTTGACCTTAGGTCTTTTGCATCATTACACAATTCCATAAAGGATAAGAACTTGCTGGGAGTATATTCACTGAGTTCTCAGTGACTGTACTGGCATGGTAGCAAAGTTAAACAAACTGAGTTTGTGCCAACCATGTCACATTTATTACTTAAACTGCTTTGCCTTCTTCATTCATAACAAAGTTATGGTTGTTCCAAAATAGTTTTAGAAAGATGGCTCAGTGGTTAAGAGTACCAGCTGCTTATCAGGAGGACCTAGGTTTGATACCTATCACACACAGGACTGCTATTATCATCTGTAATGCTAACTCCAGAGAATGCAATGCTTTCTTATGATGTTTGGGAATATTTCATGAACATACTGCACACACACACACACACACACACACACACACACAGAGAGAGAGAGAGAGAGAGAGAGAGAGAGAGAGAGAGAGAGAGAGATATGGGCCAGATATCCATGCATATAAAACATTAAAGGACATGCATTAAAGGACACTGGGACCTTCAGAAAAGCAATGATTTATACTGTATATTATTGTTTAACTCTTATATAGGAGAAAGTTCAGGAATCTAGGCATCAGGAGCTACAGATTTTATTTCTAATTTTGTTATTGGCTATCTGTGTTCTTTTGTACTATTGTTCAAGTTTTCTGTATTGTTATATTCCTTTTCAGTTTAAGTAGGAGACAAAAGAAAAAAAAAGTCCCTTGAACCTAGTTCATTCTCTGAAGGTCCCAGTGTCCTTTTAATTTTATTCTTAGTAATGTTCTTCAACACCTCTGTCATTCTATTTCCTAGAAAAATATAATTTAAGAATAAAAGTAATAATGGGTAGAACTGTGTAGCCTTTAACTATGCAAACCAGAGTTAGAAATGCTGTTTAGAAAATTCATATCTATAAGACTTAAACTTATTTAAAATATTTTCCCCCATAACTTTTTTCCACCATAACTTTTAAAGTAGGATTGTTAAACAAATATGAGTTCAGAGACATCAGAATAGTTACAACAGAGCTCTCAGCCATTATTTTGCACCATTCTAAGTGCTATACACATACAGACAGACAGATGCACACACACACACACACACACACACACACACAGAGAGAGAGAGAGAGAGAGAGAGAGAGAGAGACAGAGAGACAGAGAGACAGAGAGACAGAGAGAAGCAAAAGGCTCATGGTTTCTGAGTGTTTTCTTGTTTACCATGGAAGAATCATTTCAGTAAATCCAGCATTAAAGGAAAGAAAGGAACAGAGTAGAAGGCAAGGGACAAAGATAGTGGGGAGGGGTGTAGAGGAAGTTAGAGAAGAGAGAGGAGAATGAGAGTGAAGAAAACACAGAAAGAGATGATATGACTATCAAAAGGGGATTTCTGTGTGGACATCAGCAACTGATTCACTTACCTAGCTCCTTTATTTTCTGTGAATTTATTTAGCATATGTCATAAAACTAACCCTTGTGGGCAGATGATTTAAGAGAATTATTTAACTCTACTCCTCAACTAAACAAGGAGAGAAGAAAGCTGTATTGACATGCATTTGATTTTGTGATGCCTGTGTTCCAAAGCCTCATTATATATTTCATTCAGATTTTGACCATCTAAAAAAATCATCAGACTCACAGTTTAAATATTAATATAGTATGTTTCAAACTTAATATGGAGTCAGAGTGAAGCTTTAAATATCTATCTTGGCTTTCAAAGTTCCCAAGTAATACCATAATCCAATTGTCTCATATATTAAAAAAAGCATTTTTCTAAAACAACTACTGATGCTGAGTTGATTGTTTGATCTGCTAATATTAGAGAGTAGGCCTGGAATTGTGCAATCACAAGCTCTGTGCAGTGGAGGAAATCAGTAAATACTTTTCTCCTCAGTTTCACTGTTCTGTGATCTCAGTATATCACGGGCAGTAAACCCCTGTGAGTTCACACACTGCCTATTTCAAAAATGATCTGAGTGTTCTGAGATAATGCATGTCTTCACCTCTTGGAGTTTAAATAACCTGAGTTCTACATAACCCACAGACCTCTGATCAGATTTCTTTTTTTTTTTGACATGCTTTTTATTAGCTTTGCTTGTTTTCTGACAAATTTTAAATTTAGAACCATGAAAATACTTTTTTCTTTTTTTATTCTATATTCTTTGTTTACATTCCAAAGGCTTTCCCCTTTCCCAATCCTCCCCCCACACCATATGTCCCATAGGTTCTCTCCCACTCCAACTATTCCCCAATCACCCTCCACCATTTCTCTGTTCTGGTATCCTCCTACAAAACTGGATCCAATCTTCACAGGCCCAGGTCCTCTCCTTTCTTCTTCTTGTGAATCATTTGACTTGCTAATTGTGCCTTGAGTATTTAGGGCTTCTGGGCTCATTAATATCCACTTATCAGTGATTACATTTCATGTGTATTCTTTTGTGATTGGGTTAACTCTCTTAGGATGATATTTTCCAGATCTAAGCATTGTCTACAAATTGCATGAATTCATTATTTTTAATTGCTGAGTAGTATTCCATTGTGTGTGTGTGTGTGTGTGTGTGTGTGTGTGTATATATATATATATATATATATATATATATATATATATATATACCACATTTTCTGTATTCTTTCCTCCTTTGAGGGATATCTGGGCTCCTTCCAACTTCTGGATATTATAAACAAGGCTGCTATGAACATTATGGAGCATGTGTCTTTATTGTATGCAGGGGAATCCTCTGGGTACATGCTCAGGAGTGGTATGCCAGGGTCCTCTGGAAGTGTCATGCCCAATTTTCTGAGAAACTGCCAGACTGACTAATTGGATTTTACATACATATATATATATATATATATATATATATATATATGTGTGTGTGTGTGTGTGTGTGTGTGTGTGTGTGTGTTTTATATGTATATATGTTATATATATATATATATATATATATATATATATATAAAATAAAACATTTCATCCTAAAGCAAAAGAATATACCTTTTTCTCAGCACTGCATGGTACCTTCTCCAAAATTGACCATATAACTGGTCACAAGACAGATGTCAACATATACAAGAAGATCGAGCTAATCCCATGCCTCCTATCAGATCACCATGGAGTAAGAGTGGTCTTCAATAGCAACAAAAACAACAGAAAGCCCACATACACAAGGAAACTGAACAATACTCAATGACACCTTGGTCAAGGAAGAAATAAAAAAAGAAATCAAAGAGTTTTTAGATTTCAATGAAAATGAAGGTAAAACCTACCCAAATCTATGGAACACAATGAAAGCAGTGCTAAGAGGAAAACACATAGCTCTAAGTGCATCCCAAAAGAAACTGGAGAGAGCATACACTAGCAGCTTAACTGTACACCTTAAAGCCCTGGAAGAAGAAGAAGTTAATTCACCCAGGAGGATTAGAAGACAGGAAATCATAAAACTCAGGGCTGAAATCAAACAAGTAGAAACAAAGAAAAACCATACAAAGAATCAACAAGACCAGGAGCTGGTTCTTTGAGAAAAATCAACAAGATAGATACACCCTTAGCCAGACTAACCAAAGGACACAGAGACAGTCTCCAAATTAACAAAGTTAGAAATGAAAATAGCAACAAAACAACAGAAAGCCCACATACACAAGGAAACTGAACAATACTCAATGACACCTTGGTCAAGGAAGAAATAAAAAAAAGAAATCAAAGAGTTTTTAGATTTCAATGAAAATGAAGGTAAAACCTACCCAAATCTATGGAACACAATGACATAACAACAGAAACTGAGGAAATTGAAAAGATTATCAGATCCTACTACAAAGGTCTATACTCAACATAACTGGAGAATCTGGAGGAAATGGACAATATCTTAGACAGATATCAAATAACAAAATTAAATCAGGATCAATTAGATCAGCTAAATAGTCCCATAACCCCTAAAGAAATGGAAGGGTAATAGAAAGCCCCCCAACCAAAAAAAGTACGGGACCAGATGGTTTTAGTGCAGAATTCTACCAGACATTCAAAGAAGACTTAACACCAATACTCTTTAAACTATTCCACAAAAGAGAAACAGAAGGGACACTGCCCAATTCGTTCTATGAAGTCACAATTACCCTGATACCAAAACCACACAAAGATCCAAGAAAGAAAGAGAAATACAGGCCAAATTCCCTTATGAATATCAATGCAAAAATACTAAATAAAATTCTTGCCATCCAAATCCAAGAGCACATCAAAACGATCATTCAACATGATCAAGTTGGCTTCATCCCAGGGATGCAGGGATGGTTCAATATATGGAAATCCATCAATGTAATCCACTACATAAACAAACTAAAAGAAAAAACACATTGTCATCTCATTAGATGCTGAAAAAGCATTTGAAAAAATTCAGCATCCTAAAAGTCTTGGAAAGAGCAGGAATTCAAGGCCCATACCTAAACATAGTAAAAGCAATCTACAGCAAACCAGTAGCCATCATCAAACTAAATGGAGAGAAACTTGAAGCAATCCCACTAAAATCAGGGACTAGACAAGGCTGCCCTCTCTCTCCATATCTTTTCAATATAGTACTTGAAGTTCTAGCGAGAGCAATTAGACATCATAAGAAAGTCAAAGGGATACAAATTGGAAAGGAAGAGGCAAACTATCATTATTTGCAGACGATATGATAGTTTACTTAAGCAACCCAAAAAACTCCACCAGAGAACTTCTACAGCTGATAAACAACTTCAGCAAATTGGCTGGTTATAAAATCAACTCAAGCAAATCAGTAGCCTTCCTCAAAGGACATGCAGGCTGAGAAAGAAGTTAGGGAAATAACACCCTTCACAATAGCCACAAACAACATAAAGTACCTTGGCGTGACTCTAACCAAACAAGCAAAAGTTCTGTAATACAGGAACTTCAAGTCCTTGAAGAAAGAAATCAAAGAAGACCTCAGAAGATGGAAAAATATTCCATGCTCTTGGATTGGCAGGATCAATATAGTAAAAATGGCCATCTTGCCAAAAGCAATCTACAGATTCAATGCAATCCCCATCAAAATTCCAACTCAATTCTTCATAGATCTAGAAAGAGCAATTCTCAAATTCATCTGGAGCAACAAAAAACCCAGTATAGCTAAAACTATTCTCAACAATAAAAGGACTTCTTGGGATCAATATCCCTGACCTCAAGCAGTACTACAGAGCAATTGTGTTAAAAACTGCATGGTATTGGTGCATCAACAGGCAAGTAGATCAATGGAATAGAATTGAAGATCCAGAAATGAACCCACAGACTTAGGGTCACTTGATCTTTGATAAAGGAGCCACAACCATCCAGTGGAAAAAAGATAGTCTTTACAACAAATGGTGCTGTTTCAACTGGAGGTCAACATGCAGAAGAATGTGAATCGACCCACTGTTATCTCCTTGAACTAAGATCAACTCCAAGTGGATCAAGGACCTCCACATAAAACCAGACACACTGAACCTATTAGAAAAGAAACTTGGCAAGACCCTGGAGGACATGGGTACAGGGGGAAATTTCCTGAACAGAACACCAATAGCTTATGCTCTAAGATCAAGAATTGACAAATGGAACCTCATAAAATTACAAAGTTTCTGTAATGCAAAGGACACTGTCAGAAGGACAAAACGGCAACCAGCAAAGTGGGAAAAGATCTTACCTACCCCACATCCGACAGAGAGCTAATATCCAATATATACAAAGAACTTAAGAAGTTTGACCCCAAAGAACCAAATAACCCTATCAAAAAATGGGGTACAGAGCTAAACAAAGAATTTTCACCAGAAGAAATTTGGATCGTCGAGAAACACCTTAAGAGATGTTCAACATCATTAGTCATCAGGGAAATGCAAATTAAAACAACCCTGGGATTCCTCCTCACACCAGTCAGAATGGCTAAGATTAAAAACTCAAGAGACAACAGGTGCTGGTGAGGATGTGAAGAAAGAGGAACACTCTTACACTCTTGGTGGGATTGCAAGATGGTACAACCGCTCTGATCAGATTTCTGTGTGCAGGGCTAACCATTGGTTGAGACAGATGAGTTCTTTCACACTGTTTGTTGCATCTTGAGTAGAGAAATCCTTAAAATTGGTTGTTTCATTGATCAATCCACTCCCAAATCCTTATATTTGGAGATGATGCAGTACAAAACATTGGTACCATGTCAAGCAATTTGTTTGAAGATACAAGATCAATATTAATTTATTCAGAGTGGCAGTATATAGCTTGAGCATGTTAATCTCTGGAGAGTAAGAAACAGTGTAACAATTTCCTTGAAATAATACCTGATAATATCAACTGAGTGGACACATGTATATGGGTTCAAAATTTTTTTAAGTGACAATTCAGAAATGTTTTGCTGACTGGGAAGAATTTGAGCACACTCAAGCTTAGAAACATCATAAGTAAAGCTTTAGAAATTTGCAGAATGGAATATGTTATGTTATATATAGGTTATCAAAAAATTCAAAGTGTTCACGGACTATATCCTAAAAAGACCAAGGTCAAATCTGGTATACAATACAGAACAGCTAAAACAACTAGCTTCTGGGAATTAAATTCACAAATATCTAAAAATGCTACACATGATCTTTACTGAAGGATAAAAAAAATCAACATGTGAACATTGCATTTACTAATTTTATATAAACTTCTTGATGGTTTCTTGAACCATTTCATGAAACTTTCCCTCATTAATGAACTTCAACATTATTCATAATATCATTTTTGGGAGGGGAGGTGATTAAAATATGTGTTTATTTTGTTTTTAGAAAAATTAGTTATATTGACAGCTTTAACAATAAATACATGAATGGAAACCACTGAACCCCAGGCTGTGGCCTTTCACTGGAAAATATTTTCTTTCTGTGGTAAAAATTGAATTCTCAGCCTTTGACTGTCTCACCGTGTGAGCAGTTACTCATCTTCCATTATGCTCTCAGTTCTTATTTCCAAGTGTCTTGTAATTAGAAGAGCCTCAACCAGGAGATAATAGATCTTCTCTCCAAATAAATGAAAATAATAAGAGAGAAATTAAGCTGGCAGCTCGCAGCCCTTAACCTTTTTAATAATTCCATAAAGGAATGCAGAGATCCTTCTTAGAATGAAAATAAGTGGGTAATAATTTAATTTCTTAAGTAACAGATATTTGTCCTTCTTGGCAAGACTGTAAAAATATATGTTAGCTTTCTCTAAAATAGCCAAGAAAGAAATTCTCTGTTTGTTTATCTTAAACTCCTGCTCATGTGGTTATTCTTCATTAAACTATTTCACAAATATCAATTACTATCAACAATGTGCAAAACTTCAACACACATATTCTCTAGTAGTGCTCATACTCTGAATGACAAGTGATAAAGATTAATTAAACAGCACCTTTCAACAAGGCATTTGACAAGTTATGTTAAAGAAGAAAAGCTTTTCATAAAGGAGATTAAGTAATAGTGCATCACTATCAAGTCAACGGATACACACATTACACTCATGCATGCCAATCAACTCAGCTTCAGTAAGAGAATAGAAAAGAGATGCAGAAGCCATGTCTCTGCTTGCTAATAACATTTTATTTCTTCCTACAGCTTTGAACTCCATGCAATTTAATGTGTCATTATTGTTATTTTGTGCCATTCGTTTATTTCTACGAAGTATCTTTTAAACTATTGAGATAGACAATTCATTTGTGCTTAAATTTGACCAGGGGATTTATTTTCCATGTGTTATCTGGAAGAAAAATTATCTGAGAAAGAATAATGTTATATCTGGCAAATGGAAATGATAAGCATGGCATTCTGTATTCCAAATATACTTTAGTTCTTTACCCTTGGAGAAATGTACATGAGTAAGCTTCAGAACAGTGGTGTATATATATATATATATATATATATATATATATATATATATATATAGAGAGAGAGAGAGAGAGAGTTTTATGATATCTTTATTAACCTGCAGAGGCACTTAGTGGATAATGTGTATGTGTAATGACCAATTTACTGATAATTTTACTTTAAGAAAGCTGGAGGTTTATAAATTTAAATGCACACAAAAATTCACAAATTTTATAAAAGAATATATGCTTGACTATAGTATAGTGTCAAAGTAAGCTTTTACATATTTCAATAAGAATTTGTTGAACACCTTTTTCTATTCTCAGAAGGATGTCCCATAGACATGCAAGGTTTTAGACATCACAGAGTTTAGGTTCTGTTGATATGAGGCCCAGTAAATAATCAAAAATGTAGGTGAAATAGTCTGTATTCTTTATGTTGATTTTATGGATAGTTTTATTTTCACAAACGATATGATTTTAAGAAAAGCTAAGTAGCAAAATGTTATGCAATGATAGGGGTTTCTTCACATTTAGTATTAAGAGTACTCATTAAAAACATAATGTTGAAATTGACATTTGACTGGCTAATGGGAGGTTCCATGTGTCAAACTTGGGACAGAGAGTATGTTAAGAAGGACCAGTGAGAATATACATCTGAGGTGATGGTGTAAGTTCATATAGTCACTATAGCCTAACAAACATTAGTGATAAGTCCATATATCATATGCATCAATACATAAATACACACACATATCCATAACCATCATATGCAAACATATGTGTATGAATGAATGAGAATAGAAAAGAAGGCAGGGACTGAGTCCAAGCCATTTTCATTGGTGGCATGTTTTGATTTCAGGTTTCCCAAAATGTAAACATTTGGTAAGTTTAGAAGATAGGCATTTTTCTTGATCTGACTATCATTGACTGACATGTGGAAAATGTTTAGAAGACCATACAAAGCACAATCAATATCAGGAAACTCTGGTCGGAGCCAGATGAGAGATGTCTGGCTTTTGCTAGTATGGCGACAGTGGAAACAGAGAGTACATTCCATGATTAATTAATTGTGTTTAGAGTAATATACAAGTAGAACTCTTTTGTGAGAATTATAGTGCTTAAATTAAAAATATCTTCTTCCATGCTGATTATATTTCCCCCTTTAAATCACTTTTATTTGCACATACACATTCTTATTTAGAAATTTCCACTGCACCAGTAACCCACTCATAAATATTCTTTCCTATTCACTCTAACCTCTAATTACAACATTATTTACTTTTTAACTAAAAACCGTTTCTTTTTTAATATTCACTTTTATAGTGTACTTTCTGGGGCTGTTATTTATTGTTAGATCTGTTTCATTTTGAAAGCAAAGCCTATGATTTCATTCATAAATCCTTTGTTGGCAAAGTCTTTCTTACTTCTTGGTCAATCAATTGCCTTTTTATTGCTGTGCCAGTTGTTTTTAATTGTCAGCATACATCAGAATAATCAAGAGAGCTTGTTGAAACATAGATTGCTTAGCCCTCTTTCCAGGACTTTGATTCAGTGGTAGCAGTAGTGGAGAATTTGCTCAGCTTGTAGAATATTGTCTGTCAATGAAGAGTGAGCTTAAAGTTGCACTAGGTAATATAATCTAATCTTGCTCAAAAGAGGTGGTCTTAATTAATGTCATCCTTATATATTTGGTTGCTCACATCTTCAGTTTTCCCATCAAACACAATATAGCTTCTTTAATTTCTTCATGCTCATTAGAAATATGCATTAGGATATAATTACATGGAAAAAAATTCATGTCGAAGAAGAGTAGGTACAAATTGTTCTCTCTTATCAACAATTTTGAAACTATTTAATATTTAAATTGGGGATGTGCTAGTTAGATTTTGTCAACATTACACAAACTAGAATCAGGTGAGAAGAGAAAACTACAATTGAGGAATAGCCTCCATAAGACTGGTCTATGGGCATATATGCAGGGTATTTTCTTCATTAATTGATATGGAAAGGCCCAGCCCACCATGGTCGGTGCTGTCCCAAGGCAAGTGTCCCATTATGATCCAAGACGACAACTGAGGCTCAGGAGGAATCATGGTAATGTTGGGATTATTGTGTCGGTAGAGAGAAGCCCTGGATGCAGTGCCCATCTCTCTTCAAATATGTCTCCACATCAAAGTGCCAGAAGGCATTTTCATTGCTACCATGAAGTTGGATATAATGATCCCAAGCTGAGACAGACTAGCAAACCACTCTGCCTGTCACATATTCTCTTTGGCAATTTGTGATGAAACTTTAGGAAACTTATGCTGGCATCCTCTGGTTGCCTGCGTTGGCTACCCATGATGGTAGACTGCAACCTGTAAGCCAAATAAACCCTTTCCTGCACATGTTACTTTTGGTCATAGAGTTCTGCATAGCAACAGAAAACAAAGTAGGACAAGGTATATGCAAAACAGTGAAATATATTTCAGAGAAAGTTAGTTGAACTTCGCTGATGATTCCCAAGAAGAAAGGAGAGGACCCTGGGCCTGGAAAGATGGGATCCAGTTTTGTAGAGAAACCGTGGGGGGAGGGGGAATGACTGGGGAATAGTTGGGGGGGGAGAGGAATTATGGGACATAGGGAGGGGGGAACTGGGAAAGGGGAAAGCCTTTGGAATGTAAACATAGAATATAGAAAATAAAAATTAAAAAAAATTTAAAAAATGTAAATATAGAATATATCCAATACAAAATCACAAAAAAGAAAAAAAAGGAAGTTGGAATTCAGGAAGAAAAGGATGTGTAAATACTCAGTACACTATTGAGTTAGAATAATATATATTAGCATGAACTCAGAGATGCACATATATACATATAGTTGTGTAGAAACATTTGCTGCAGAAGAAAACAAGATACATGAATTTGTTTCTACACTTACCGGTTTATTCCCTGACATTTGGTAACCACATGTTCTAATATCAAAGAGCACACCTAGCAACCATATATTTATTTGTACTTACTCTTATTTAAACAGAAGAACAATCAAACAAAATTTTTTCCTTTGGGAAATAGCCTCTGTTTGAGGAACCAGAGCAGAGCTACATAAAATGAATTTAGAATAATGTAGACTATGTCATTGCTACACAATGTTTTGTCATACAAGTTACTTTAAGGATCCACGTAAAAAGAGGCAAGTATTGCAACTTCATATCAGTTAACCAAACCCCCAGAGCTCCCAGGAACTAAGCCATCAACCAAGGAGTACACATGGCTCAGCCACATATGTAGCTGAGGGTTGCCTTCTCAGGCATCAATCTGAGGAGAGGTCCTTGGTCCTATGAAGGCTTAATAGATTCTCCAGAGTACTGGAATTGAGGGAAGGAAGGTGGGAATGGGGTGGCTGGAGAAACACCCCCATAGAAGCAGGGGGAAGGAGGATGGGATTGAGGGTTTCTGGGAGGGAGGAAACTGGGAAAGAGGATAACACTTGAAATGTAAATAAAGAAAATATCCAATTTAAAAAATAACATAAAAAAAGAGGCAGAGTGTGATGTGCTGGAAAATTTACTGGCAAAAGTGAGGCTTCTAAGAGGCAGAAAGAGCATTGGTGTCTATGGTTTGTATGATAAATAGGACTTCATTCAGTTAGAGTGCCCATTACTTGGGTCAAACTGTTATCAAGGATGACAGCACATTCATGGTGTGGACCCACAGTCAGTGTTTGTATCTGCTCACAGGGCTCCACAATTCACTGAGCTGTTTTGTTTCATAACAGTGATGGGAAACCTAGTCAGCAAAAACCCATGAGTGAGCTGAGGTTTACGAAGTTTATGGATTATGACATTTAAACATGGTAGTCACAAATCAAAATGGCCGTAACCAAATCAATCTACAAAAGCAGAGAGAGATCACTGGAAACATTATGCAGATAGGAACACAACAAAAAGATGCACCTCTAAAGAACCCGTAAGATGCTGAAGAAGAACAGTGCAAGTATCAATAATGTTGTATTGCACATAGTCAAGTAAATTTGATATTCATGAGTCAAGATATATAAATTAGTGATTGGATAGTAAATAGGGAAGAATGGATAGTTGACTTTACAGGTAATGAAGGAGGACAATAAGAAGCCACCCTTCAGTAAATACTACCATAGTGATTGTTGTTGTTGTTTCAACTTTATTTAATCTATTTTTTACACTCCAGATTTTATCCCACTCTAGGTCCACCCTATGATTGTTCCACATCTCACACCTCCCCCCAAACCCCATCTCCAAGAGGATGTCTTCAACTCCCCAACCCTTACTCCAACAGACCTTCCCACTCTTTGGGTCCTCCAGTCTCTTGAGGGTTAGGTGCATCTTCTCTGACTGAACCCAGATCCCACAGTTCTCTGCTGTATACATGTTGGGAGCCTCATATCTTCTGGTGTATGCTGCCTGTTTGGTGGTCTAGTGTCTGAGATATCTCGGGGGGTCCAGGTTAATTGAGACTGCTGGTCCTTCTAGTGTCACTCTCCTCAGCTTCTTCCAGCTTTTCCATAATTCAAACATAGGGGTCAGGAGCTTCTGTCCATTGTTGGGTATAAATATCTGCATTTGACTCTTTCAGCTGCTTGTTTGGTTATAGACACAGCAAACTAATAGATGGTAGATTACTGGGTAAAATTTTGAGAAAAAAACATAATTATAGCAGTTTGAAGTATATTTTCCTAAGGTGTTTGTCACTATTAAAGAGAATGTAGAGGATTGCTGTGAAGAAATGATATAGATTAAGTGCTTGAGATTATCATCAGCCATGATTACACTGGTACATTTTCCTTGACATAGTCTCTATATTTGCTTGCTTCATTACAGAAAATATGTCACATTTATCCATTAGTGAGAAAGTACTTGAAAACCCATATGTAGTAGCAATTTACAAAATAATTGAGCCATGATCTATAAAAAATAACAATGTAATAAAAATAAAAAATGATTGAAGTATTATCACAGCTTGAAAGAAACACAGAGGATATCACAAATATGATACTGAAATGGATCTAATGTGCAAAAGGATAAAACTGTGCAGTTTCTCTGTTAGTCGATGCATTCCGAAGTTCCCAATGTTGCCAAGACATCAGTGATAGCATAGATTGAACCTATGTCAGAATTACACATATCAGTTTTGTATTGTTGTCACTTACCTATAAAGCTCCCCCCAAAAAACATGGGAAACAATCAAATAATACACGATTCATATGAATGCAGAGAGTGGAGAACAACTTTAATTGCTAAGACTTAAAGAGCTGATAAGAGAGTAAAGGAAATGAGTTTTTAAAAGCTTCATCAAAGAGGAGGGAGGGTAATTAGTTAGGAGTCAGAACACACTGAGTACAGAAAGAATTAACCTCTGTTAAACAAGGCATGAACAAGTGGAAGTTATAGGTACCTTAAAATTATTTCTAATAAGATGTGTCATCTACGGTACTCTAGTGTAGTTAGAATTTTAAATAATATTAAGACACACAAACTCCATACAATAGTGACAAAAACATTTGTTGAATAAATTATTTATGGAACATATTATCTATAAAATAGGTATAAAAATAGAACCATTCATGCTTAATACAGAGAAGCACAAAGAATGATTTTATACCTATCACTGACTTTTGCTTTTCAATTGTGTTTAATCTGGTTTCTATCCATTTAATTGATTTATCCCATAAATCAGGCCAGCGTTTACCAAGTAAACATAGAAGATTCTGAATCATTATAAGTATGACCCTATATATTTCTGCCCTTCTATATGGCTACTCAAAGCTCCTTCTCTAAGGAATGTAGTTCAAAAGAAGCTATTTAACCTACACAAACTGAAATTAATTTCAAAATATGTCAGGCTTTTTGGCTTCAAAGTATGTTCCATTTATACAGCAGAATTATAATTTGTCACAGATAATATAATACAAGTTATAATGTATATGGAAATAAAAGCCATGGAAATAAAAATAATTGATTTGCAGAAACTTAATAATATTTAATATTACAAGGTTAAGATGATTGGCAATGGAAGAGAACTCTTTGTGTTACACAAACTAATCAAACATGAGCGTGAGCTTGTTAATCATGTAGAACACATAAAGCCTTTGAGAGTTCATGATTGGAAGCTCTGATGCCATCATCTTTGTCTTTTATTCATGCATTTAACATCCAGGTTTCCTTGACATTGTTATTGTGGAGCAAACATGTAACACATGATATACTCTTATAGCAAAATTTAAGCTTTAATTGAAGTGTTTAGTAATTTAGTGATGTTCACAATGGGCTTGTTATTGTATAATGGATCTCTTGTACTAATTCATCTTGCACAATTACAGGTTTAGGCCCATTGAAGAGAAACTTCTAATTACTGCTTTATCTCATTCTGTCTAGGAACATGTTTAATATTTGGAATGAACAGAAGTTGATAGATGATGTCCAAAGACTATGGACAATCTTTGTGTGAATAAATATTACCAGAAACTGTTTAAGTTTATATATATATACACACACACATATATATGTATATATATGAAATGATTGCACAAATATGGCAAAAATTTTTCATCTAAAAAGGCAGAAAAGATTATTTTTAGAATGCAAAATAAGCATCTTTTTTTCTGCCTGTGATTACATATTTGGTCAGCAATGGTAATCATAGGTAAGCATGTCATTAATAAAATTCTGACTCAGAGAAATCAAGGTTTCAGTCATAGAGTTTAACTGATAAGCATCCTCTTAAATACAGCCTTTTGTTTTGGAGAGCTAAAGATTACTTGGTTTTATTGTATGCATGGGTGTGTATCTAAATGTAGGTATGTGTACCATGTGCAGGCAGCACCCTCAGAGGCTAATGGTAGTTTCAGATTCTCCTGGAAGTAGAGGGACATGAGTTTTGTGAGCCACCAAGATACGATCCAAATCCATGTCCTCTCTAGGAGCTGCCAGTGCTCTCAACCATTGAGACAACTCTCCAGCCTCTAACAATTACTTTCTATTGTATATCTAAAAATGTTTCCCATCTCCATCAATAATACTTTTAGAGTTATAACTTCCACTATAAAAATTTGTACTAAAATTATTTTAGGATTTTAAATCATTGTTCAGAGGCCAATGATCACTTGGATTTCTCTCAATGTTGTCCTGTTTAGAAACTCAACTCAAAATGCGTTCAGGATGCATAAATATGTAGACACTTAATTTCACAGTATTGATACATGAAACTATCTAGGCAGCAGTGTAAATTCATGAACATCTCAGGTGAAATTTATTTTTCTTATCTAGATAATGTGTATTTTCATGTTATTTTTTGTGACAAGGTTTTACATCTGCCTTGGTCTACTTTATTACAATAAACACTAAGCATGACATCTTCAGCTTTTTAAAAATTCAGTTTGAACTAAGATTACATGAATACTGAGCATGGAATGAAAGAAATGTCAGTATTACCAGTGGAACAAAAGATGAGGTAAAATGTGGCTACATTTGTTTTTTTCCTGCCTAAAACCAGAAATTGGTTCAGGAAACATTATGGGGTTCAAATAAATGTTCTTGATACAAGGCACTCATTTTCATAATATTATGAACTTATTTACATTCCAAATCATTGCTTAATTGCATATAATTATTATAAAGTATTTCAGTGTGTTGATTTAATTTATTCCCTAGTAATGGCTAATTTACCCTTGATATTGTTAGCTAGTTCTTGACATTCTGTAATGTATAATGCAAAAACCTGAATGGTGGTATTAGATACTATTCAACATTCAACATGGTGACAGGGCAGAGGGAGCTCAGCCCCAAACCTTAATTGTATTTCTTTCTACTTAGTGTTGAAGAGATATTTTTGCTAACTAAAAATATTACACACAGTTGCAATCTTCTGTAGATTATCAGAATTTAGTTGTCCATGCAAGCTGTAGAGTCTAGAATGTAGAGTCTAGAAGTAAACAGATTTTCATTGCTCCTTTTTTATTAGGTAAATTCTTTATTTACACATCAAATGTTGCCCCTTTTCCTGGTTTCTCCCTCCCCTGAAAATCCTGTAAGCTATCTCCCCTCCCCGAATCAACCCACCCCTGCTTCCCTGTCCTGGTATTCCTCTATAATACAGTATCAAGTCTTTCCAGGACCAAGGGCCTCTCCCCCATTTGGTGTCCAACAAAGTCATCCTCTGCTGCTGATGTGTCTGGGGCCATGGGTAACTCCAAGGTACTCTTTGGTTGATGGTTTTGTCCCTGAGAGCTCTGGGGTACTTGATGACTCATATTGTTGATCCTCCTATGGCCCTGAAAACTCCTTCAGCTCCTTTGGTCTTTTCTCTATCTCATCCATTGGGGAACATGTGCTCAGTTCAATGTCTGGTTGAGAGATTTCCCCCTCTGTATTTGTCATGTACTCACAGAGCCTCCAAGGTGACAGCTATATCTGGCTCCTGTAAGCAAGCACTTGTGGGCATCCACAAAAGTGTCTGGGTTTTGTAGTTGTATATGGGATGGATTCCTAGGTGGGGTAGTATCTGGATGGTCTTTCCTTCAGACTTTGCTCCACATTTTGTCTCTGTATCTCCTTCTGTGGATATTTTGCTCCTCCTCCTAAGAAGGACTAAAGTATCCATACTTTGTTCTTCCTCCTTCTTAGTTGTTATCACTCTACTGAATCACAACTCTAGAATGTCATTTGTAATTGCCCCGTGTTTCAGGAAGAATGAATATTCTATAGCCTAGAAAGAGAGAGGGTCTGGGAGTTACTTCCATTAATTTGAAAGGTAGTGAGTAGGATATTTTCATGCCTATTTCCATGACAAAAAATATGTAAAACATGTTGAATGTATGGCTTACTCTTCTAGTTATTGTCTAGTCTAGTTGACATGCCTCTTAGTATTGGATACTATAAATTTATTATTTATTATTAGGCAAGTGACAATTTGAAATGAACAGCTTGTGACAATACCAAAACCCCAAAATTCACAAATTGTTAAGAAATACAAGTTAGTGTAATATGTGATTTCAAGATTAAAAATGATAATTTTTTTTAAAATTACTATCATTTATTTGTAAGATATGCACATCACTTGAAACACCTTTGATATAATTACACACAACTGCAGAAAGTGTAAACTTGATCTCTACATCAAGTTCTTGTTAATATTGTAAGAAATGTGACATAAAAAGAGTTCTTTGTCCAGAGGTGTGTGCACCAAGTTGGTATTTTCTTATCAAAACTGATCAAAAGGGATATTACTATGTAGGAGTAAAGTAGTCATTCAATCCTCTCATGTTCCATATCACATAGAGTACCCAATTTGAATCAGGACTTAACTTCTCTTCCTACAGTGCAAAGCATTTTGGCAGGCTCTCCTTTTACACTAATTTTGAGAAATAGAAGGACTACTTTTTTTACATATTAATCATTTTATTTTTTTACATTTCAGATGTCTTCCCTACCCTGGGTTTCCTCCCCACGAACCCCCACCCCATTCCTCTCCTCTGTGCCTCTAAGAGGGTGCTGCCCCACCACTCACCCACTCCCACCTCTAGCATCCCTCTTCTCTGGGGCATCAAGCCTACACAGGACCAATCTGATACATATGTAGTGGGAAACATGGACCCACCCATGTATACTCTTTGGTTGGTGGTTTTTTTTCCTGGGAACTCTTAGGTGTCCCATTAATTGATACTGTTATTCTTTCTATGGGGTGACAATCTCCTTTAGCTCTTTCATCCCTTTCCCTAACTCTTCCATTGGGGTCTCCAGGCTCAGTCCAATGGTTGGCTGTATCAGCATCTGTCTGGCAAAGCCTCTCAGAGTCTAGCCATACTAGGCTCTTGTCTGCAAGCACATGTTGGCATTAGCAATAGTGTTGGGCCTTGGTGTTTTTAGATGGAATTAATTACACAGTGGGGTGGTCTCCTGACAGCCTTTCCTTCAGCCTCTGCTCCATTTTTGCCCCTGCATTTCTTTTAGAAAGGGATAATTCTGGCTGAAAAGTTTTTAGATGGGTGGGTGGCTCCATCCCTCTACTGAGGGCCATGTCTATCTACTTGTGTTGGTCTCTTCAGTTCTATCTTCGCACTGTTGAATACTTCAGCTAATGACAACCCCATTGATTGCCTGGGATCCTCTCACATCCATGGTATCTGCCCTGGGAATTTCTAGTGGTTCCCCAAGTCTCACCCCCGCCCTCCTCCCTGTACTTATTTCTATTAGTTCTTCTAGCTCTCTGGAATTCTCTCCTGTCTCTTGCCATACCTGGCCCTACCCTCCCTTTTTTCCTTCCCCTCCCTTCTCCTACACAGATCCCTCCTTCCCTATCCCTCTCATGATTATTTTGTTTCCCCTTCTAAGTGGGTTTGAAGTCTCCATATTTTAGCCTTTCCTCAGGTTAAGCTTCATGTGGTCTGTGAATTGTATCATGGGTACGCTGAGCTTTTGGGCCAATATCCACTTTTCAGTGAATTCATACCATATATATCCTTTTGGGTCTGGGTTACCTCACTCAGGATGATACTTTCTAGTTCCATCAATTTGGCAGCTCCTCAGAAAATTAGAAATAGCTCTTCCTAAAGACCCAGCTATGCCATTCCTGGGCATATATCCAAAAGATGCTCCAACATATAACAAGAGCCCATGCTCCACTATGTTCATAGTAGCCTTATTTATAATAGCCCGAATCTGAAAACAACCCAAATATCCCTCAATGGAAGAATGGATTCAAAAAAATTGTGGTACATTTATACAAAAGTATAATACTCAGCTTTTGAAAATTACACTTCACAAAATTTGTAGGCAAATGGATGGAACTAGAAGGACTACTTTAAAAGCAATTTCTTATGTATTAATGAAAATATGTATTCTAGACAAATAAATACACCCATCATTTTTAAAACATTGGTTGATCCCTCTCATAAAAATTGGAGTAGATGTATAATTCTGTCATGGAATTGGAAAATTGTACCTTAGACTGTGGTCTAATTGATTATTTTCTTGCATGATAGGAATATTTGGAAGCTATGAACTTCACCAATAAACTTTATTTTAGAAAAGATTTCTGTTTCCTGTTATTGTGGTTGAATAAGTCCATGATGTAGAAAAATGATTCCATCAGTCATTTCATTGAGTCCATGCTGATTTTGCCAACAATTTTGTGATGATTATGGAGTATGACTATAAGTCTCATGGCATAGTTGTAAGACTGCTTTGCATGTATTTGTATTTGAGAAATGGAGTGCTTTAATCTGACACTAGATTTCTTCACTTATAATTTGAAGCTTAGCTTAGCCTTGGTCAGAAGTAGAAGCTTTAGTATAGCTTATTACAGTGTATCAATAATCTACTTTCAGACAAATTCTTGAGTAACATAGCAAATGAAACTGATTCATAGAAGATCTTAAGGATATATTTAGCCATTCTATCTTGAAAATATGCAATATTGGGACATTCTCCTGAGGCATGAAGGCACTGTCAGATGTTTTAGTATTTTTCTATTCTTTTCTGATTTTTAAAAAAGATTTATTTATGTATTATATGTAACTACACTGTAGCTGTCTTCATACACCCCAGAAAAGGGCATTGGATCTCATTACATATGGTTATGAGCATACACATGGTTATATGTATTTTTCTTATTATAAAAAATACATATGGTTAAATGTATTTTTCTTATTATAAAAAATGCAGCAGAGCTGGGCGGTGGGGGTGCACGCTGTAATCCCAGCACTCAGGGAGGAAGAGGCAGGCAGATTTCTGAGTTCGAGGCCAGCCTGGTCTAGAGTGAGTTACAGGACATCCAGGGCTATCCAGGGAAAACTTGTCTCAAAAAAAAATCCAAAAAACTAAAAAAAAATGCAGCAGTACATATTTTCTAATAGATTTACCATATCTATTTTCTTTGAGGATTAGACTAAACAGACCTATTTTCCCTTCATCAAGAAAAAATGATTATGTATAAACTTTATGATTATAAAACTAAGGAGCATCAAGCTAGATACATACATTCCTCTTGAGGAAGATTAGAGGTAGAACTTTTTTTGATGAAATTATGACACAAAAATTTTTGCACTTTATTATTTCAAAAAATTATCAAATGATTTGTCAAGTTTTCTCTTGAATATTGTTCCCTCTAGAGAATGTATCTTTGAAGTAATTATAGTTATTCAGTGACTTTATTGTCAGATGAGAAACCATTTCTATCTTAGAAATGTAGTATTAACTTTTGAAATCTTAGTTGACAAATAATAGGAGTCAACAAAGCAGAATAAAATTGTATCTGGGAGAAGGATTATAAGATGTATATAAAATTAATAGGAATTTATTATTTCTGAATGAGACAACAGGCCAGATCAAGTCAGACCTGACAAACTAGAGATGGGCGATGCATAATTACAATAACAGAGTGAGAAGCTTCCTAAGATGAAGAGGACACTGGGAAACCTGTCAGAAATCATCAATTAGAGATCAGGACTAATGAGAACCTCTCTTCTGTTCACATCCCTTAGAGAAAATAATGCTGATATATTAAATCTTCTTCATCCCTGTTTCTTCTTTCTTTTAGTTTTTGTGTCTACAAGTCTGCCTCTTTGGCCTAGTGTTTTTTGAATCTCAGATTACATACATATTACATATATATTGCTACAGTTTGTGATCAGGTAAAATAAAATAAAATTACATTCCACATTACCATTCAAACCATATAAAAGCTCAATTCTGGGCATTCCACTCATGATAAAGGGGGACTTCCTGACAGGTTCTGCTATAGCTGCAGAGCCTATAGTAGCTGCAGTGTGACCACGAGACAAACATGGTGTAGAGTAGAATGCATAGGTTTCTGGAACATGCAAAATATTGTGGAGCTGCTATGGCAACTGGATTATCTCATTTTAGATTTCATGTTATTAGGCAACTACATGTTTGGTTAAGATATTATAAGCATATTTAAGCTAATACAGCAGATTAAGAGCCCCATCGGATCCAATTATGAAACACAATGTAAGTATCTTAAGTCATGGAAATATTGCTATTTTTATGATAGGTAGAAATTTAATGTATACAGGTCCCAACTGCAGTCACACAGTGCAACTAGTTATAAACAACTGTTTGATTTTTACATAAATACTAAGAGTACACTTGCACTATTTTACAAGATAACCCCTGTAATTCACATTTTCTCCAGTCACTTTAATGTGTCTATCACTGTGAATAAGACTTTAAGTTACAAGTAGCTATGAGCCTTCTGAACTGGGTATTGGGACCAAAGTCAGAGTCTCTGGAAGTGGCAAGTGCCATTGATTACTGGGCCATCTCTCTGGCTCTATTCATTGTAATTTTATAATTTGCATAAATATGTGCATTAAATATGAGTACTTTAATTAAAGTACGGTAAATTGACGTTATCAATAAACACTAGTCTTTGAAACCTATTATAATGATGATAATGTGGGACCACATAAAGTTGTTGCATAGATAGCATATATTCAGCCACAATTGCAAAATCAAGTTTTTTAATAAGATTAAAAACAACAACAACAACAACAACAAAAACCACAAAAAAAAACCCTTCTGATCTCCATAGTCTCTGCCTATAATGTGAGGCTCTTGGTACATCCCATGGACAGAAACATGGAGAGGCATAAAAAATACTACAAAGGTAATAATTGTTACATGACATTACATAATGTCATGCAATTTTATTATACGATGACAGCAATTGGAAGATGGCTATGCTTCATAAGGATTTATGACTGAATTCTCTTCCATGCTTTTTTTTCTTAAGTATTATCTTCAGCTACTTTTCAGGTCTACTTTACTGACTGGCCTCTGGAGCTTAGAAAAAGTGAGAATCAGTTCTGTCACTAACATTTAAAGTGACATTGTAAGTCATGTTGGGGAAATACTGTCAATGGCAATGTCAGTTAAAGCAGGAATGGCAGACAGGTCAAAATCTGTCAGTGTTCTCTGGTTTCATGCAGCCATATGGCAGGTGGAGATGAACACCAATGTGCCTTTGTTAGTGAAGAGTTTACTAATAAAATCTGTGTACTCATAAGTAAATAAAAATTAAACAAAGGCACTTTTAATTGAACCATTAATACAATCTTACCAAAATGATAAGATTTGACTAGGATCATAAAAATGCTCTATCTAAACAGTAATGTGTTTCGATAGATTGCAAATGATTGAACAATTAGAAACTGTATTGGTATAATTAGTAGTACATGAAAATAATAAACATCTTCAGTGATATTTGAGGGACCTCCAGTCTCTGGGAGGTTCTGCAGGCTTGGCAATGTGTTCTTTTATTATAGCCTGACACAAGAACTTTGGTATCAACGTTGGTATCAACTTTAAGTTGTCTGTTCTATGTACTTTTACATGCTTCTTTCTAAGAAATTCCAAGATTTTCTTTTTGATAATAATTGAATAAGACAGAAAATCCATTCCTCTAGTTCCTCTCTAGTTCTTGACAGTACAATATAGGTTGACATGCAGGAAGACTTTTTGAAAGACGTCTTCTTCCTTCTTTTTCTTTGAACTACATTTTCTCCTGTGGATAACTGGCTCTAGTGCAAAGATATGGCACCAGTGCTCTATCTATAAATTTAGAACCTTGAAAAGAACATAAGGCTTGGCATCAATACTGAATCTTATTTTGGGGGTAATTTCCCCCGGTGTTCTCTGCACACTCTAACCTCAACCATTATAGCCTTTGCCCTACAATTCTCTTCCCTTTCATCTCCAGAGGGCAGAATACAGCCTGTACTCACCTTTCTCTACATTTTGATCCATATGGTTGCTTAAGAGAAGGAATCCTAACCTTTGATTCTTTGATCGAGAATCAAAGCATTTCAAGAAGGAAAACAATGTGAACAGGGTTTGGTGGCCATGCATAACCAAAGCATAAAGGCTAAGGCAGGCACCCTAATCAAAGCAGATCCTGGGAAATCATCGCAGGACTTCAGAATTCATCATCTTTGGATAGAAAGATGAATTTTCAACAAGAGAGTTGAACAGACTTACATATGCTGAAATATTTCAACTGAAGGGCCAGTGTTTGAAACAGAATAACTAAGACTCACCAGAGTACAATCTAGCTCAACATATGTAGGTATAATTATGCTCCTATATCGACCTTAGAATGGCCATGAGTAATGGCTGTGGGCAGTGAGGGCAGGACTAAGGTTTGGTTATGGCTGAGATGGAGGCTGCCAATGAAGGG
Organism: Apodemus agrarius; assembly: GCA_964023405.1. Lineage (NCBI taxonomy): Eukaryota > Metazoa > Chordata > Mammalia > Rodentia > Muridae > Apodemus > Apodemus agrarius. The sequence goes on from OZ030014.1 coordinate 28,355,960, forward strand.
CCATGGCAGGAACAGAAGGCTATGATGTGGGGCTATGCAGAAGGTTAGGGTATGAAGTTAAGGTGAGAATGGAACTTGGTCATGGTCATTGGCAGGGCTAAGGTACGAGTAGGCAAGGATGAGGCTCTGCCTGTTTCAGAGTCCAGATATTTTAGAGTCTGAGATGCTGAGTCAAGCTCCCACTCTACTTATTTTTACTTGAAAACTGAGAATTAGAGGGTCTTCTTCTGTTTATCTAAAAAATGAAAAAAACATAGGTGATTCTGGGTCGAATTACTATGGGTCTTGTACCCAGTGGCATTAATCCTGAGTCACTATTATCTACTTATTTCTAGAGTAATGGGAAAAGAAAAAGTTACCTGTTTATTTTAGTCTCTGAAATAGACTTATGATACTTTCAGCAGTATCTATGTACAGACATGATACTACTATAATTTAATATTGCACTGTGTATTGGAGTGTGGGAAGCTTATTGTTAATATTCAGATGAAGGTTACTTACTATCTTGCCTGTCTCACAGTAATGGTACTCATAATTGTTATTGAATAATAAACATATGCTTTGGAACTGAAATCCCCTGATACACAAATGCCATTACACTAGTTGTAAGGGAATCTAGATCCTAAAGGCTCAATCTTCGCTCAAACAAATAATTTTAGCAATAAGGATATTTCTTCTTATCTAAATTAATATTTCTATTAAGCCATAAATAATATTTTACCATTCTTTCATAAGCAAATATGGTTAGGAAATTCTTTTTTTCAGCAGCATTTTTTCCTAAGAAGAGAATAGAAAAAATTCCGTGATTTTATTTTTTTGTAAAGTAAATCAGTCAGTAATTTTCTTCTAAAGAGATTAGTATCTGGGACCATAATTACTATCTCACTACAAGGGCACAACTTCCATTATATGTTTATTTGTTAAATTAATTTATCTTTTATTGTATGTATATGGGTATTTTTCTTATATGTATATTTGTACACCATATGTGTGCCTGGTGTCAGAGCAGAACAGTAGAGAGCATTAAATCACCTGTACTGGAGTTAGAAGTGTTTGGGAACCACTTTGCAGGTGCTGGAAATTGAACAATGGTCCTCCAGAAGAACATCCCAAAGCCATTGATTTTTATACTTGTGAATCATTAACAATGCTCCACTCCCATTCTGTGGTAAAAGGATAAGAAGTGCAATATGTTATTTTGCAGCAGCTGCTCTGTCTTTATCCTTGGGATTCTCTGATCGTTTGCTAATCTCCACACAGTTCTCCTGCTTACTGGGTCACACCATTGGTGTTCAGGCAATTAAAAACTAAGCAATGCCTCCACATGGTCAGCAGAAACTGCTGGATGTTTAAGGGAACTATAACAATAGAGGAAAAGCGTCATCAAAAAAAGGATAAAAAAGATGATATGGATGATATTTGGTAGATGGATAGAGATATGAAGAATAAAGTGAGACAGTATTATATTTATGTGTAGCCATAATATGAAAGGAGAAATGAATCATGGAGAGAAAAATGTGTGTTTAGCAGGATTAGATTGCAAAATTTGATCAAATATAGATTTTAAAATAAATGCAAAGAAATCTTACCATTAACTGCCTTTCCCAAAGGTCAAGGGATCAAAAATTAATCATACATTTTATTGCTGTGTTTAAGGAAAAGGCGAAAGCTTCCAAAAAGTGTATTTTTAAAGAATTGATGAAAATAATGCTTCAAATTCACTTCTGGAGGCCACGACTTTCTGCAAGACAATACAGACAGCAAAGGAAGAAGAACATGTCTCTGTGTGTAGACTGGTCGAGGGATCCATGATTATCCCTGAGAAATGAAGATGAGAAAACTATCAAATGACTTGGCCAAATTTCTCATATTTACTCTAAAGTAATAGCATAGTACTACCTAGGGAGATCAAAACATTTTCTGATTGAAATAAGTGTTAGTGCCAATTTTTAGAGAAAGTACAGGTTCAGTTAGGTTACCCTAGTTGTCTCTCATTTAGTCACTGGTGCTCTGCTTAGCTCACAAACGATGAAGAGGTATTCAAAGACAGACTTCAACCTCATGCTGAATCCAGAGGGCACCAAATCCATCTCTGCTTAATTTATGAGTTTTCCTTGGTACAGATTGCAACAACAAGCTTGCTACTGTATCAGTTCTTTAGTAGCTAACTTTGGACAGTATTTTAAAATGTGGAGCAGATTTCACATACAATATGTATCTTAGTGTCTGGATTAGAGCTGCCAAAGACAGGAAGACAAAGGTAAAAAAAAATCAAGGTTCTTTGTGAAGAATCAAGAAAAGATTGACTGGCCTGCTTAAATATACCACTGCAACATCAATGTTCATTTTCTTAGTCCATATTTGACTTTTTCCAAATGTCTATGTATGGATAAAAGAGTTTTGAGAATGCCAATTAGTCAGAAGACTGAAAACCCAAAACAAACAAATAAATACAAAATAAAACAAAATAAAAATGCAAGGGAAAAAAAGCAAGCAAGCAAACCAATAAAACTGCAGATATACTTTCTTTTATGCCAGAAGAATCAGTGGTATTTAAATATGTTCAAAGAAGTCCTGCAGTTGTATGTATGTACATATAGGTATACAACAAAAATAATTTAAAATAAGGGACCAAGAATTTGAAAGACAGCAGGATGGAAAAAAAGTGATAAATGATCCCAACAAAAAAGTAAATTTCTTTGTTATTTCCTGAATTATGCAAAAGCTACATTTTGAGTTCAGCATTGTCCTGAACTGTATGCAGAATCAGGACTACTTGGAACTGTTAATAGCATTATTAATGGTATTTATTTGGCCTCCAGTTACGTCACTGCAAACCTGTGGGATGATCAGAGCACAGGAGAACACGTACCCCCAACCAGTGTTCCAGGAACAAAAGCAGGTTTACAGAGCAGAACGGCCTGGAATGAATGCACCATGAATTTCCAGTCTGTTAATTTCCTTTCTGGAAAATCCTTCTGAGTTAGATTAATGGAAATTTTTGTATGGAGAATTTGGAGCAGAAGGCCATGCTGTGAAAATGCTCACAGTCAGACGCTTAGACACAGGGTAGACTGGCTGAAACAACATATGAGGAGAGTTATACAATTCTAATATTTAGATACTGAAATGATGGGATCCCAAGACAGAACTGTTGCTTTACATTCACTGCTACTTATTATATAAAAATGTGCTATGTTACATGACATGTCATATTCATGTTACACAGAATAGTGTCACAACAGCAAACACTTATGCAAATACTGTTTACAAAAAATTGAATGGATCATTATTTTCTCTCTTTTGACTAGATCATTTCTGACTTTCTTTTCCATCCTGGCTCTTTTTCAAATTCATGCTCTCTTACTTTAAATTATTTTTTTTGTTATACACATATATGCATATACATCCATACAACTGCAGGACTTCTCTTCACATATTTAATATCACTGATCCTTCTCCTCTTTCATAAGAAAAAGTATCTACAGTTTTTATTTGTTTGCTTGATTCTTATTTTTATTTTTATTTTTTGAGTTGTCAGTCTTCTGAGTAACTGGTATTCTCAAATCTCTTTTATCCACACAGAGGTCATTTGGAAAAAGAAATCCAATATGGATTAACAAAACATTAATTTTGCCTTCCTCTGTTTCAGATTAATCTTTTTTTAAATTGTATTTCATTGGTTATTTTATTTATTTACATTAAAAATGTTACCTCTCTTCCCAGTTAACCCTCCTATTCCCTCCCATGTCCCCTTCTTATATGAAGGTGCTACCCCACCCACCCAATTCCTCCTGCCTCAGCATCCTAGCATTCCCCTATCCTGGGTCATGGAGCTTCCACAGGACCAAGAGGCTCCCTTACCACTGATGACAAATAAGGTAATCTCTGTTACATATGCATCTGGAGCCATTAGTCCCAAAGTGTATACACTTTGGTTGGTTTTATCCCTGGGAGCTCTGGGTGATCTGCTTAGTTGATATTATTGTTCTTCCTATGGGTTTGCAAACCCCCTCAGCTCCTGCAGTTCTTCCCTTAACTCCTCCATCTGGGTTCTGTGCTCAGTCTCGTGGATGGCTGTGTGCATCTGCATCTGTATTGGTCAGATTCTGGCAGAGCTATACCAGGCTCCTGTCAGCAAGTGCTTCTTGGCATCAGATCTATCTTTAATTGCAACTGGATGCTCCATTGAGAGTAGACTCTGGACTGACCTGAAGAGTCACTGTTACTTTGTTTTCATTGAAAAAGATAAAAGAATGTAGGGAAGAGGATCTAATTTGATGCACCAAATTTCAAGAATTAATATTATTTTGATACATTCCTGCAACTAATGAATATCAGCAGATAGAAATCTGAGAAATTGTGTGGTGTACTAACACAGAAATATGATGTTTGTTATCTTCAATCAGGTATCAGTACTGGAATAAGTTATTGGTGGCTATTAATACAGTAGACAGCATGTACACACATCCTGTTGTTTAATTCTTATAATTTTCTTGGCATGTCTATGTTTTAACATTTAAAGTATGTTATAGTTTCTTTTTCTGTTGATGTGATAAAACACTCTGACAAAAGTAAATCAGGGAAGAGAGGAATTATTTTAGCTTACGATCCAAGGTGGGAAAGTGAAGGAAACATGATGTTGAATTAATGGCTCATGGTCAGAAAGAGAGAACCTTGAAATGTGTGTGGCTGCTTGGCTTCTTAGCTTTCTCTGTATTATCCAGGATTCCAGTCAGAGATGGGTGCCGTCCACACAGGGTAGACTACCCCATAACAATCTGAAACAAAGTCCAAAAGGGAATAAGGAATGCTGTGAGCAGGAAACATGGTTTTCTTCAGGAATGAGCCTCTAATTGATTACACTGTACCAAATGTCAGCCTTAACATCACATACATGAAAGCAACAATAAATAGACTAAACATGATTCACATATGCATATGTGCATCATGTGTGTTTGTGCATGCATGTATGTATATAATAGCAACAAATAGGAGGCCACACACTCAGGAGGGTTTGGGGAGAAAAAAATGAAAAAGAAAAGGAACACGATATGATTATATTTATAGGCAAGTTCAGAGGGTCAACTTTCAGGTAATTCTAGATGTTGTGATGTTGACAATTATAAAACTAACCAGCAGCACAGTTTAAGAAGTAAAGAAAAATGTAATAATCTCTAACACTGATTTCAAAGTTTCTTGAAATAATATATAAAAGTAACCCAGTGGATATGATGAGTTTTTGAAAATTAAATCTAGACTATATATTGCCATTCACAAAGTGGGGATGATAAAAAAAACTACTGAACTATTCTGTTTCAGTTGAGTCTGTGAGATTTACTGAAATAACAAAAGGGAAAAGATAAGATCTATGTAAACAACGAATCTCATTTTGAACATATTGTGTTTAGAGATTGCTTTGAGGTATGCAGGAAAAAAGTGGTCAACAATATTGAGTGATATAATTAAATGATTTAGGATAAGTTCCAATCAAGTTTTTCTTTTTTAAACTTTCCCTAAGTGAGAGGTAAACTTGAGATCCCTATAAAATTCCCAAGCCCCTCTTTTCTCAAACACACACACACAAACAAACAAACAAACAAACAAACAAAAAATTGGTCTTAAGTCAATATTTAGCATGTAATAAAATCATTTTTTAAAGTTTGGTGATAAGACTGATTAAAAAATGTAATTTCAAATGTTTTAAATTGTGGCTAGCTATTCATTATAAAAGCCATTTTACAAATATGTTGTACTGCTGTTAAGAATTCTTCATATGAAAAAAATAAAGAATAAAATAATTCCATCCCTAGTGTCCTTTCCTCAAATCTCAAGTGTAAACTGCCACCTGTTCTAGTAAAATAGCAGAGAGTAACTGCAGACATAGGGCACAGTTAAATTGAGGCACTAGAAGAGTGACTCTGCTCCATATGCAGCTGGAGGCATGGGTCCCTCCATGTGTACTCTTTGGTTAATGGTTAAGTCCCTGGAAGCTCTGGGGGAGGGGACACTGGTTGGCTCTTCTTCCTATGGAGATGCCATCACCTTAAGCTCCTCCAGTGCTTTCTCCAACCCTTCCAGTGGGGGTCCCCATTCTCAAGCTGATGGTTAGCTGTGAGCATCCACATCTGTATTCAATGGAAAGGGAGGTCTTTGGTTCTGTGTAGGCTCAATGCCCCAGCATAGGGGGATACTAGGGTGGTGAGGCAGGAGTGGGTGGGTAGATGGTAGGGAGCACCCTCTTAGAGGCAGTGGGGGTGATAGCATAGGGGGCTGCAGAGGGTAAACCTGAAAGGGGAACAATACTTGAAATGCAAATAAATAAAATAAACAGTAAAAATTAAAAATTAAAAAAAAGAAGGTTGACTCATCGTGGGTTAGTTTTACTGTCAAATCAGATGCAAAACTGGTCATGCTTCTCGGGTGATATAACTCAGAGGCTAAATATTGTATAGGAGAGGACATTCCTGAAATTTGAAAAATTTGTTTCTCAGTCTCTGTATTGTATTAACATGGAATATGGTCTGCTTTTTTCAATAAGTTATTCCATTGAACTCATTTTCATGATTGGAGGAAATGACAGATGTACCAAAGGACCACAGAATGCCTCATATAAACCCACAATTGCTCCATCTCTAAACTCACTACTACTAGTATTTTATTTGCAAGATAATAAATGAGAACAGAGCTGTATCTCTGAGAACATTATTAAAAAATAAGAAGTTATTTGTCATTACAAATTGTATTGTGTGAATATAATCAAGAGAAAGCAAAATATTTTTTCATAGACAGCTTAAAAACCACTTAGAAACAAAAGGATCATATAAGAAAACAGAAAAATATGCCTAAACTATAACCGTAGGATATATTTAATCAGTATTCATCACATAAGAATAATAAGACTTTCATGTATTAGTATGTTGGAATACCCTACCTAGTTTTCTTCCAAAAATAATGGAAGATAATTATTCTTCCATATCTGTGAGGGTCTGGTTTCATGACATTAAGGTCTGTGAGAGTACCTTATTTAAAATGACCTACTATTTGTATATATTCTAGAATCAATCCTCTGTATAAATTGCCAGATTTTTTATAATTTCTAGTATAGTGTAAAGGATATTTATGTAATTGTGATAATGTATTGTTTCAAAATACTCATGAGAAATTCTGAAATTCTGAAAGTGTTCAGTACAGATGAAAATATTTTTGAAAAAACTTCAGTATTGATTGGATCAATGGAGACAGAACCTTTAATTCATGTGGGCAATGGTTTAAGCAAGACCAATATGGGAAGTGGACTCTGACCCTTAGTTTATTGTGGCAAGCATTATCCAGGGTGACATATGGAACATAGCCCTGTGAAAGGTGCAATGTTCATTTTGATTCATTGTCTACTAAGGTCCTACTCAGAACCAACTATAAATCTATAATATCATGTGATGCATGCTTTCTCAATCTTAACCCTATCATGCTGTGATCTGGAGGATTTTTATTTTCCTTGTTTTAAAGCAGATTAAATCCAGTAACTCATACATGCTAAGGAAGTATTCTACCTATTAATTAAATGTATTCTTTGCTTTGATTACTTCTTCTGTTCTGTCCAGTGCACTGCAAAGGTTAACAGCATCCTTAGCTCCAACCAATTAGAAACCACCCCAGTGGTTACAAAAAAATGTGGTGTAGGCATATTGTCTTTCCATGACTTTTTATATTTAAACAGCCACATATTTCTATTTATTCTCTAGAATAAATCATTGAAAACAAATATATTGAGAAAATTTTGGTGAACAATCTCCTTCATTCTGCCCCATTCTCATTTTCTCAAATGTATCAGAAAATTCTTGCCATAATTTCTGTGATTTACATTGGGCATATGAGTATTTTAATTGTGAAATAGATATATTAAGAAATGATCATATAATTATATTATCAAAATACTTTAATTTATTAGCTCTTTCTTACTTATACAGATCATAATTAAGCATAATTTACTTATATTTTACTCTGTTTCACAACTAGAGCTTCTTTAAGGCACTGGTAAGAACTCCAACTTGAATATATAAAAAATGTGTTAATTTTAGTAAGTTGAGTTTAAATTGACATTCTGTATCATTAAGATGACATTGAAGCAGTAAGAAGTAAAATGATTGATTCTGCTGGTGATGGGGATGAGGATGTCAATGATGATGGTGAATATCTCTCATTTTATATATGTGTCATATATATATATATATATATATATATATATATATATATATATATATATATATGACAGAGAGATAGAAAGAAAGACTCAAAGAAAGAAATTATTTTTCAACTTGAAAAAATTTAGTTACTTGGGAAGAGGATATTTCAGTTGAGAAATTGACTCCATCATATTAGCCTATAGGGAATTTTCTTGATTAGTGATTGACTTGTGAGTGTCCATCTCACCATGAGTAGTACTATCACTGAGCATGTGGGCTGGGGACTATATGTGAAAGGAAGATGAAGAAGTCATTAAGCAACATTTCCCCATGATTTCTGTTTCAATCTCCTGCCTTGGGTTTTGCCTTGTTTTCCCCTGGTGATAAGTGTAAGCCAAATAACATCCTCCTCTAAGTTGGTTTGTTACTGTTTTATCACAGCAACAGAAAACAAACTAAGATAGTGTGTGTTTGTTTGTATGCATGTGTGTGTGTGTGTGTGTGTGTGTGTGTGTGTGTGTGTGGTGTGATGAGAGTAGTGATAAGAGAGGTACAAATTGAGTCTGACATTCAGATACTATGTTTATAAGAAACAGTGTCAAAGACACAGTATGTAGAAACTTGTTTTCTAACATACAGGAGTGACAATAATTATATTATCAATGTTCATTTAAATACATATTTCAAGAGCCTTAAACTGTTTACAAAAAAATTAAAGAAGCCTTTTGTAACCTACCCACTATACTTTCTATATATTTTAAGTGCTAAAAGTATCAATGCAACTATGACATGATATTCATATTTAGATATAAATATTACTGAAGGTTTTATACTGATAATGCACACTCTTTTAATTGTTGTTTCATGTTTAAAACATTGCATAAAAGCAGAAAAATTAGCAAAAAAAAAAAACAACTTTGCCCTTCAGTTTATACTTCTGGCAGGAATGCAGTAGCATAGCAGATGTCAAGAGCTATAGTCAGCATTTCAGGAAGAAAACATTTTAGTCAGCTGTTCACTGTGGGAAGCAGTGGCAGGACCTGAAATCTGACAAAATCAGTCTATAGAAATGTGCAATTAATTCTCCCAGACAGACCTGAAGAAGAAGATAGATCTATTACAAGAAAATGAGATGGTGGATGCACCCCAAATGTAGGCAGTTGCACTGTATCTTGGCTTCTGAGGTTAAAAAATTGAACATGATTGTGATAGGAAAGTAGTTTAAAAAATTCTCATGATCCCAAGATCTGTAGGAAGAGCAGATCATGAAAGTGATGTCTGCCATTTATGTTATTTAATTAGTATTTCATGTATACATATTTTCTTTCTCTTTGTAAAAATGTTTATTTTATGTATATGGGTACAATGTAGCTATCTTCAGACATACCAGAAGAGGGCATCAGATCCCATCACAGAGGGTTGGAAGCCACCATGTAGTTGCTGGGAATTGAACGCAGGATCTATCAAAGAACAGTCAGTGCTCTTAACCTCTGAGTCATCTCTCCAGCCTGTGTATGCATATTTTCAGAGACACTAACTTATTACTAGGAAAAATGGGTAAGAACAGAGACACATACCTTGCTGAAGAATTATAATGAATAGTAATCATATTTCCTTCTTTTGGACAATCAATTGTTTCCACATTCTTTTTAATCAATCTGTCTAACTCAAATTATTGATACAATTAAGGTAATAATAATTGTCATATGATATAAATGTCATGGTATAATATTTGTATCACTAGATTCTCACAAAATAAAAGTGGGGCCACATCTATTACAAGAAACAATGGTTAGAATACACATCAAATCTAAAGAAAAACTACCTAAGCTTATAGATAGAAAAATTTCAATGAATTAAAGTGGGAATAGTCAACAGAAATCCACAAACTTCTGGTTAATGCAAAGATAATCTTGAGAGGTGTGTGAAAGAAACTAGCAGCTCACCAACAGAGGGAGAATAATTGGAATTGGAATGACAAGGAGTAGTTTAGCACATACCTATACTATAAAATTTCATTGTATTTATAGATTCAAGTTTAAACAAGGGTTTTGTAAATTGAGTTGCTAGTCCAGTAAACTTACACTTGGGGATTTTTATTATAAATTACAATATATTTCAAAGCATTATAATCTTCAGCTGCATAATTACAGCACTTTGCTATTGAACTGATTGTCCATATAAGCAACACCCCTCCTCATTCCTACATGCCTTTTAGAGAGAAGTTCAGACCACCTACAAGGTGTCACATCAAGCTTATGGAATGTTGAAAATGCACTGCACACTTGGTATTCTGTGCTTGACTCCCAGAAGACTAAATCCTAACATCACTATGTTGATAATTTTTATACATAAGTGATGTTTCAAATGATTATTCTTTTTTTATTTATTGGATATATTCTATATTTATAATTCATTTTCCTTCTGAAGAGATGCTACATAGTATATTAGAAGCAATGGCATTTTAAATAGTTATGATAAATACAAGTTGAAGCCGATACAATGATAAATTGGAATTTAATGAAGTAAGGTGAGAAGACACAAAGGCATCATGATAGATGCCAGGACTGTCTGTCTTGCAGACCTACGTATTTGGTGTATGGCTACCAGAAGCTTCAGATCTAGCTGCACATGGAACTTTGATCAGTGGCTGTGGACAATTGTTATGTCTCTAGCAGGTTTTTTAAACAAATTCAGCCTACAAACAATAAGTCAGTTTTACAATCAGCCACAAGTCCAACATTTTGCAATTTTTTTAAAGACAGAATTCATCACTTATTCAGGAAACACTATTTCATGCAGAGAGTTGAAATGTTGGCTTGGGTAGAGTTGAGAAGTAAAGGACTCTAAGGGCTTTTCCAGTCCCACACTCTCCTTATAGCTTCCCCTCCCACCTGGAGTCAAGTCTAGGCTAAGTTCCATTCTCCACCCACAGAAACATTCTTGAATAAAAAAAATTCTCAGAATGTACTGACTGATAGTCACCTGATTTTCTGGAGAGTTCCAAGTAGAATTCAAATGCGTGTCATGCTTGCTGGTCAATAGATTTAAAGGTCATTATGCTCAGCCAATAAATTTGAACTGCAACCTTGCTGATATAACCTGTGCCCTTAAAAATTATAAAAACTACTTGTAATAGCCATTCGGGGTTGCCTTCTAGTCACTCCCCTTGAGGGACTAATTGACCCTGATGCTCAGGAAAATGAACCTCTTGCTTTTGCATCCCTGTGTCTCAGTGTCTCACTCAGGGGTGACTCAAAGTAAGTACCACTGACCGAGGGTTCGGGGTCTTACAGAAGCAGCACTGCAGCACCCTTCATTTGCTTGCCTGACAAAATGTATTTAATGCAACTGATGATATGGTCAAGCTACCAAAAAACAAACAAACAAACAAACAAACAAACAAAACAAAACAAAAAACCATTTCTGAACATGCTCATGAAGAACTGAGTCAGGTGAATCAAATTATGATAATAGAACTGAGATTGTCTAAAGATTCAACTCTAAGGTTAAAAAAAAAAACCTGTAAATTTGAGGACTTGCTCCATATCCTAGGTTGGTACTTCCAAATGTAAATTCATTATGGGCCAGAATTTCCTTCCATCTGTTAGTGTTGTACCGATAGGTAAATGATGTCAGGATGGTAAAATGAGATTAGAGAAACTCTGGGGATTAACTAAACAACAAACAGAAGCAGGGAATAGGCAGCTACAAGCTGACACTGTGAATTTCTGCTCCAGAGTCTCATAGTAGCATTTCTGTTCTTGCTTAAAGTGTGTCTTCTCTCCATTATGCCTTGTTTTCCTCCCATTTTATTGCTGTGGAATTCAGTTAGGCATGTTGTTGTCTATCCTGTATAGTGTTTATTCGGTGCTCCAAGATTTTCATTCTTCACCTTACAACATGAATGATAATATTGACCGCGTTACTTGCTAGTACATACAAGGTGAAGGTTAATGTGATTCTGAATCTATTTGAGGAAATGATAAGTATCTATTCTGTGCAAAGTGAATCAAGTAGCAAAAAGAATGCTAATTGGAAAGATTTTGCCAGCACATAAGGAACCCTACTCTGTTTATAAACTGGGAGTATAGCTCAATCATCATCACATAGGCTTCATCCAGCAACTTATTGCAGCAAATGCAGAGACACACAACCAAGCATTAGGTGGACCTCAGGGAAGAACCACAAAAGAGGTAGAGGAAGAATGATAGTAACCTCAGGGTTCAAGACACCATAAGAAATTGACCCCCAAATTCAACTAACCATGGCTGATAGGGGCTCACAGAGACTAAACCAACAACAAGGGAGCCTACATGGCTGTGAGCTACATTTCTATATGTTATGGTTGAATAACTTGGTGTTCTTGTGGAACTCCAAACAGTGGAAGTGGGGGTTGTCTATGAGTCTTTTGCCTGCTCTTGGGACCCTATTCCTCCTATTGGGATTTCTTATCCAGCCTTGATGTGATGGTTTGTGCCTAGACTTATTGTAACTTGTTATCCCAATTTGGATTGATATCCCTGGGAGACTTGCTCTTTTCTGAAGGGAAAGGAGGAGTGGATCTTGGGAAAAGAAAGGGTTGGTGGGTAGGTGGATGGGGGGTTTAGAGGAACTGAAGGAAGGGAAAATTGGACTCAGTATGTAATATATGGGAGAAAATTAAAACAAATAAGGAACACATTTTTCTGACCCTCCAAGAAACATATAATAATGATATTAACATGTGGTATTATCATAGCTTACTAAGATGAAAGAATAACCACATTCCTCATAAAGTAGATGTGCTATTTTTCAGTCTTAACACTGAAAAAAGTTACAAAGTCACCTTTCCATTTATCTACTTGTAGATACTTCACAATCATTTAGAGAAATACACTACTTTGGACATTGATGCAAGCTTCCTTTCAACAAACCCCACAGGGAAAAAAAACAAATTAAAAAAAAAATCATCAGATGCTGGGTCTATTCAGAACCTAAGCTCTATTCCCTGTCAACAGCAGAACATTCTGGGAGCTTCTTATACATATAACCCTGTCAGAATGCTTTCACATGATGGCATTAGCATTCTGTCTAAACTCTACCCCACAGTTACCTGGCAACAGCCAGGTATGCTCCTCACTACAGTTACCTGGCAAAAGCCAGGTAGGCCTGGCCCACTATAAAAGGGAATGCTTGGCTCCTCCCCTTTCTTCTACCCTCTTGATCTCTTGATTTTCATTCCTGCTCTTGCTCTCCCATTCCCCATTACCTTCCCTTCCCCTTCTCTCCACTTGTTCATGGCCATTGCTGGCCTCTACTTCTTCTCTTCTCTTCTCTTCTCTTCTCTTCTCTTCTCTTCTCTTCTCTTCTCTTCTCTTCTCTTCTCTTCTCTTCTCTTCTCTTCTCTTCTCTTCTCTTCTCTTCTCTTCTCTTCTCTTCTCTTCTTCTTCTTCTTCTTCTTCTTCTTCTTCTCTCTCTCTCTCTCTCTCTCTCTCTCTCTCTCTCTCTCTCTCTCTCTCTCCCTTTCTCTGCCTCTACTACCCTCTTAACTCCCCTCCCCGTGCCCTGAATAAACGCTATTCTATACTGTACCATCTTGTGGCTGGTACCTCAGGGAGAAGGGAAGCCTTGGCATGGGCCTGCCAAGGCACCCTTTTGCCCCACACCTCACCACAGCCCCATAGATCATACCTTATATCTCTTTATCTTTTTATAAACACATCTGTCACTACAGCAAGAGTTATCCTGGATCTGAAAAGTAAAACCTTTGAAGAGCATAACATGCCATAAAAAATGGTGATTGATAAGTTCTTGACTTAGAAAAAGTGAAACTCTTTTTTTCAAAATCCTCATCATCGCTTTCTCCTCTCCTTCTCCTCGTCCTACCTTTTTTCATCTTCCTTTTCTTCTTTGTCTTCACCTTCCTCTTCTTCTCCTTCTTTTCTTACTTAGTCTTTTATATCAGACAGGAAGCATCAGTTTTAAAATTTGGAGGCTGCATATCAATCATTTTGCTGTGATGTTTTAAAAGTTCTTATTTAAAAGAAAAAATAATGTGATGATAAAACCATAGCACTTTGCTGATTATCGACTTCTGAAAAACATTCTGCCCATTCCTTTCCAAAGTTTGAAAAATGTTCTTTGAAGCTCCATAATTGGGATTCAGGACCATCAAGTGCAGAAATGTCCTAACTCTGTTCCATGAGCATGTGAGCAAACCTGAGTGCACCTGCCTTCAGCAGATGGTTTCACACTTCAAATGCTAAGAGGTGAGTTTCTTTATCACTCGTGAGATAGAACAAACAAATGGGCATGATTTCAAGATATAACATTTTATATAACATAATCATTTTAATTATTTATTTTATTTTTGAGATGATAATATAATTACATAGTTTCCCTTTTCCCTTTTCTTCTCTTTCCAAGTTCTCCTATAAAGCCATTTGCACTTTTTCAAACCCTTGACCTCTGTTTTCATTAATTGTTTATATATATATATATATGTATCTTTCATATATATATGTATATCATAAACTTATACATACATGTGTTTATATACAGATAAGAATAGAGCCTCCTCAGTTTTTATGTTACTACTTGCATGTGTGCTTTTAGGGCTGATTATTTTTTATTGAACAACCAACTGGTGTTCTCTTCACAGAGGAAGACTATTTATTTCACTTTCAGAATTCCTTAGTTACTTGTAGTTCTTTGTGTAAGGTTGAGGCCTCATAGGCTTTCCTTAGTCCACAATCCAATGTCTTTTGTTGTCTTTGTTCAGCTTTCTCTTCAACATATTGTCTTTGTTTCTTTTTATTCCTGTAGACATACATTTCTCATTTTGTTTGACTTTTGTTCAGACAGCATGGGGACATCCTCCAGGGACACGGGTGACAATTTTTCCTCTCCATTTCCTTTGCAGTGAGACAAGAACTAGATCAGATCCAATGGCTATTTATCCATATTAAGAGCTACAATTTTCCAAGGACAATTATCCTAGTAATTTTTAAAAAAATACATGTTACTCTTTGGTTTGATTGTGTTATATTCACAGTAGGCTCAGGTATTTGAATAATTTGCCCTTCTCTAGTGGCACCATTTTGGAATTTTCTGCAGGTGTGGCTTATCTGAAGGCAATGGCTCACCAGGGATGAGGGGTTTGGAAGCTGATAGCCTGCCTTGTTTCAAGCCAGAGTCTCCTCTGTTAATGATAACCATAAAAATCTGAGAAGTAACCTCATTCTCCTACTGCCATAGCAACAAGTTGCTCTTGCTGCAGTCCCCTCACATCATGAAGATCTCTCTCAAATCATCCTGGAATAAATTCCTCCTGAATCAACTGTTTCTTTTCAGATATTTGATCACAGAAATAAGTAATTTATTATGCTATTATTTGTGACTGTCTGCTTATCATGGTAAAGAATGAAAACACCTGGAATCACCATCACTGCATTTAAAACTGGTACTTGCTAATGCTTTCATATGCTATTAGTAGCTGTGTCTGTATTTGCAGGTCACTGGTCCTGTTCATACAGACTCATTGCTTTATCCATTCCATATTTGTTTCTTGCATTTCCTAGTATTTTTTTCCCTTTCACCCTTCTTAGATGTGTCTCTTTTCATAAGCTCTGGTTGTGATAATCCATATTGCTTTGAGCTTGGTGACTTCACTGCCTTTTGCTCATGCCCAGTTTTACTATGAATCACAGTCTCTCCTTAGTGCATATATATATATATATATATATATACACACACACACACACATATATATATCTATCTATATCTATATCTATATCTATATCTATATCTATATCTATATATCTATATATCTATATATCTATATATCTATATATCTATATATCTATATATCTATTTATCTATATATCTATATATCTATATATCATCTATATATCTATATATCTATATATCTATATATCTATATATCTATATATCTATATATCTATATATCTATATATCTATATATCTATATATCTATATATCTATTTATCTATATATCTATATATCTATATCTCTATCTATCTATATATATATCTATATATATAATCTATATCTATATCTATATCTATATCTATATCTATATCTATATCTATCTATCTCTATCTCTATCTCTATCTCTATCTCTATCTCTATCTCTATCTCTATCTCTATCTCTATATCTATATCTATATCTATATCTATATCTATATCATCTATCTATCTATCTATATATATATATATATATATATGAAAGATGAACTTCATTGTCAAACAGTAAGGGGACCCAAACTGGAGGCCAAATTAAACCTTAGCTTCTTGCTTAGAGCATCCCAAATGCAAATCAATGGAGCATAAAACCTACTGACAATTCTAGCCTTATCATAGGCACTGCATGTTTTGAAAACATTCCTCAGAACAGGATTATTGTGCCTTTCTTGTTAAGGATCAGAGGGAGAAGATTCAGAATATTTTTTACATTTTTTTTTGCCATACAACTGTCTCTGATGTACATATTCTAATTACTGCTTTAGCATACACTCAATCACAGAATATGAGTGATATACTACTTTAACTTATAGATTACTTTATTACAACTTTAATTAGTGAAAATATGTAAGAATAACATTTGATTTCTTATCCAGGTATGAATGATCTTAGGAAATGATTCAGAGACTCACAGCCAGACATTAAAGAGAGTATAAATGGGATGTCAAATCCTTCCCCTCAGAGCTTAGGAAACCCCAGGGAGGGGGAGGTTGAAAAACAGAACCAGAGAGGATGGAAGACATCAAGAAAACAAATCCTATGAAGCAATTAACAAGGTTCATATGAGCTCACAGGCTGAAGCAGCAAGCACAGTGCCTACATGGGTCTGCACTAGGTCCTCAGTTTTGGATTTTTCCAGTTCTGGGAAGCAAAAACTTAGGCCTAGTCTCTCCAACTGCCAGTATGCAGCCTGTCATGGAGCCAGCCTTGCTGACTCATTCCTCTCATCAATTCAAGAATCTAAACAAGAATTTAGAAAAGTTTTCAGTTAAAAATAATGATATTGAATGATTTTTGTTCTGGGGCTCCATCATTGCGAAGAAATGTGATTATGGTAAAGGAAACTGCTGTTAGAACAAGAGTCAACAGGAACACTGAAGTAGAGTCAAGTCATAAGGAAAGCAAGTATCACAAGTATTCTCTGACTGACCTGAATGTGACTTTGAGTGATGTAAACTAATCACTTGTGATTTTCCCCATATCTGTCTACTCTTAATCAATTGCTTAATCAGGTAGAACAGATTTTTTTATTTTCTATATTCTTTGTTTACATTCCAAAGGCTTTCCCCTTTCCCTGTTCCCCCCTCACCATATGTCCCATATGTCCTCTTCCATCTCCCCCCATTCCCCAATCACCACCCCACCATTTCTCTGCTCTATTCTGGTACTCTCCTACAAAACTGGATCCAGTCCTTTCAGGACCAGGGTCCTCTCCTTCTGAAGTTCTTGGGAATCTTTTGACTTGCTAATTGTGCCTTGAATATTCAGAGCTTCTGGGCTCATTAATGGCAAGAATAGACTGATTAGCCGGGCATGGTGGCCTGTAATCCCAGCATTTCGGAGGCAGAGGCAGCCAGATTTCTGAGTTCAAGACCAGCCTGGTCTACAGAGTGAGTTCCAGGACAGCCAGAGCTACACAGAGAAACCCTGTCTCGAAAAACCAAAAAATAAAAAAAAACAAAAAACCAAAAAAACCAACCAACCAACCAAACAAACAAACAAAAAACACAAAGAGCAGATTTCACAACATGAAAGAAGCTTAGCAATAGGAAACATCCAGGCAATGGAAGAGGCACATTCCAATGGGACCACTGACCATTTAGATGAAAGCTACAGAATTCTAGCAAGAGAATTAGGAAGTGTCTAGAATTCATTAGGGCAAAAATATTATAAAACTCTAGTGATTTCACTGCCAAAGGAAGAATTATTTTTGTAGCACGGGAAAATACTTTGCAGAGGGATTGTTAAAAGATACATAAATTTATCAAACTATATCAAATTAAATGGCATTACAGGATATGTAAACTTTAGTTGATAGCATAAAATAAAGTAAAAGAAACAAAATGAAACAAAACTTGCATATCCTTTAATTATCACAGAGATTATATTCTATTAAAAAAACTTCTAACATATCAAAGTGTATTTAAGTATACTGCATATGATTAGCATCTCATATAAGTCATCAAAGTTTCTCAATCCACCTGAGCTCTTAGTTCACAGAGAATCCTAGACACTATGCCTGAATCCCTGGGAATCATAATCTTTCAATATCCCAGTAGCACTGGCCTGAGTGCTGGGCTGTTTTCTCTTTTCATCATGTTGTAAAATGTGAAATTGAGCTTGCCAAAGAATAATATCCCAGACTCAAATACTATACAACAGCAAAGAGCATCTATTCAACTGAATTTCCTATATCCAGGGATCTCCCCATTAGGGAACTGTGACACCTAGCTGGAAGACCCAGCTTTTATTGTCAGTCAAGGGAATTCCAGGGAAAGTTATGTTCCCTTTTACCTTGATTGTTTAGCTTTATCCCTAGGGGTCCGACTGATTCTACAATTGGTTAGGCTCTGGAGACTTTCTAGGGGGCTACTTATTCTTTCTAGCTACCTAGTCTTACTTCAGGTCAGATGACAAAGTGTACCTGAATTGGCTGCCACGGCTATGGTTGGATGATCACATGTTTCTGGATGCAGGTTCTCATTTCTGGGAAACAGAAACTTAAGCCTAATCTCCCCAAACTGCCAGTCTGCAGTCTGTCGTGGAGTCAATCTGGCTCTGGCTAAGTCAGTCCTTTCACAAACAAATCTCTAACAATAAAGATCATATTATTGAAAAGGAGGAGCTCCATGCAAATAACTCAGTGCCTTTGAGTTTATACTGGAACTATCAAGAGCTTTTTACTAGGGCTCCATTAATGCTCAGAGGGGACATTATCTGAAGCTGAAAAAGCACTACATAATCGTAGAGGAATTTTCACCCATCAGTATCACTGCTTTGGCAAGGGATCACATCCAAAAAAACTTCTAGGTCTGTGTGATCTGGCTGGAACAACACACCTTTGTCTCTCTGGCTGGAATATAGACATGCCCTAGTACACATCTTAATCCTAAACAATGAAGGTTAATCTTAATTTGTAGAAGAAAGCAACCATGCTTGAAAGTGATGTCCAATTGAGGAGCAAAGTGACAAATCAGAGAAAGATTTTACAGAATGAGTCACGAATTGGATACATGCAACTCTGAGTAGGACAGGATCTGGAATCAGTTGAGAAGAGTGCAGTTGAGTTAAATTCATGGCAGAAAATGTGGTATATTTATACAATGGAATACTACTCAGCAATTAAAAATAATGAATTCATGCAATTTGTAGGCAAATGGTTGGATCTGGAAAATATCATCCTAAGTGAGTTAACCCAATCACAAAAGAATACACCTGAAATGCAATCACTGATAAGTGGATATTAATGAGCCCAGAAGCTCTGAATACTCAAGGCATAATTAGCAAATGAAAAGATTCCCAAGAAGAAGGAAGGAGAGGACCCTGGTCCTGAAAGGACTGGATCTAGTTTTGTAAGCAAGTACCAGAATAGAGCAGAGAAATGGTGGGGTGGTGATTGGGGAATAAGCTGGGGTGGGGTGGGGTGGGGTGGGGTGGAAGAGGACATATGGTGAGGGGGGAATGGGGAAAGGGGAAAGCCTTCAGAATGTAAACAAAGAATATAGAAAAAATTCATGGCAGTTTAGTTGGTGACAGTTTAGTGCATGGATTTCAGAGGCAGATTTTATAGGCACAGTTTTTCAGACAGATTGCAGAAGGAGCAAGCTAGACAAAGGTAAAGACAGAATTAGATAGAGAATGAGAAGGAGCCAGGAGATTAGAACAGGAGATTAGAACAGCTAGAGTTAGTATGGGGCCAAACAAAAATTCAGTCAGAAGCTGAAAGAATCCAATTTGAATCAATCAGTGTGTAGAAGAGTTTGAGCCCAGACAGCTGATTTGAAGCAGCCAATAAGATTCCAGAAAGAGCTAGGAAGGTGAGAATATTCAGCAGTAAGCCTTGAGAATGACAATTAACTCAGGCAAATAAAGGTTACTTTCATACTTGAGGGCAGAAATATTGGGGCTTTCTTGTATAAGACTGGTTATCTTGGTCTTGAGTAATGAATCCTTTTTTAATCATGATCCTCAAACTCATGATCCAAAGAGGCTATTAACCAGAGGGGGACCTTAGTGCTAATTGTTTATGCCTTCCTCAAGGGGATGTGCTTTTTAAGATGCTACATGCATTCATTGGTTAACATAACTTTGTATGGTTCATAATTACCTTTGTATACTGCAGTGATAATATAATAATCAGAACAGCTTCATACTTAAGAGGATTTTGCTCAGATGGGAAACTCCTTCATTCACTCTCTCAAACCTGTATAATTATGTAACTACTCTAGTTGCCTCCACGAACCGCCCATTGAAATAAACAGAAATCTGCACCATGCTCTCTTCAACAAATTTTCTTTTCTCAAATGGCAATATTTTGTGTAAAGTTTCAAATTGGAAAAAATGACTTAAAATAGATTTATTCATGGTTTATTACCAGAATGCAGGACAAGAGCTTTATTTACAAAACAAAAACTTCATCTACAAAAACTGACTGTACCATGCTATATCTGGAGTGTAGGCTTTATTTTACTGGGTCAACAGTTCTATAGCTGTTGTAAAAAAAAAAGACAAAAATAAAGTGGACAGTCTGTGCTCACAAAGACTTAGATCCTAGTAGCAGAAACAGACCTAGGAAATTTCTCAGAACCAGCTAGAAGTTCCCTGGGTGGCAAAGGGAACAGACCGAAATCAATATTGAAGGAACTGAAAGCCACTGTGTCAAAACAGTCAATCGAGGTGCATCGTGAATGCTGCCTTTGACTTCCATGAATCAGCAAGTCTATGTCATAGGTGAACAGAAGGAACTGGGGCTACCAGAGCTGGCAGGTGATGGACCTCAACTCCATAAGCTGTGTCAAAACACAGGGAGGTTAGCTCCTTTTCAGCATGCTTAGATACTTGTTCATTAACAAGGCATATGTTATATTCCAAAATAACTAGAAAATCTCCAAACAATAAATTGAGTTAATATATTAAAGATAAAAATGGTTTTTTGCCTTTTTTAAGAGCTGCTACTGAATGTCTGCATCAGTTTGCTGAACTATACTGCATAAGGACAGTTAGCAATTATGTCTCTAAAGTGAAGTTTCAAGCCAGATTTACTGGCACATGGCTATACTCCCATGTGATTTATTTACTATTTGAAGATGAATATAAAATAATTTGATTGGTCAGGTGAGAACATCAGGAACGAGTGGAGACATTCATCTCACTTGAGCTAAGAGTACAAATACTTTTAAAAGAATGCTGCTATTAATTCTATGAGAATTACATGCACTGGGTTTTGATCATATTTTTCCTTCTCCAAAGCCCTCCCAGATCTTCCTTTCACCTCCTTACCCATCCAACTTTATGTTTACCTTCTTCTTTCTTATTAGAACAACATTGTAATACCATGATGATAGCCTTCTAGTGACATGTTATCTAAAATTACATTTTAAACATATTCAAGTTTTTAAAAATATCACTTATTATCAAAATATCCTTACTTTCACACATAGGACTAGATACTAAAAATGCACTGTTTTATAATTACTTTGAGGGTCTTTGACCTATATGATCTAATTGGCAGACTGACTGCATGATGTTCTGTGTGATGGATTACTATTACACCAATAATCATATTGATTTTTATAGTTTCATGTTTTTTGTCATCTTAAATCCATTTCCTGTAGCAGAGGAGTCACTTCTCAACAGCCTGCATGATCAGAAATGTGGCATCAAGAGAATAGGTGTGGTATTCTTGTGAAATTCCCGCCATACCACACAGATATCTTCAGACTATTACCAGATGGAATTCCTGAGGAGAATTTTAGTCTGAACAAACATTTAAAGAATACTTGTCCCTTCTACATGAGTGAAAATTACTTCTGACACCTTTTAATTAAGCAAAGAGAACACATTGACACTACTTGTGGCCTCATCCCACACACCTAAGTCCTAAATTTAAGCCATTTTCATGTATAATTTTTAACACTTATAGCTGTATTTAAACATTGCTCAGTTGAATTTATGATAATTTACAGTAAAACTTTGTAACAGATTGAGTTTCTCAAGGGCCAGACTGATGAATGTAAAGACCCTCTGGTCTTTAAATGTAGCACCAACAGTTTTATGGGACACAATTACTACCTTGGTCTGAAGTATTTTAACTGGTGTCAAATTTTATTGTCATTGTTTCTTTTGGCATTAGTAACATAGCATATTTGAGAAGATTTTTAGCTCCAAAGTGTACAATTTTCCATTATATTAGGTTCAAGACTTATGCTATGGCCCTGGGTTCCATCTGTAACACTGTGAATATGGAGTCAGATTTTAGCGAATAACCTAATATCCCCATGCTCCCTCCAAACAAGGGAACCTAATAATGCAGTCTCTGAGTACCAGTGTCATCTAAGATCTTAGGTCCCACTGTATTTAGTGTTTCTTGATATTCTCCTGTGTTCAGTACATTCTTTGGTGTACTTATACTGCCAACTGTCAGTCTCATTCTCTTAAGGGATCGTTTCCCTTAATCGTCACATTCAGAATCAAGGAATAGAAAGATAATCATAAATACTTTTGGAGTGATATCCTGGAGTCTCTTGCTTTATTATCACCATTTAAAAATTGTAAATATAAAGCTATGGCCTTGTTAGCTTTATGTCTGTTTTCCCCCACTATTGATGTCATACATTATTAACCATCTCCATATCACCCTATGGGCCAAGACTTCTTGGCTGCCCTTCTGACCTTGACAGTCATTATGATGATGTGTCTTCCTGCTTTCTGGCAGTTAAATTCCATCACATGCCCTCAATTATTTCAATAATGCATTATCCAATGAATTTTAATGGATTCTGGACGACACCATCTTTCTTACCATCAGCGCTGGCCTGGAGAGGTGAGCCTCCAAGTGCTTGCAGCCCTGATGCCCCTCTTCCCAGTACTGTCTGAACATACATGTGGCTTGCCTACTTGGGAGTATTTGTAGTGATATAAAATACATTCATTTCAGCATCCTATGCCCCTCATCTTTCAACTTTCAAATTTCTCCCCTATAACCTTACATGGAAAGACAAGTTTTTCTCTAAAATTCAGAGGGATCACTGACTCCCAGACTTCTTGTCACTAAGTTTGCCTCACTTTATGAGGTTCTTCTTGGTAAATTGTTAAAACCTTACATAAAACATCCTGGCATAGCAAGTCAATGATGTTTTGATTTTTCTGTATTTTCTTCCAGTTCTCTTGATTGTACAGCTTTAAAATGCAATCTCAAGAATGCTCCAGTGTTTACTGATGCATGCCAGTGCATCCTTGGCAGCTGGCTTAAGGAACAATCTTTTCTTTCCTACTCTTTCATACATTTAGCTAGGTTAACTTAGAGTTTTAACTTATATATCTACATAACTGCTCGGAGTAAGGCAATTTCTTATAGCTGATCACTGTTTACTCTAGGAAGCATGGCATTCCTTTGTGGATTTCAGATGGAGGGAGTAGGGTTCCAATTCCAATGAACATTTAAAAGATTTTAGGCCAACAGTCAATGTATTTAATAGAATATATTATAATATTTCAGTATAAAAGTATAAGCACATGAATGTTAACAAAGCAAAATACCTGATAATATATTTGCTTTTATGTTATTTTAGTGTTGGATAAATATAAATTGAAACATATGTACAAAGTGTCCAACTAATTTGATGTTAATGACAAAAAACATAGAAAGTAAAGGTAAAAAATTAGCTCAAAATATGGTATTGGCATATGTGTAAAGCATACAATCACAAACTACTGTTTTTTTAATTTTAATCAATTAGTTAGTTAATTAGTCACTTTATGTGTGCTCATATTCATATTACAGTGCATATATGTTTGAAGGGCAACGAACTACTTTTAAGAGTCAGTTCTTTCCTTTTTTTGATTCTTCATGCTTTGCCACAAATATCGTTAGTCACTGAACTATCTGTTCTGACTCATGCTCATGATTACTTCCTATGAAACCCTATTGTTGAAGACAACACAAAAAATGAGTTATAGATTATGGAAAATCAAGGTGGATTCATCTGGAAACTTCATCCTTGCTGCCTAGCATTCATAATGTTGGAGAAAAGAAATCACGAATCTTCCTAGCTTTGAACCAATTTTAACAATGACCAACTTAGCAAGGCATACCTGTGGGAATAATAATAGGAGTAATTAACTACTTTCTGCTTTAGTATAAAGCCCAATCTACAAGTTCGAAGACATATCTGGCAATACAGAAAACCTAACTTCCAAAGGACATAATATTACAGAGTCTAAAGAATTCTCATAGAGTGCACCAGCTAGCCCTCATCAGCAATCCTTTTACATATGTATGTATGTATGCATGCATGTATGTATGTATGTATGCATGTGATTATTCCATAGAGGACACTTAACACAGAGACTCAGAATTTGTCAAGTTGTAGACAATGAGAAACTGTAGAATGTTCAATATTAAATGGGTCATTTATATCATGGCCTCTTCTTTCAGAGGTTCAGGGACAATCACAGAAGAGGGGCCAGAAACTCTGTAGGTGCCAGATGTGTGTGGTGTATGACTACAAGTAAACAATGTTTTATGGGCACAACAGGGAAGTTCACAATAAGAAAACACACACACACACACACACACACACACACACACATATACTAAAAAAATGAAAATCCCAACTTAACTATTTTCCAAACTCAGGAATTAACCTTTTACGACTAGAATAAGTAAATGAAACAGAAATAGTTTAATAATGCCGACTAATGGCTAGAGAAATGGAAATTGACTTTGTAATGAGATAACACTTCATACCTGTCAGACAGTATAAAATAAGCAATGGATATAATATTGAATATTGGCAAGGGTGTGGAGAACTAGAATCCCTTATAACATTGCCTATGAAAATGTAAAATGATATACTCATTCTTGTAATGAATTGATGGTTTCTCATAAAATTAATTGCACAGCTGTCACATGAACTCACAATTACGCTACTTGGCATTTCTGCCAACAAAATAAGAACATATATTTATATGACAACCTCTACCTAAACATGGTAGCATTTATCTACATGTTCATTTATCTAAAAGTTCAGGTGATGTTCTATGACCAAATGCTTGAACTGTGGAATGCACATGCATGCAAAACTGTGAGGAATGTCATGCATGCATCTTTGTATACTATTTTTCTTGGTAAATTTAGGCCAATATGAAAATTCTTTTTATTATAAAAATTAATTTCCATTGTAAAAATGAATGTGTTTATGGTAACATTCCCATATATATACAGGTATCATGTTTTCAACTGAGTTTTCTCTCCCCATCCTCAATGGACTCCAGGGACCTAGTATATGCTAAGCAAGTACTCTATTGTGGCTGTGGTTTTGATCTGGTGGGATATTGGCTTTTTAAATACAGAGACAACTCTAATCTCTTGTCACTTCCCATCTGTAATAAAAAGTGAAAATTTACAGCATATATCTTTTGGGGATGATCTTACTGCACACAAAACGTGACGAGCTCTAGGTTCTAACAATGCCACTTATAGTTTGTTTCTTAATAAAAAAATGATCGTGTGTGTGTGTGTGTGTGTGTGTGTGTGTGTGTGTGTGTGTGTGTTGCTGGGAGGGTTGGAATGAAGTCCCAAATAGTTAAAATAGTTAGAAGTGAACTTCTGAAATCTTCCTTGGGTTGGCATAAACATGCAGAAGTTCACTACATGGCATAGTCTTTGGTACCGAACTGAAAAGATACCCGCAATCCTAACTCTGAGCCTCTCAGTTTTCACAGACACCAGAATGATCTCAGGACCTAGAAACGCTGATGAAAGTTTCAAATCCTATCCATTATACAAAGAGGAGGAAGAGAAAAACTGCAAAGAAAAGTGAAGGAAGTTTCTAAATTCTTCTAAAGTGCAAAGGCAGGAGAGCCTTCAGATGGGCTGAAACAAATGAACAGAGGCTAAGTAGAGAGAGTAAATAGGAATCTCTCAACTGTGAAATTAAGATTGCTTTATTCAAGGTATACTAGCCACTTCTAACTGCAGCTCTAACTAACTGCCACTCTGGGCTTCTGCAGAACACTGTTCACAGAAAACATTTTCCATCTATGGTCATTAAAGTCTATTCTTTTCATCATTTAATGAAGGCCTAGTGAGTTGAAGAGAAGAAACACCATCAACTAAAGTTTTTCTAAATTACAAGTTGTCTTAGAGTTTTGTAATAAAACACAGACACCTCTGGGGCTCAAGAGGCGCTGTTCTTCAAAATCTTAAAGTATATTCTTTTCAAAAATTCCTTATACTGGATAATGTTTTCATTCATTTGTATCTAAGAAGCAAATGGTTTCTTCATCTCCGATTTGTTCAGGTGGTAGTTTCTTCCTGTCAGTAATTAGGCACTGCTGACTCACCTAGTTCAAATGCCAGGACTCATACAGAAATATTTTTTTCTTTGAGATTTGAGGATGAGTGTGTCTTGATCCCTTAATAAAGGAGCATCTGCTACCCACGCTAAAATCCACAGACCCAAAGAAGCTAAATAACTAGGAAGGCCCAAGAAAGGGTGCCTGAATCACACTCAGAAGGGGGGATAAAACAGTCATTGGGGACAGACGGAGGGAGGAAACTGGGTGGGAGAGAGGGCAGGAGAAGAGCAGGAGGCCAGATGTAGGGAGAGCTGGGCAAGAGGGCAGGGAGAGGGAATGGAAACTGGCTGCAGGTAGGCAAGGGGGAGCTCTAGATCATGCCAGTGACCTGGAGCTCTTGAAAGTCTGTGGGGGGACTCTAGTTGAGATTTTTAGCAGAGAGGGATATGGACCCTGAAGTGTCCACCTTCCATAGCCAGGCAAGACTCCCAGTGGAGGAATAAGGACACCAACACGCACACAAAACCTTCCACCCAAATTTGTCCTGTCTACAAAATGTGCAAGGAGAAAGATGAAACAGGGTGATGGAATAGTCAACCAATGACTAGCACAACTCTTGGGTTAGAACTAATCCCTGACACTATCAATGATACTCTGTTATGCTTGCAGACAGGAGACAAACATAATTGTCCTCCAAGGGGCTCCACCCCGCAGCTGTTAGAAACAGATGCAAGAGACCCACAACCAAACAATGGACCAAGCTTGGACAGTCTTGTGAGAAAGTTGGAGGAAGGACTGAGGGATCCAGAAGGCATAGGAACTCCAAAGGAAGACCATCAGAGTCAACTAACCTGAACCTTTTGGTGCTTCCAGAGACTGAACCACTAATCAAAGAGCACACACAGGCTGGACCTAGGCCTCAGCAAATGTGTAGAAGATGCACAGCTTGGTATTCATGTGGGCCCCCCAACAACTGGGCCTTGTAGATCCTGTTCCTCTAACTGGGCTGTCTTATATGGCCCCAGTAGGAAAGGATTTGCCTGCTTCTGCAGTGACTTGATGTGCTAGGGTGGGTTGGTACCCATGGAGTGTCTTCCCCTTCTCAGAGAACAGGAGGTGGGCAAGGGAGGAGGTCTGGTGCTGGGATGGGTCTGAGAGGAGAAGAGTGACTTTCATGGGGATGTAAAGTGAATAAATAAATAAATAAATAAATAAATAAATAAATATATTGATTAATTAATAAGGTTTCTAAGTTTTTTTTTTATTAAGAAAAAGAGTTTCTGTTCCTCCTCAGAATGGCAAAGGCTCATGTGTCCTGACCTCCTAACCTACCTGGACATTTAGGTCTAAAGGATGTGTTGAGCAGATGACTCCCTGAGCAAGTATGTATTGTTGACATGTGTTTTGCCATGCTAAGGAGGCTAATAACTAAGACCCATTGAAATGTCAAAGGCTGCCTCATGGTCGAAGCATGGATGTAGACAAACAACCTTCAGTTAAACCCAGAAGCTACCTTAAACTGGGTGAGTGTAGCTTGAAACTTCACCCACAAAGAGACAACCATCCATGACCAGCAGAGTTTATTTAAGATTACAGGGAAGCAAACATTCAATATAATCAAGGGTGAGAGTGGTCAGTGGTCAGTGGTCAGTGTGAGAATGGACCATCAGAGAGCAGAGCATGCACTCTCACAGGGTGAGAGTGTGCAAAGGTCAATGCAAATATAGGGCCAATCTACATTTTAGGCAGACTTTATTCTATAAAGAGTGTCTCTTAAACAAATTACCATCCTAAGGGCCCTTGGCCTATCCACATGGTTGACAGGCTTGATGGTTTGACCCTTACTGGTATGGGCAATGGAATGTCATTTTTACTTATCAGAAAACCTCCTACTATACATTAATCTTGTTAGATATAGAACTCCTGAATCCTGGTTATTAGAGTTATCAATTATGTTTAGGATCCCAAATCTCTTCTCAGTTCAAGAAACAACTTGGTTTCTATTCCTCTGACCAGTAATCTGAGTCCTGATGCTGTAGTCCTTGGCTTAAATGGTGTTTATTAGAACAGGCAGGGGTTGGGGATTTAGCTCAGTGGTAGAGCACTTGCCTAGCAAGCGCAAGGCCCTGGGTTCGGTCCTCAGCTCTGTTAAAAAAAAAAGACAAAATAAGAACAGGCAGATCAAGCCATAATGTCATAATGTAATATAATCCTGATGATATCTAAAGAGCAGCAGTTAATTGACAAGGCCAGTCTTAAGTTCATTCTAGAATCTAGACTGACTGATCTCCATGTAGACAAGGATGTCTTAGATCTGAATTCTTCTTACCTCAATTTCTTAATAAACACAGGTATACAGAAGTATTTGTTACCGGGCCCAGCTAAAGATGATGTCCACTTTAATCAAAAAACAAGCGACATTACCATTGGACAGGAGATTGGCAAGAAAAGAATGTTTGACAGGAATTTTCCTAGTAGATATAGGAAAGGAAATTGTAAAGGTCTTTCTTCATGAGGAAGCATACTGTCCTAATAAGTGAAATGCAATCTAGCTCCTAGGGAGGCAAAAACTGAGAGAAAGCCATGGCAGTCCATGAGGGCAGGTTGAAAATAAGTACTAGGCTAAGTAAGGACTTTGGCCTCTTAATGAGATCTTAACTTTTAACCTCATACTATAATGGATTTAAAAGAGGCAGGAATCAGGGGTGAAAACCATTAGCTGTGTTGCAATGAACCAAACAAAGCCTGTACCATGTCACGTGAGTTGAGAACAAGGGGAATGAGTCTTTTCTCAAGTTCTTGCATATACTTTCCAGATTTTTTTTTGTTTCCCAAACTCTTTAAGGTTAACTACGGCTTATGCAACTGTCCTCTCAGAGACTTTTGCAAATATCATTGAAACACCTTTCTCCTAGTTGAAGAAAATGCCTTGGGTGGCTGCCTAGCCCAGTCTCATTGTTATGCATCTGCATTGCCCTCCTGTGACAGGCAGCAGAAAAAACATGGAGACAGGAAGGGAAGGAATTAAATTATGTGAATTTTTCTCTCCTGACAAGGTGATGAATCAAATAACTGCACTCTTCTCTGAATGTCTTTGATTTTGATTCCTCATTCCAGGAATTTCTTGAGCATATAAGTAAAACAACTAGAAAATTCACTAACATTGAGGGCAGTTGTTAGACTTCCAGAGTGTGCATTTTATACGTGAGTTCTAAGCAAGAGTATGCATAGTCATAGAGAAGGAAAAATTGTATGGGGACTTGAATATTCAAGTGTTTGTTCATCATTATCCCTATATGTAAATGACCATCTAAGTGATCCTATCATGAAATACAAAGCATTGTTGATGGAAAATGGTGGGTGTTAGGTTCCCCTACCCTTTGTAATTTTTCTCATTCTTCAGTATATAATCTTTTCTTCCATAAATTGGGATGATAAATTTCATAATAAATTGCTTATTTTAAAGAATTATTTTATTAAGTAGTAATGTTGATTTCAGAGAGGAAAAAAATAACACATCCCAGGGCTGAAGCTGGTGAAGGACATAATGAAAAGAGTCGTATCAGAAATGAGATTCTTTGAGGCAGAAGCAAGTGTCTGTACTTATGGTGTTTACTCAGGTAAACATTAGCTTGCTCTGGATAATACTACTTAAAAGAAAAGCTACAGATGCTTACCTAGGAAATGTCTCTGGTCCTGGAAAGGCTTAGTACAGCAGTGTAGGAGAATATCGGGACAGGGAAGTGGGAAGGAGTGGATTGGAGAACAGGGGGAGGGAAGAGGGCTTATGGGACCTTTGGGAAGGGGGGATCCAGGAAAGGGGAAATTATTTGAAATGTAAATAAAGAATATATCGAATATATATATAGATATGTATATATATATATATATATATATATATGCTTTTGATACCTATGTATCAGCTATCTCTATATTCACCCACCCATTAATTTTCAACACACTATCTTTCCTCTACACATACCACTAGCCTTCTTGCTATTTGTTTTGTTATCTGTATAGGAGAATCAATCTATATATCAAAGTAGCTAATGGCAGTATGTAAAATTGATCAAAGCAGAATTGCTTTTCTCTTAAACAGAGCCTTGGGATTCTGGTGCTGTAGTCTCAGTGTTATGCAATGCATCACCAGCATCCTTTCATCTCAAAAAGAGCATAGAAAAATAGAGACTCTACTAGTATAAGCCAGTATGCCATTCTAACAGAGAGACATTTTGAAAGAGATAAAAGAAACCATATCTAGGTTCTACAAGAGAGAGAAAGACACTAGAAAAACCACTGGCCAAGCAGCAGAGCTACAAAATGGAGAATTATGAAAAGACATAGTTTACAGATGACAAACAAAGAATTTGACCTAAAAAAATCACAGTCATAAATCTGAGATATCATGCAAAAGTCCATGTTAGGAAAGCAATAAATGTTTGATAAACAAAATCAAAGAAATAGCAAGAGATTAGTTGTTTGCAGATAAGAACACTCAATATCACCAAGTGAATGATATGTTTATACTTAATCTGTAGATTTGATGTAATATAATTATAATATCAGCAAGTTATTTTATTTAAATCATCTACCTTATTAGAAATTTCATATGTAGAGGTAAAAATACACAGACTATACAACCCAGTACCAACAGCGTTGGAGGATTTATACCTGCTGATTTCCTTATTTTCTATAAACCTCCAGTAATTAAGGCAGTATGACATTGCTAAAAAAAACAAAACTAAAACAAATAACCAGACTGACAGATAAGTAGACTAGAATAAACATCCCATACATACACCACAGAGTGAACTAATCTTAGACACAGGAACAGAGGCCGTATTATGGAGCAATAATAAAACTTTCAACAAAATATACTAGAACAACACTCTTATTTATATAAAAAAATCACTCTAAATACCAGCCTTGGATATTTTACAAGAGTTAACTGTTAAATTTTGAAATAGTGCTTATCAATGGGGTTCTTGCACAGAGAAATGCCTTATAATTATTTCCTAGAAAAGAGCATGTTACTCTTTTTTGTTAAAACATATTGGCTCAGTGGAACACATACTGTGGTGAATGAATTGTGATTTCTATAATTTAGCACGAATTAATACTGATGGTAATAATTTGCATATGTGATGGTCTGTGTGGTGGAGGAAGCTGACTGATAATTTTATTAAATTAACTCTATTTGATTCATGGAAAATGCACACTGATAAAAAAATCGCCTGACAAATAGTTTGCATAACGATGACTCAATATGTTACATTTATATTAATGTGTATTAGAGAATCAAATAAGCTCTGGGAGCTAAGATGCAGTCTAAAAGCTGTAGCTTGTAAAGAGAATCACAAAGACTCACATGGTGAGGTAATCCCTGTTGTCCTTATTTCAACCTTCTTCAGCAAAGAATATGTACTCTGTTAGCGCTTCCTTCCAAGGGCAGTATGCCTTACCATGACCCACTTTTATTCAACACTTAGCTACTCCTGTATGCTAGAGCAAAAGACAGCTGAATTAGGCTACATAGCTTCAGGCTAATTACACAATGATAAGTGATTTGTTGCCAAAATTCCAATCTATATGTAAAAGGTGAAGTGACTTATATTTAGCTAGTTGAGTCAAAAGGTTAAAATTTTACTGACACATTCTTCAAAGAAACAGGTGACATGTGCACCTTCTAGTTCAT
Source organism: Apodemus agrarius (assembly GCA_964023405.1). Taxonomy (NCBI): domain Eukaryota; kingdom Metazoa; phylum Chordata; class Mammalia; order Rodentia; family Muridae; genus Apodemus; species Apodemus agrarius. The sequence goes on from OZ030014.1 coordinate 28,388,387, forward strand.
ATTTCATTGTAATTTACTTGCAAAAAGCAAGCAGTCTCAGAGGTCTTCCTATGACTTCTCCAAATCAACTCAGCAACCACAGGAAAAGACATTTTTAAAGAAACTTAAAAGAGTAGTTAACACTTTTTAAGGAAACTTAAAAGAGTATTTACCATTCACATTTGACTTCATTGTGAAATCAAAGTGTCTTCTTGACTAGATGCTGGGAAGTATATCTCATCATAATATGCAGCATCTTAACTTCGCTGGATCACTGTTACAAAGTTTAAAACAGATAATATAATAATGCTCATTTTAAAGTCCTATGGGAATAGCCACTTTATCAACTAGCACATACTTGCTTGAAATTTTCAAGTCTACCAGAGCTGGCAGATGATAAACAAAAAATTGGAGATGCAGTTTATATGTATGTATCTGGAAGCAAATATTTTAGAAGGATGATAGAATGGAATATATTTTCTTTTGCTTTATGTCAGTTACCTTTCAAGTATAAAGAATGAAGACAAGAAGTCTGTGAATTCATGCCAAGTGGCTGTAGTTGTCAACATCTAGAACATATTTTAGAGGTAATTATTCATATGGAAAATTATCAAAAAGCCCAAATATTAAAAAATAAACAAAAAACAGACAAACAATATTATCTGAATATTTTTAACTTGCCTCAAAATTCACTATTAAACAAGTATGCACTGTTTCCATCTCTGTGATAATGTTAATGTGATATGTAACTGGTATACATAACAGTTTCAACCCTCCCCCTCCACAGGTGGCATTGCTCTTCTGGAAGACTCCCCCACCCCCTGGTCCACAGGTCTCACTGCTCTTCTGACAGGTCATAGGCTTTTGATTAAATAACTTAGTCCTGTCTCTGGTCTTCCTCTGCTCTCTTGTCTGCCCTTCTGGCCCTTCCATGTCCTCTTAGGTGATACAATGGACCCTCTGTAATCATGAGCCAAATAAGCCTTTCCTTTCTTACGCCATTTCTGTCAGGTGTTTTGACATAGTCATGAAAAAGAAAACTATGACAATATAGATAATGATAAATGAAAATGATACAACACACAAGCAAGGACAGGAAAAAAAGTTAAAAAAAATTCAAGAGTTCATATAAGAAAACGGTCAATGGTAGCATAATTAGGGAGGAAAGATGAAATATATAGTTAGTTCTATCTTTTTGTAGCTTAAAAAAGTGTACAGATATTCCTTTTTTAATTAATTTATGTTTTACATTCCAGATTTTATCCCATGCCCTGTCCACCCTCCGACTGTTCCACATCCTATACCTCCTCCCCTCCCCTGTCTCCACAAGGAATTCCCCACCCCTCACCCCCCACCCCACCTGACCTCTAAACTCCCTGGGGCCTCCAGTTTCTTGAGGGATAGGTGTATCATTTCTGAATGAACACAGATCCAGCAGTCCTCTGCTGTATATGTGTTGGCGACCTCACATCAGCTGGTGTATGCTGCCTTTTTGGTAGTCCAGTGTTTGAGAGATCTCGGGGTACAGATTTATTGAGTCTGCTGGTCGCCCTTCTCCTTAGCTTCTTCAACCCTTTTCCTAATTCACCAACAGAGGTCAGCTGCTTCTGTCCACTGGTTGGGTGCAAATATCTGCATCTGACTCTTTCAGCTGCTTGCTGGGTCTTCCAGAGTGTGGTCATGCTAGGTCCCATTTTGTGAGCGCTCCATAGCCTCAGTAATAGTGTCAGGCCTTGGGATCTCCCCTTGAGCTGGATCCCACTTTGGGCCTGTAGCTGAACCTTCTTCTCCTCAGGCTCCTCTCCATTTCCATCCCTGTAATTCTTTCAGACAGGAACAATTATGGTCAGATTTGTGACTGTGGGATGGCTTCCATCTCCCTTATTTGATGCCCTGTCTTCCTGCTGGAGGTGGGCTCTATAAGTTCCCTCTCCTTACTGTCAGGCATTTCACCTAGTCTCTTTCTTTGAGTCCTGAGAGTCTCTCATCTCCCATTTCTCTGGTGCATACTAGAGGGTTCCCCCAACCTCCTAACTCCCAAGGTTGCCTGTTTCTATTCTGCTGGCCATCAGGGATTCAGTCCTTCTCCCTCACCTCCACTGCCCTCTCACACCAACCCTGTCCACTTTCACTCCCAGGTCCCTCCTTCCCTGCCTACTTGTGATTGTGTTCTTCTCCCTCCCAAGTGGGACTGATGCATCCTCACTTGGGCACTTCAGCTTGTTGACTTTTTTGAATTCTATATTTTTTCCCCAAACATCCACTTATTAGTGAATATATACCATGTATGTCCTTTTGCGTCAGAGTCACCTCACTCAGGATGATATTATAGTCAGGGATGGTAATTCCCTGAGCCATTCTTTTATTGTTAAATATTGTTTTTGTTATTCTGGGATTTTTGCATTTTCAGATGAATTTGAGAATTGCTCTTTCCAAGTCTTTGAAGAATTGTGTTGAGATTTTGTTGAGGATTTTATTTTATTTTATTTTTTTATTTTCTATATCCTTTGTTTACATTCCGAAGGCTTTCCCCTTTCCCAGTCTCCCCTTCACCCTATGTCCCATAAGTCCTTTTCCACCCAACCCCTGCCGCCTCTCGCCTATTCCCCCATCACCCCCCCTCCACCTTTTTTCTGTTCTGGTACTCTCCTAAAAAAAAAAAAAAAAAAAAAAAAAAAAAAACACAATCTAGTCTTTTGAGGACAAGGGTCCTCTCCTTCCTTCTTCTTGGGAATCTTTTCATTTGTTAATTATGCCTTGAGTATTCAGAGCTTCAGGGCTCATTAATATCCACATATCAGTGATGGCATTTTGTGTGTATTCTTTTGTGATTGGGTTAACTCACTTAGGATGATATTTTCCAGATCCAACCATTTGCGTACAAATTGCATGAATTCATTATTTTTAATTCCTGAGTAGTATTCTATTGTATAAATATACCACATTTTCTGTATCCATTCCTCCTTTGAGGGACATCTGGGCTCCTTCCAACTTCTGGCTATTATAAATAAGGCTTCTATGAACATAGTGGAGCATGTGTCTTTATTGTATGCAGGGGAATCCTCTGGGTATATGCCCAGGAGTGATATGACAGGGTCCTCTGGAAGTGTCATGCCCAATTTTCTGAGGAACTGCCAGACTGATTTCCAGAGCAGCTGTACCATCTTGCAGTCCCACCAACAGTGTAGGAGTGTTCCTTTTTCTCCACATCCTCACCAACACCTGTTGTCTCTTGAGTTTTTAATCTTAGTCATTCTGACTGGTGTGAGGTAGAATTTTAGGGTTGTTTTGATTTGCATTTCTCTGATGACTAATGATGTTGAACATCTCTTAAGGTGCTTCTCGGCCATCCAAATTTCTTCTGGTGAGAATTCTTTGTTTAGCTCTGTACCCCATGTTCTGATAGGGTTATTTGGTTCTTTGGGGTCTAACTTCTTGAGTTCTTTGTGTAGATTGAATATTAGCCCCCTGTCGGTTATAGGGTTGGTGAAGATCTTTTACCAATTTGTTGATGGCTGTTTTATCTTTCTGACTATGTCCTTTGCCTTACAGAAACATTGTAATTTTATGAGGTCCCATTTGTCAATTCTTGATCTCAGAGCATAAGCTATTGGTGTTGTGTTCAGAAACTTTCCCCCTGTTCCCATATCCTCCAGGGTCTTCCCCAGTTTCTTTTCTATTAGTTTCAGTGTGTCTGGTTTTATGTGGAGGACCTTGATCCACTTGGAGTTGATCTTAGTACAAGGAGATAAGAGTGGGTCAATTCGCATTCTTCTGCATGTTGACCTCCAGTTGAACCAGCACCATTTGTTGAAAAGGCTATCTTTCTTCCACTGGATGGTTGTAACACCTTTACAAATGATCAAGTGAACATAAGTCTGTGGGCTCATTTTTGGGTCTTCAAATCTATTCCACTGATCTACTTGCCTGTTGCTGTACCAGTACCATGCAGTTTTTAACACAATTGCTCTGTAGTACTGTTGAGGTCAGGGATATTAATTCCCCCAGAAGTCCTTTTATTGTTGAGAATAGTTTTAGCTATCCTGGTTTTTTTGTTATTCCAGATGAATTTCAGAATTGCTCTTTCTAGATCTATGAAGAATTGATTTGGGATTTTGATGGGGATCGCATTGAATCTGTAGATTGCTTTTGGCAAGATGGCCATTTATACTATATTGATCCTCCCAATCCAAGAGCATGAAATATTTTTCCATTTCCTGAGGTCTTCTTTGATTTCTTTCTTCAAGAACTTGAAGTTCCTGTCATACAGATCTTTCACTTGTTTGGTTAGTCATGCCAAGATACTTTATATTGTTTGTGGCTGTTGTGAAAGGTGTTATTTCCCTAACTTCTTTCTCAGCCTGCTTGTCCTTTGAGTACAGGAAGGCTACCGATTTGCCTGAGTTGATTTTATAACCAGCCATTTTGCTGAACTTGTTTATCAGCTGTAGGAGTTCTCTGGTGGAGTTTTTTGGGTCGCTTAAGTATACTATCATGGCATCTGCACATAGTCTTAGTTTGACTTCTTCCTTTCCAATTTGTATCCCTTTGACTTCCTTATGTTGTCTAATTGCTCTCACTAGAACTTCAAGTACTATGTTGAAAAGATATGGAGAGAGAAGGCAGCCTTGTCTAGTCCTTGATTTTAGTGGGATTGCTTCAAGTTTCTCTCCATTTATTTTGATGTTGGCTACTGTTTTGCTGTACATTGCTTTTACTATATTTAGGTATGGGCCTTGAATTCCTGTTCTTTCCAGGACTTTTAGCATGAAAGGATGCTGAATTTTGTCAAATGCTTTTTCAGCATCTAATGAGATGACCATGTGGTTTTTTTTCTTTTAGTTTGTCTATGTAGTGGATTACATTGATATTTCCATATATTGAACCATGCCTGCATCCCTGGAATGAAGCCTACTTGATCATGGTGAATGATTGTTTTGATGTGCTCTTGGATTCTGTTGGCAAGAATTTTATTTAGTATTTTTGCATCGATATTCCTAAGTGAAATTGGCCTGTTGTTATCTTTCTTTGTAGGATCTTTGTGTGCTTTTGGTATCAGCGTAATTGTGACTTCATAGAACAAGTTGGGCAGTGTCCCTTTTGTTTCTATTTTGTGGAATATTTTCAAGAGTATTGGTGTTAAGGTCTTCTTTGAAAGTCTGATAGAATTCTGCACTAAAACCATCTGGTCCTGTACTTTTTTTGGTTGGGAGACTTTCTATAACCCCTTCTCTTTCTCTAGGGGTTATGGGACTGTTTAGCTGATCTAATTGATCCTGATTTAATTTTGGTATTTGGTATCTGTCTAGGAAATTGTCCATTTTCTCAAGATTCTCCAGTTGTGTTGAGTATAGGCTTTTGTAGTAGGATCTGATGATCTTTTGAATTTCCTCAGTTTATGTTGTTATATCCCCCTTTTCATTTCTAATTTTGTTAATTTGGAGACTGTCTCTGTGCCCGTTGGTTAGTCTTGCTAGGGGTTTATCTATGTTGTTGATTTTCTCAAAGAACCAGCTCTTGGTTTTGTTGATTCCTTGTATGGTTCTCTTCATTTCGACTTCATTGATTTCGGCCCTTAGTTTGATGATTTCCTGTCTTCTACTCCTCCTGGGTGAATTAGCTTCTTTTGTTCCAGGGCTTTCAGGTGTGCTGTTAAGCTGCTAGTGTATGCTCTCTCCAGTTTCTTTATGGAGGCACTCAGGTCTATGAGTTTTCCTCTTAGCACTGCTTTCATTGTGTCCCACAAATTTGGGTAGGTTGTACCTTCATTTTCTTTAAATTCTAAAACGTCTTTAATTTCCTTCTTTATAGATTCCTTGACTAAGCTGTCATTGAGTAGAGTATTGTTCAGTTTCCATGTGTATGTGGTTTTCGGTCGTTTTTGTTGCTATTGAAGACCACTCTTAACTCCATAGTGATCTGATAGGAGGCATGGGAGTAATTTGATCTCTTGTATTTGTTGACATCTGTCTTGTGACCAATTATATGATCGATTTTGGAGAAGGTACCATGCGGTGCTGAGAAAAAGGTATATTATTTTGCTTTAGGATGAAATGTTCTCTATATATCTGTTAAGTCCAATTGGTCCAAAGTTTCAATTAGTTTCAGTGTGTCTCTAATTAGTTTCTGCTTTCCTGATTGGTCCATTGAGGAGAGTGGGTGTTGAAGTCACCCACAATTATTGTATTAGGTGCAATGTGTGCTTGAAGATTTAGTAAAGTTTCTTTTACGAATGAGGGTGCCCTTGCATTTGGAACATAGATGTTTAGTATGAGAGTTCTTCTTTGTGGATTTTCCCTTTGACCAGCAATAAGTGACCTTCTGGGTCTCTTTTGATAACTTTAGGTTGAAAGTCAATTTTATCTGATATTAGAATGGCTACTCTGGCTCATTTCCTGAGACCATTTGCTTATAATATTGTCTTCCAGCCTTTTACTCTAATGTTTGTCTTTGACATTGAGATGTATTTCCTGTATGCAGCAAAATGTAGGGTCCTGCTTCCATATCCAGTCTGTTAGTCTATGTCTTTTTATTGGGGAATTGAGTCCATTGATGTTGAGATATTAAGGAATAGTAATTATTACCTCTTGATATTTTTGAAATTATTTTTTACATTTGAGAGTGTACATTTTATTTTTTTTTTACATTTGAGAGCGTATTTTACATCAATCTTCTTTTGATTTGATGAGAGGAGGTTTCTATTTTGCTTCTTCCTGGGTGTAATTTCCCTCCTTGTGTTGGTGTTTTCCCCCTATTATCCTTTGTAGGACTGGGTTTGTGGAAAGATATCATGCAAATTTGGTTTTGTCATGGAATACCTTAGTTTCTCCATCAATGGCGATTGAGAGTTTTGCTGGGTATAGTAGTTTTGGCTGAAATTTGTGTTCTCTTAGAGTCTGCATGATATCTGCCCAGGATCTTCTAGCTTTCATTGTCTTAGGTGAGAATTTTGGTGTAATTCTAATAGGTCTTCCTTTATATGTTACTTGGCCTTTTTCTCTTACTGCCCTTAATAATTTTTTTTGTTTAGTACATTTGGGATTTTGATTATTATGTGACAGAAGGTATTTCTGTTCTGGTCCAGTCTGTTTGGAGTTCTGTAGGCTTCTTGAATATTCATGGGCATCTCTCTCTTTAGGTTGGGGAACTTTTCTTCCATAATTTTGTAGAAGATATTTGCTGGCCCTTTAAATTGTAAATCTTCACTCTCATCTATGCCTATAATCCTTAGGTTTGGTCTTCTCATTGTGTCTTGGATTTCCTGGATGTTTTGGGTTACAAGTTTTTTTGCATTTAGCATTTTCTTTGACTGTTGAATCAATGGTTCCTATGGCATCTTCTGCATCTGAGATTCTTTCTTCTATCTCTTGCATTCTATTGTTGATATTTGCATCTATGGCCCCTGATTTCTTCCCAAGGATTTCTATCTCCAAAGTGGTCTCCCTTTGTGATTTCTTAGTTGTTTCTACTTCTGTTTTTAGATCCTGGATGGTTTTGCTCAGATGTTTGTTTGGTTGTTTGTGTTTTCATGTAATTCTTTAAGGGATTTTTGTGTTTCCTCTTTTATAACTTCTACTTGTTGGCCCACGTTCTCTTGTATTTCTTTAAGTGAGTTTTGTGTTTCTTCCTTATTGTCTTCCATTTTTTGATCCATATTCTCTTGAATTTCTTTAAGTGTTCTTTGTATTTACCTTGTAAGCGCCTCTACCTTTTGATCCATTTTCTCATGTATTTCTTTAAGAGATTTATCTATGTGTTCAGCTATTATTATCCTGTCCAGTGATTTTCGATCCAAATCTTCTTTTTCTGGTGTCTTGGGGCATCCAGGACTTCCTGTTGTCAGCGAACTGGGTTCAGATGCTGGCATGCTGCCTTGATTTCTGTTAGTAACGTTCCTATGTTTGCCTTTGGCCATCTGGTTTTCTCTGGCATTAGTTGACCTTGTTGTCACTGGCTGGTGTTTGAACCTCCTGTGAGGCTGGGCTTGCCTGTTGGTTCTCTACTGATGACCAGGGGTCAAGATGGAGACTCCTGCTGAAAGTGCTGAGAGGACCTCTGAGTAGTTGGTTCCCAACCGAGTTGGTATAAGGCCTGGAGATGTCCTGCTGGGCCGTCTAGTCACCGGCCCCTGGCAAGAGCCTGGCATAATTCCAGCCGAGTGATGGTAGTAACAAATTAAGTCTGCGTCTCTGGCCCTCTCTACTAGTGACCTAGCAACAAGATGGAGACTGTCATTGTAGGGGCCTGGGACAACCATGGGGAAAGCAGCTCCCAGCCACGCCATGGAGATGTTCCACCGAGCTGCCCCAGCTCTGGCTACTGTCCCAAGCCTGGCGGGTTCCCACCTGAGTGATGGCAGACTCCAATTAGGTCTGGATAGCTGCACCTCTCTGCTGGTGACCCGGGCGCAAGATGGAGTCCTTAGGTGTAGGGGCCTGGAAGAACCGCGGGGCATGCAGCTCCCAGCTGTGCAGTGGAGGTGTTCTGCCGATCCGCCAAACTCTGAGGATGTTATTGAATCTGTAGATTGCCTTTGTCAGGATGTTCATTTTTACTATGTTAATTCTACCAATCCATGAGCAATGGGTATCTCTCCATTTTCTGATCGTACAGATCTTTCACTTGTTTGGTTAGATTTACCCCCAAGATATTTTATATTATTTGTGGCTATTGTGATTGCAGTTGTTTCCTTAATTTCTTTCTCAGCATGTTTATTGTTAGTATAAAGGAAGGCTACCGATTTGAGGTAATTTTATGCTTTTTCTATTAATTCATTCACTTTACATATCAATAATAGTTCCCCATCTCCTCTCTGTCTCCCCTCATTGCCACTACCCTACCACTTCTCCACTGTGTACCAATTCATCCTGGTTTATCAAGTCACTGTAGGACTAGACACATCCTCTCCCAATGAGGCCAGGCAACACAGCTCAGTTAGAGGAACAGGAATCACAGGCAGGCAACACATTTAGGGGCAGCCCCTGCTACAGTTGTTAGGAGGACCACATAAAGACAAAGCTACACATCTGCTGTATATGTGTGGGTTGGAGGTGGGTGTGTGGCTAGGTCCAGCCCATGTATGGCCTTTGGTTAGTAGCAAAGTCTCTGAGAGTCCCCATGGATCTAGGTCAGTTGACTCTGTTGGTCTGTTGAGTTCCTATCCTTTGGGTTCATCAATCTTTCCTCTAACTCTTCCACATACTTCCCAAGCAAGTTCTAACTAATGTTTGCCTGTGGGTTTCTACATCTGATTCAGTCAGTTGCTGGGTGGAGTCTCTCAGAGGATAGTTTTGCTAGGCTTCTGTCTATAAGCATAAGAGAATAACATTAATAGTGTCAAGAATGTGTGCTTGCCTATGGGATGGGTCTCAATTTGATCAGTCATTGATGGACTATTCCCTCAGTCTTTGTTCCATCTTTGTTTCTGAACTTCTCAAAGGCAGGACGAATTTTGGGTTGAAGGTTTTGTGGGTGGGTTGGTGTCCTTATTCCTCTATGGGGTGTCCCATCTGGCGACAGGAGGTGGCCACTTCAGGCTCCTAGGAATCTTACGTGAAGTTGCCATCATAGACTACCTAGGACATCCCCCATCCGAGGTCTCTGGGACATCCTAGAGAGGCCTCTCCAAACCAGGCCCTCTTTTCCTTGCTTTTCCTGTACCTTATCAATAATTTTATTATAATTACTAGAGCATGTAACATAAAAACTCAACATGATGTCCTATAATTTATGAGACAAAAAGACATTGTTTCTAAGATATAATTTTGAGGAGGTAGTGACATGCCTTTACAAATAAATTGTGCTTAGTTATATTATAAAGTTAACCTCAGGCTACAGATACTATACTTTCCTTGTTTGTTTTCCATGAAAACCAGACATACTACATATAGACATACTATGCCTGCAGACAGCCTTATTCTAACCCAGTATTGAACACCAAACATCTCTTCTATTTTGCTGTAAACTTACTTTTCTCACAAGTGTGAACAGCCATGTGTTTATAACTGCTGCTATAATAATTGTTAAGAATTATTAGTTTCAAGTTCTCTTTCTTTAATCCAGGTTCCTGAGCACATAGAATTGAATATTCAACAGCACATTGGTATCTCCAACTGGGAAGCCAATAAGTTTCCTATATTACATTTTTCAATCTCTGTTTCTTTCCTCTTTGCATAAATATTTTTCTTTTAAAAATTATTTTTTAACATTTCCTATTGTTAAATTTAAAAAATCGTATTTTGAGAATTTCATACAATGTGTGTTTTCATAATCACCTTCTGTCCCCTACCTTTTTCAAGATCTGTCCCCAATTCCATGCCCACCCAACATTGTGTACTTTTCCCTCTCCTCTTTTAAAGGCAATTGTGCTGCCCACATAGTCTTGGATAAGTGCCTTTCCACTGATTTTTTTTTCTCATTGTGGACTATGCTTTTTTAAAAAAATGGACAATTCCTTTCACAGCAGCTTAGAAATCCCAATAGCTCTTTGGTTATATGTGCACTTCTTACCCATATAACCATGCTGAACTTTGGTATGGCTTACTCCCAATTGGATCTTTTGTATGTTGTCATAACGTCTGTATGTTCATATGAGCAACTGCTATGTGCTTTCTAGAAGACAAAATTTCTTTGTAATCATCCACTGCCACTGGCTATTACATACTTTGATCTCCCTCTTCTTCAACTATCCTTGAGCCTTTAGACTTTTGGATAAGGAGGTACAGTACACATTTTATACCATGTTTTCCTGTTTTCTTCACCTTGTTTACTTACAAAATATGGTTTTGATCACCATCAACTGCAAATAAGGCTATGAAATATCTTAATATATGTGTGTAATTATAAGAAATTGGTTTAATCACTTGTTTACTTTGAAGAATAATTACAGCTATTCTTCCTTAGAGTATACAGTTTTTGTAGCTGTTGGTTCTGGAACAATCATGGTGTTTGTTGGCTATGTGTTTCATCTTGTGAGGTGGGCTTTAAAAACAATCAGAAAGTGGCTGGTTATTCCCAGGGCATTCCTGCTACTATTATACCAGTTAGCATATTTTGCTAAATTGTTTTTTATAACATCTCACAGAGTTCATACCAGGGAAAGATGTATAATTATTTTTCTTGTCTGTGTGACTATGAATCTGGTTGGGTGTGTGTGTGTGTGTGTGTGTGTGTGTGTGTGTGTGATTGTACATGTGTAAAGGTCAAAACTACTCAACTTTTCAAAATTCAATTCTTGTCTTTGGTTAATTATAATCAGAGAAATTAAAAACAGAAGCCAACACTTCTGTTGCACTAGGTAGATTGCACTAGGAGTTTAGTATATCCCTGTGTACTGGCTGGTTCGTGTATCAATTTGGCATAAGCTAGAGTTAACACAGAAAAAGGAGCTTTAGTTGAGAAAATCCCTCAAAGAGATCCAGCTGTGGGACATTTTCTCAATTAGTGGTCAAGGAGGGAGAGTCCTGTCCATTGTGGGTGGTGCCATCCCTGAGCTGTAAGTCTTGGGTTCTATAAGAAATCATGCTGAGTTTTTGTCCCTCAGTGGAGGAATGGATACAGAAAATGTGGTATATTTACACAATGGAATGCTACTCAGCAATTACAAACAATGAATTCATGAAATTCTTAGGCAAATGGTTGGATCTGGAAAATATCATCCTAAGTGAGGTAATCCAATCACAGTTCTGAATACACAAGACACAATTTACATATCAAATCATTCCCAAGAAGAAAGGAGAGGGCCCTAGTCCTGGAAAGGCTTGATGCAGCATTATAGGGGATTACCAATACAGAGAAGTAGGAGGGGATTGATTGGAGGTGGAGGGAAGAGGGCTTATGGGACTTATGGGGAGGGGGGAACCTGGAAAGAGAAAACCATTTGGAATGTAAACAAAGAATATAGAAAAAAAGAAAGCATGTTGAGCAAGGCAGAGGAAGAAAGCCAATAAGCAACATCCCTCTATGGCCTCTGCCTCAGCTCCTGCTTGCTGACCTGCTTGAGTTCCAGTCCTGAATTCCTTTGGTGATGAACAGTAGTATGGAAGTGTGAGCTGAATAAACCTTTTCCTCCCCAACTTGCTTCTTTGTCATGATATTTGTGCAGGAATAAAAACCCTGACTAAGACAAATTGGTACCAGCGTAGGGGGGTATTCCTGTGACAACCATGTTTTTTGGAGGACTGTGGAAGGACTTTGGAACTTTGAGTTAGAAAAGCCATTTGGATTTTAAGAGCTCTGTGGAATGTTCTGTCGGAGCTTGGAAGACAATGTTAAGAACAGTGCAGAAGATGGAGCCTGGCTTGTGAAATTTCAGAGGGAAAATTAAAGACTCTTATTAGGGCTGTTGTTGTTTTGGTTGTGAAGATTCTATGATTTTGGTTAGCTGGGGCTGAATAATCAGCTGTGATTAACAAGCTACTAGAACTACTCAAGCGGAACCTTTGCATTACTGGGACTATTGATGCTAGTTAGCTGAAGCTAAGAAATTAGTGGTGATTAGGATGAGACCAGCATCATTGAGATGAAATCTTCTGGGAAGTGTTTTCAGAGTACACAGAGGCTATGTTCCAGAGATAGCCAAGGCTGTACCTTGTGCTGTGGCTGGAGTTGGTAGTGTATAAGAGTCATCCAGGCAGTACTAGTTTTGATCGCATGGAGGGGTCATGAAGACTAGCTGGGGCTTGGCACAGTGAGAGGCAGTGGAAGGCCAATGATAAAGGTGCAGCTGCAGTTGCAATTAATAGTTCAGTACTGAAGGAGGAATTGAGGCTTGGCACCATGAAGAGAGCCTGAGATGTTATTGGTGAAGTCTAGTTGCAGAGGAAGACAACAGTGTTTTGGAGATGGCCAGTACCATGAGGTGAGCACCAAAAACAGCAGCAGTAGTAGAGTACAGGCAGTTAAAGCCTAGAAGACAATCTGAGAGCTACAAAGGGCAGGTCTGGAGAAGTGACCCAAGCCCTTGCAGGAGATGGTGAGTGGATGCCAGACATTGGACAGTTGGAGTAAAATTTTGCTTTTGATTGTGACTGTGCCCTGATATTCTTCCCTCTTGGAGGAAGAAAGTATTTTAGTGGAGGCAACAGTTAAGAGACTTTAATTGTAAAAAGACTTTGGATTTTAAAAAAGATTGGATATTTTAAAGGGATTGAAATTTTAGTATGTAAGAAGTTGCAAAGACTGTGGGACTTTTAAAGTTACTTAGATCTTGGAGATGAATAAGCAAGTAGGGGTTGAGGCTTAATAGTGATGTGTTTGGGTGTCAAGTTTACAAGGGGTCAATTTTACTGGCTGGTTTTGTGTATCAATTTGACACAAGCTGGAGTTATCACAGAGAAAGGAGCTTCAGTTGAGAAAATGCCTCCATGAGATCCAGCTGTGGGGCATTTTCTCAATTAATGATCAAGGAGGAAGGGCCCTTGTGGGTGGTACCATGCCTCGGTTGGTAAGTCTTGGGTTCTGTAAGAAAGCAAGCTGAACAAAGCAGAGGAAAAAAGCCAATAAGCAGCATCCCTCCATGACCTCTTCATCAATTCCTGCTTCTCGACCAGCTTGAATTCTAGTCCTGCCTTCCTTTGGTGATGAACAGCACTGTGGAAGTGTAAGCTGAATAAATCCTTTCCTCCCCAACTTGCTTCTTGGTCATGATGTTTGTGCAGGAATGGAAACCCGGACTAAGACACCCTGTCAATAAAATTTGTGATGAAATACTTAGAAAGTTATTGGTTTGGAGCAGGATCTATGAAAAGTTTGTATGCAGCAGAATTCTTGCTCCTCTGCTGTCAATAGGCTTTACACAGAAATTTGGGTGAAAGGCTCTGCTCTCATCTCCTGCTCACTCCTTACTCCCCAATTATCCCCCAACTTTCTACGCTGCTTCATTCTAATTTGTGTATTTTACATATTTTTGAAAGTATAAAATTGGTGGGCTATCACTATTATTTGTTATCTGGGCATTGGTAAGAGTCTTGGTGAGTAGTGTCCAAGGATTGGACAGCCCAATAAAGAAAATGTTTAAAGATAAACTTGGTTACCCACTGAAAAAGGAAAACTAATTTGTCTTTAGCAGTACCTAAAAATATCACTGTAATTAGGATATATATGATACATAAGAAAAAGTATAACATTAAATGACATGTCCCTACCATGCCTCAAGCTAAGTTCAGGGAGGAATGGATGTAGACAAAGTGGAATCCAATCCTGAATGCTCAGAATGAGTCACTGACGTACTGGGAAATTAGCAAGGTAATAGCCATAGAAAGGCCTGCCCCTTAGGTTCCAAGCTGCTTAGGGGATGTCAGTCATAAAAAGAAAAAGCAAGCTGCTGAGCTAATTATGCCACTATTTATATGTTCCAACCTCAGAAGCTATGGTTACTACAGCCTGAAGCATAGAGATCTATGAAGTGAGTGAGTGCTCTTGGTCCAGTTGGCAGTCCTTTTGTGATCCTTGTGTAGAGTGCAAGTGTTATTGATGAAGCATTGTGAGGGTTATAGATGTTTCTTGCCCAGTTTGTCCCAACAGACTAGTGGGCCCAGGGTTATGAGGTTTGGAGCTGTAACTTATGCACTTGGATTTGACAGTATTATCAGTTTATCTTCCCTATTAACTTCCTTGTTAGTAAGGTTATATCCCATCAGGTTCTCTATTAGTAGATTTCAATGAACCTCATGTCTCACATACGACCTCTGAGCATTCTCTGCAGTTCAAGTGAGACTGCTTCACTGGGCCAGCAGTGCTGTAGCTTTTCTGTTTCATATAAAACTGTGCTTTTATTGTTATCACTTTCCAAATGTAAGTTGTTGCTGATGTTTCCGTTCACTGTTTTTAAGTACAGTTCCTTTGATTGGCTTCTTCAGACACCTCTTTATGCTGTTACCTAACTTAATAAAAATAAGCACATCCTTCTTGTGTCAAAAATCATTTCCTGACTTGATAAAAACTGATAAAAATCTCAACCCATCATTAGTGCAGACAAAGGTCTGTTTACCTTCGTAGATTTCTTTGTGCTTAAATCACTTTATAATCTGTCCACTTTATGCTATGAAATTGAAAAGAGGCCAATGGAGAGATAATAAGTAAATAAAAAGGGTTGAACATATCTGGTTTTTTCATTATTATTATTAGGGAAATAAACAACAAGACAGAAAATGTTTTTGGGACAAGGCATGAAAATTAAATTGTAGGGGTGGAGAGATGGCTCAGTTATTAAGAGCACTGACTGCTTATCCTGAGGTCCCGAGTTCAATTCCCAGCAACCAAATGGAGTCTCACAACCATCTGTAATGAGATCTGATGCCCTCTTCTGGTGTGTCTGAAGACAACTACAGTGTATTCAAATACATAAAATAAATAAATAAATCTTAAAAAAAAGAAAATGAAATTGTATATTGATGGAATCAAATTAAGTACATTCATGGATACCATTTGGTAAAAGTATTGAAGTTATAGTTCACATGCTTCCACGATCAATGCAATGAGATATCCAAATGTATTCATTGATGATTTACCATTTGCAGCATGTCCCTTGTTTTTTTTTTCCTTGTGAGTTCTATCTGCATGCACTATTAGGAAGCTTTCTCTATGAGTGCTAGAAAGAGTCTCTGCTGAAACAAGTCTGCCTCCCAGTTTTAGTCTGTGTTTCTATTCCTACACAAAATATTATGACCAAGAAGCAAGTTGAGGAGAGGGCTTATTCAGCTTACACTTCCACATCACTGTTCATCACCAAAAGAAGTCAGGACAGGAACTCACACACAGCAGGGACCTGCAGGCAGGGGCAGATTCAGGGGCCATGGAGGAATGCTGCTTACTGGCTTGCTTTCCCTACCTTGCTCAGCTAGCTTTCTTATAGAATCCAGGACAACCAGCCCAAGGATGTTACCAACCATAATGGGCTGGGACCTCCCTTCTTGACCACTAATTGAGAAAATGCCTTACAACAGGATCTCATAGAGACATTTCATCAAGGGAGGCTACTTTTTCTGTGATAACTCCAGCTTGTGTCAAGTTGACACACAAAACCAGCCATTACATCCTTCAGTGCAAGAGCTCTGAACACAGATTTCTTCTAGCAAAAATGACTCTCCTTGTTTCATCTAGCCATCTTGGACTATCTTGAAATGATTGTTCTGGTATTCTAAGAGGGCTTAGCACACAAGGAATAAGTCTTCATAGCTTCCAGCATTTGCGCGGTGTCTTAAATCTTAACATTTGACTCAAAAAAGTGCATCCCTTCAGCTCTTACAGGAGAACCTCCTGGATGCAAAACACCTAGTGTAAATTTTGAATCAGAGTTCAAGAGAATATTCCTGGATCAAGTTATTAAGTGTTATTTATGCTGAAATTGGCATTACTGATTTCAAGCTCCTTCACCAAGAACAACGATCAACTCAGTTGAAGCCCTCTAAAATGTTGCAGGTCCAGAAACACACCTCATGTACCATTAATTGTATTAAATTTAAGATTAACTGTTGCAACATTTCTGGTCCTGGTCTTAGGGTGGAAGAATCAGATAATCTTCTGTGTCAGCTTCATAATTAACAGGAACTACTCACATCTGCTGTCTTCATAGAGTAGTCTTACTTTACACCATTCAAAACATCTCCATTTTAAGACTTGGGGGAAAAGGCTTTCAGATACATACCTTGTCAGGTTTTAAATTTTTAAGTATTGGATTTTTGCCTTGAAATGACTATTTCCAAAAATAAAGTTTCAGAAGAAAAGGGGTAAAAATTCTTACTTGAGCATTGATTTTTGTTCACTTCCAGTTAATTATTTTAATTTTCCTTCAGCTTTTCTTAAAGTGAGTAGTTTTGAATATTTTATAGTTTCTAAACTTTAACCCCTCTTACTGTTATTCTTAACAGTAAAAATCTTTTCAATTTATTTTACCTACTCACCAGTTATTATATTATTAATGAAGTCTAGATTGACTCATGGAACCCAAAGGCAACTTTGATTAGCACTACAAACCAAGCAAAGATTTTCACGTTTTCTACTTTCTCAAGTTCTTAAAAAAGATAATCAAGTAATAACATATTTTTGCCCTTTGTTCTTATCAAACAAGGTCATTCATGATTTATTCATATTGTTTCCAATACCGCAATGATCAACCTGTGTTTATTTGATGTTTCTTCTCACCTACATTACAAAGCTCAGCTTAACTTGTGGGGAATTCAGAGGTTCACAACTCGGGAAAATAACCATTAAAAGAAAAAAATAAGTCACTAAATGAAGTCTATGTATGTAAAAATTCAAAAAATGGGCATATGAGGAGTGATGACTACACACTGTATAGGAGAAGATTGTAAAGGAAGGAAGAACTCTGAACAGAATTAATAAGCACATCCTATATTAAGAATGGCAAGCAGGGAATTTTTGTAGGGTAAAAAGTTGTGATGGAAAATTATGATACTGAATAAATGTCACCTGATGGTACTTAAAGGCAGAGGATTCTAGACATGAAGCTAAAGTTTGGCAGCATAGAAATTGAAAATAATTACAATGAAAGAACATTGCTTTTATTTTCTTATATGTCAAGTAACAATACTTATTCTACCTGTTGGTTTTCAGCAGGGATTCAAATACTTGCCAAAACAGGCTAGGAGAAAGTAAGTCTTTGTTAGCCTTACTAATTGTTATTATTTCTGAAGGGAGGAACTGTAGACATTTTCTAGTTATTCTTGAGGTTTTATTGTTATTCAGCTCAAAATATTTTATGGAAGAGTCTGGTTGTAGGACTGGGGTGCCTAATATGTTAAATGAGTTTATGCCCCATATGGTAGTTCTATAACATAGTAAGAAAGTCACATAAAAAGTTATAGGAGTGTCAAGGAACTAAGCAAGGCAGCTGAAACAGTCTCCTTGACCTTCAAAGTTAGAATATTTTTGCTAAGATATTCATAAGACAGGACTAGATATAAGCATAATGTATAAATCTAAGTATAAATTTCATTTCCATTAGCCAATACCATCATCCATAAAAAGCTGATGCATCTGTAAAGGAAGAATATGAAAATCTTGCTGTATAATGTCAAATAATTTGTATAAATGTCTTGCTTTCAAAAATGTATTGTTCCCTTCTTGTTCTAAAGGGTAGGCTACATATGGAAGTTCCCTCCCCAATTTAGTGCAATTTCAAAAGGTCAGGAGTAGCTAACTTTAAGAGAGAGAAAGCAAACACTCTTTATACCATATCAATAATGTTAACATCAATGATAAGTTCTAGATCATGGTGATGGTATGCATTTTTGATGTTATGATAACAATTGTAATTTGTCTATATGGATTCCTCACAAATGTCTGTCACTCATATCTAAATATCAGAAATACAAACAAGCAAACACAAACATACAAACATCAAAAATTTAATTTCGGAGTGTTCTACAAAATATCCCACCTATGTAGTCAAGGTTACCAGAAAAACAAATCTGAGAAACTGTCATAGCTAAGAAGTGCTTATGTAGATATGGTGCCTATACACATGATGGCTCTTAGTGGGTGGCCTTGAACATAGAAGGGAAAGAGGAAGAAAGTAAGAAACTCTGGAGGGCTTATGGGCATCAGTAATAATTCTTCACTGTGGTATTTTTAATCGTAGTATGTATGTCATGCTAATGTTCATTGATAACAGGACAGAAAAAATGTGGGCATGGAAAAACTCTCTTTACTATTTTTTAGTCAGCTCTCTGTATTCAATGCATTTATGTGTAATATCCATAAACAGTCCATAAGCCTGGATTTGAATTTCATACATTAAGTTTCATTGCCATCTACTTTGTTGTAGCTATCATATCATTAGGGATATTTAAACAGAAAAAAAAACCATAATGAAACAAACCAGTGATCTTTTTCTTACTTCTTCCTCAAGTTAGAATCTCTGCTAGCATAAATATGTGTGTAGCTTATGCTGTTAATTATAATAAAATTATATAAAAGCTAACAATATTGTTTTATGGAGTAAATATTGTGCTCCCCTATAGCACTGACTAGAAAGGCACTGACTTGATGAGAACATTGAAGGATGCTCAGTGGAGAAACAGAATGTTTTCACATTATCACCTGGCACTTGTTTTTGGTTTGGCATCAGAAGCCTGTAGATAATTTTATCCATGGCTGTAACTGGGCTCAGTGGCAATTAGAATGATTATTGCTTACCCGAATATTAAACAAATCATAATATTTCTTTGATCAAGCTAAACAATATTGCAATGTTAATTATTATTTAATATGTTCATGTTGAGAAAAGATCAACCAGCATGGTAATGTTTTTCCATTTTCTCTAAATATAAAGGTTGCTTCTGATTACCCAAATGTGAGTTTTCATTTAAATTTATATGTTTCATTCTATGAAACCAAGGGAAACTTGGACCTGAGCTGAATACACTGAAGGTACAAATGCAAGAACATGCATGATATTGACTCTTATTCAGATAAAGAATTAGTGAAGAAAAACATGTTATCTTTCAAACAACTGTGCAAACTCTAACAGGCCTATGCATGTACACCTGTGTATTTTCAGGCTGAGATAGGAATTTGATAAGACAATATTTCCATACTAAAGTTAGTTCAGAAAGCATCAGAGTTTTTAAAAAATGGATTTGAAAGAGGGGGAAAGTGCCTTGACAGGAATAAAAAGACACATTAGGCATCAGTGAGATATAACATCCAAAAATAGTATGCTCTGAGTCTGGAGGAGAAAAGAGTTTCCTGTGCATGACATTTGAGAATTATGGCCTCAAGTGTGTTATAATTGCAGGTGTGATCACCACGTTAGCTCTATCACTTCTGAGTCAGATTTTTGTCTTCTAGTGCTCATTTCTTGTGCCCTTCATTCTTTCTTTCAAGTTACACGTTACTCTAATAAATGAGAGTCCTTCCTCTTAAGAATCCACAATAAAGGATTTTCTTTCAATATACCTTTTAAAAAAGATTTTTATCTTTCAGGAATAAGTATTATATAATGCTTTATGAAACAAAACCTAGTTAGACATCTAAATAGGAGCACCAAACACATTCTTTCACATTCTTGAAGTAAAGTATTGAAACTGACTTAAGAAGGTATTAACCCCCTTTGTTAAGAGTAGAAATAGAGGACGTGGATTAGAAATAAAGCAGGGAGGGTTTTGGGAGCATGTGCAGGGAGAAATGGGAAGGGAACTGTGATGTAATTGTATTCTCTGTCAGTCATCTTGTGCTGACTCACCCCCACCTACAAGGTCTTCTTATCCACGTTTTAATGGATTTGTGCCAGCTGTTCCTGCCAGTGCAGTGTTCTGTAGTTGAAAACTGGCCCTTGTTTCCAATAATTTCTATTCACTTGTAATTCTTTAGAAATTCTACAATCATATTTATATTTATTTCTTGAAAATTATTCAGACAGATATATCTATGCATAAAATTATTTTGTTAATTCTAAAATATATCTTTACATAAATGTTTTATCAAATTTTTATCTTTTGTCTATGTTTCTATGAAATATATCTGTGTACAAATAGATCTCTCTGTGTGCGCATGTGTGTGCGTGTGTGTGTGTGTGTGTGTGTGTGTGTGTTTGTATGTGTGTTCACATGCATTTGGAAGGTTTCAGAACAATGCAGGAGTTTGTTGTCTCCTTCTACCATTTTGCATGTGACCCAGAAATCAAACTTACATTCTCAGTCTTAGAGGCCTTTACTTGCTAAACTGTTGCTGCCTGCAGCTACTGTGAACTGGGTTCCTGGAACAGAAGCTAAGGGATGGATGGGGGGGAAGGGTGAAAAGAACGAGAGCCAGGATGATAGTTTACCAATTGAGGCCCAAGTTTAATGGAGGTCTGACAATTTAACAGTTTGGGTGAGTCCCTCCTCCCAGACTCCTGTGTGAACTCCAAGAACTGATCTGGCTGTTTGTTGGGTGTTGGCTCCACTGCTCAGGCAGCTGGTCAGGTCACCTGCTTAATTCAGGAATTCGTAGATCTGGAGGAACTTCACCTTCATGCTGAGCACTCCACCCTATGTGGGGCAGGATCTTGAATAGTACAGGAATCCCTGCTCAACAAAGGCTGGGAGAGGAAGTTCACCTTGAGCTATGTCAAGTTCCTACCATGTGGCATAACATACTGTTATGGCTCTGTACATTTCCTCCCTTATTATTAATTTGAAAATGAGGAGGTAGAAAACAAGTGGATAAACATACATCATAAGATGGTGGGCCTTACCTAGGAAGGGAAAGTATTGACCATAATTCCTCTTTAATATTCTATGACATCTTTTGCAGAGGAAGGGTAATAGGCTTCCTTATTATTTTAGGGACAGCCTCTCGTTCTTAACCCCTATGCAATTAGGTGTACTTTCTGGGAACTCAGAAGCAGAAATTCACTTCCCGATGCGGCGCTTTGCCTCACACCTCTCACTGGTGCCCACATTTGCTCAGTTAGAAAACACACATAGATCTGTGTTCTATGTGGGTCCCTTTTTGGAGATCCACTTGTATAAGTTTGAAGCCAGGAGGTCTGCAAGTGTCTTTAACAGACACAATATATTTCTATCCAGGTGAGCCTGCATGGAGACAGCCAGTCTCCTTAACAAACAAGGTCAAAAGTTAAAGATGGAACAGGTTGCCACTGAGGTATCCAATTCAGGTGCAAATTAGCAACTTAAAAGACACAAAGCCTGGCCTCTGGGGTGAGGGAGGTAGCTTTGTGTATCAAGAGATAGGCTGTTACTTCTCAGGAAAAGTAGAGACTATATTTTAAATTAACTTAGCTGGCTAAAGATTGTTAGCCATCTTATAGCCATTTCATTCCAATTATAATTGGAATCTCCAATATTGGATTTATTTCTAGACCAATTTATGACTGAGTCAGCTGATCACATTAAAGGACAGAGTAGAGTCATTATAACAACTCTTTATATTAATTTTTCTAAGCTAGTTTAACAGTCTCCATGTTATATACCACAAAGTCTAAAAGCTTGAAACAAGACAATTTATTTAATCTGGGACATTTGATAATTAAAGTTATGTCAATAACATATACCCAATATAGCTCTTGTCTATACCATTGTCTGGGCACCCAGCAATCCCACAGTCAGCATATCTTCAGCATGCCACACCAATTACTCTGGCAGCTAGCATGCTTCTTTCCCAATATTAAAGACATGCCATCTTCCCCAATATTAAATTGCTGCTATAGCACCCAAGTCAGTTATTTGTGCTGAAGCAGGGGGAAACTCAAAAGAATAAGCATGTGATCCAATTACATGAGCTTTACTCCCACAATTGATGCATTGTTTATGGGATGCATGTATAGAAATATAAAAGTAAAGTGTAACAAATTATCTTTTGGATAACAATTGTTAATTTTGCCTAAAAAGGGGTGTCATGTAATAGATCAACCATCAATAATAATCAATTTGATTGCTGTTTTATACAAGGAACAAATGTTTTATTAGGCTCTTAAAACATTCCTTTTAAAATATTTTTATAATTTTATCTTGCAACACTTTATTAGCACACAAATATATTTATCAGAGTGTGTTAAAACTTTACTTGGAGATGAAAAAAAAGGGGGTGATTCTACATTATGTTCCCTGTGTCGAGGAATGGCAGTAAACACATATCATAAACAGCTGATTACAGTAGCCTTCATTATCTGTAACATTATCTTTTGCCAGTTAATTTATATCTGCCCTGAAAACAGAGGTTTAAGTCCTCCTGTGGCAAGCTTAAAGTGATGTCTTAGCCAATTAACTTATTTTAGCAATTTTTAAAAATTATTTACTTAAAATTTTTAAAAACCCATAAGCGAAGGCCTGTAACAAAATTCCATAAACAAAATTTATTGAAAAACCTAAGATTTCAGCCTCTTGTACTGAAGCAGAGACAAAACATTTTTTTCTCATATAAAGTAAGACTATTAGCCATTCCTTGAGGAAAAAAAAACTTTTTAATGGAATTGCTTTATTATTTCTTTAAAGTTTGTTCATACAAGCAAATGCCTTTATAATTATAAAAATGTAGACCAAAAAAACAACTCTTTAAGTCTATAATAATTTTGTATGGAGTAGGCAGGCCAAATTTTAATGCCTTCACAAGTTCTACTTAGCCTTATTAACCTTTCATAAGTTTGAACTGCATTTTTAACCACACCTGGATAAGTCAAGAATGTTGTTTTGGCCAAACACTCCCTAGGTAGGGTCTGCAAGATAAAAGCAGTTCCCCACAAGCTTCTGCTGAGGAAGCTCTGAGCTTTGCACTATCTCAAATGTAATTTTTTTTAATCTGCCCAACACCCACCTGACTGGCAAGGACATCTATGAGGCTCCTCAAATGTAAATATCTTCTAGTCTGAGCCTATAATCTAAGACCAGACCCAAACCTACCTGTCTTGCAAGGAGATGAGGGTCGAATAACAAACAAAAGGAACCTGTAATTTCAGGGTATTTGGAAATATTTTACTCATTGGTTTTTAGTAGTCAAAGGAACCTGTTTGATATCAAATACATTTCCATTGAGTTCTCCTTTTTAATCTTGGAGGGTTAAATTTTGCTTTTACCACCATACCAATATACTTGTGAAAAAATGGCAATAGGCTCATATTGGCCACAGATGTTTTTAACCTTTATCACTCTTAAAATTATCTTAATTACAAAATGTGTTAAGAATCATGAGCCTTCATTCAGACCACAAGCTGCAGTCAATAGCACACTGGCAATTTTTATTGTAATTCTTAATTTTCTCTAGGAAAATTAGAGCATAACTACAACTTTGGAAGCAAATCCCAATTTTAAACATTCTATTTTCTTTAAAATTAATGGCAAACACATTACTTTCACACTGCAAAGTTAGTCTGCCAGTTCTTATGTCTTTCACACTACAAAATTAGCCTGCCAGTTCTTATGTTTAAGTGTATGACAGTATAACTAATTGAAGAGACATTATTTTAAATCTTATTCCTTATAAGTCTAATTTCTAGGTTAAGATTCACACAAAACACTATGCCAATTTAGAAGCATCCCAGAGGCCTGCATTCCATGAGTCTTAACATGCCATGTGCTCAAGATTGCCGTAACCTCGAGCCATCACCTCCAAACTCGCCTCTTATTGCCAACTCTACACCACTTAAAGCATGCACAATAATTCACAAGCCAATACTCCATGGTCAAAACATGCAGAACATACTTATACTTTTAAGACCAATTATAAAAAGGGGGAAAAGCATGAGTTGCATGTTAGGTCACATGTCGCTGGTTAAACTAATCTTTTCTTAATAACATTATACCTTTTAAATTATGTCCAATGACTTATAAACCAATATTCTATATAGTCAAGACATGCAAAATATCCTTATACCTTTAAGACCATTTATAAACAAGAATAAAACAATTACGTGAATCTCATAAACTTAAAAAAAAAAACAAATTTTTCCTTTTTCTAGCTGTAATTTCAAGAGAATAAAAAGCACTTTGAACCAAAAACCACAATTGTAGAGATTTTTCTTTAGGAGAAACAACCATTAACCCACTTATCCTTTTTAAAAGCAGCTTTCTCTCAACTATGTTTGACTCCTAGCTGAGTATGGGACACCTTATTTCAACCTCTGCTGTGATCTGCAGCTAGATTAAGAGATAGGCCACCAGCAGGTGAAAATTTTTACCATTTTTTCTTTTTAACATGAAACAATTACAGTCATTCACACAATGGCACGAATAGAACATTTTACACTCATATAGGACATAAACATATATGTAGACATGGTGCGCACCAATGACAAACAATGATACACAGAAAGGGAAGCATGCTTGTTATGAAATTACATCCATTTCCCACTCTCTCTCTCATTTTTCAACCTTTCTTAAAGCAGTTCTTGGGGGCTGCGGACATATGCCTATTTTAAAACTCTTTTCTTTTTCACCCGAATCAGCTCTTAAAAGCTGTGGACAAATGCCTGTAAAGTTCTTGCCCCATTTTCCACTGTCTGCCCCCTAAGCGAGTTCAATGGTGGGTCGACACTGCCTCACTTAGTCCATATCCTCCAGCACCTATTTTGCTCACCGTGCAGGATACTTTCTTTTTCCATTTTCTGTGACGCTTTGCCAAGATAGGGTCACCTCAGGAAATCTTCTGAAGTACAGCCCCACGTTGGGCGCCATTCTGTTGCTGCCTGCAGCTACTGTGAACTGGGTTCCTAGAACAGAAGCAGAGGGATGGATGGGAAAGGGTGAAAAGAATGAGGGACAGGATGATAGTTTATCAATAGAGGCCAAAGTTTAATGGAGGCCTGACAATTTAACAGTTTGGGTGAGCCCCTCCTCCCAGACTCCTGAGTGAACTCCAAGAACAGATCTGGCTGTTTGTTGGGTGTTGGCTCCACTGCTCAGTCAGCTGGGCATGTCACCTGCTTAATTCAGAAATTCATAGATCTGGAGGAACTTCACCTTCATGCTAAGCACTCCACCCTAGGTGGGGCAGGATCGTAAATAGAACAGGAATCCCTGCTCAACAAAAGCTGGGAGAGGAAGTTCACCTTGATCAATGTCAAGTTCCGACCATGTGGCATAACACAGTTATGTCTCTGTACACTAAACCATCTTGATGGACATTTTTTTTATTTCCCTTAAGAAAAAAATCAGCTGTTCAATTGATTCTCCCTCTGATTAATTAGAACTATAGTTAAAGCAGAAATGGAAGCTAGAACAAGGCTACTACATCCTACCTGTAACTGGGGAGATATTGGCAATAAATAGATGTTGGGAGAAGAGTCAGTTATCTTCAAAGGCTTGACCCTGACATATCTAGTTGTAGGTACACATTCAAGAGTAGGTCTGTAGCAAAATTGAACGGAGTGGATATTTCTTTTTAAAAAGATATAAATTAGGGTAGAGAAGGAAGGGAATCTGTGTGTGGGAGAAGCTGGAAAAGATGAATCTGATCAAAATATCTTGCACAAAATTCTCAAGGAACTAAGCTGGGTCCATTGCAACCTGTTAGGAAGAACATCAGTATCAACTAACCAGACCCCTCAGAGCTCCCAGGGACTAAAGCAACAACCAAAGCATATATATGGGTGGGTCCATGGCTTCTGCTACATAAATAGTAGAGGATTGCCTTATCTGTTACTCGGTCCTGTGGAGGCTTGCTGCTCCAGTAAACGTGGATGCTGGAGAGATGAGGCATGAGTTGGTTTGTGGGTGGAGGAGCACCCCCTTAGAGGAAAAGGAGAGGTTGCCTGGGGTTGGGGGGGGTCTGCGGAGGGGAGACTGGGAAGGGAGACATCATTGGAAAGGTAAATAAATAAAATAATTAATAAAAAGGGGAAAGTTTCATAAAAAGAAAAAGAAACATTTATTACATGAATGCTGAAGATTGAAACTAGTTTTGTTTCTTAAGTCTCTAGTTTAATGCCACATTTATCGATATTCTATTTTACAATTACTATGTGCACAGGAAATAATGTTTCCTATTTAGGAAATGATTTGTAATATCAAAAATTAACTAAATGTCCTCAACTCCAAAAGGAAGCACTGGGGGGAATGGTCACTGTAAAATAAGAATACTCTAAGAGCCAGCCACCTGATGACTAATGCTCTGAGAGAAGGAAGTGCCTCTGGATTCAGCAAGGATGTCATCATGAGTCTGGGAAAGATTGTTTTTATTCACGATAAAGAGTCAGGTGTGCCACGAATCAATGACCTTTGCAGAAACTAGTAGTATACATGTCAACAATAAAGTCAAATCATGAGCGAAAAGGCACTGATTTATGAGGAAAAAATGACAGCAACCAGCCATGACAAACTGCCACCACAAGCAACAACTACACCCATCCACACTTTCCATCGATTGGCAAACATGTCAAGGAAAACCAAATGAGAATGTCAATCAACACTTGTAATGACTTATAGCTTGTTTTCTCTTAGATCATTTTTAACAGCTTTAGATTTAATTTTTAAAGGCGTCACAATAATCAAATACCAGCATGTATAAATTCCTTAACATACATAAGTAAGGGAAAGACAGACATTTTATTGACTTGTGTTAAAAATATTTATATATGTATGAAGACATCTTAGAAAAAGATTGCTCTCATGTCTAAAATTTACTTCACAAAAGACTATAGGCAGTCCCTGACAAGCTGGCCAACAAATGTAGACCTCAAATGCAAGCAGCTTGGTTGACTCCCACCATTTAAGAACCTCAGACATTTATTTTATCTTTTCTCACATTTATAGATGGCATTCTCATACATATCCACATATTTTTTCATCCACAAGTGAATATTAGAAATGTTTTATTAACTAAATTTAAATAAAACTGAAGAATAAAACAATTCATAACTTAAAAAGCTTGATGTTAGATGGTCAATTAAAATCACCCCTTTCTCTTCAAATTAGTTAAATGGAATCTCATTAGAGAAGGTTGCTTCTCTTTGAGTTTTCATTTTTTGACATTCAATTCATATAACTTGATAAAATCCACAGTTTATTCCAGATCCCTGATATTCCTGCCCTATACTATCACTTTAAACATATTCTTTTAAACTCTAAATGCTTGCTTGTGAGCAACAACAGAATGATTTAGTCCTTACACAACCCAAGGAGCATTGGGAGGCACAGTGACTCATAAATAAATGAGTTTTACCATTTGTGCGGGGTACAAGCTGAATGGTGACTCACTTCAGTAAGATTCCCACCATTAACAAAATTAGAGACTTAAGAATAAGAGAACAATATTCCAACTCATTTTATAAGTCTCTAAAACTTGTGTTTTGTTTCTCATATTACTTTAGCTAGGTTTGACTCTCCATTTATTATGTAACCTCTGCTTCCATGATGTATTTGAACAGTGGTACAAGTATAAGAACTAGGACAGGAAACTCCCTTGGCCTCTTTTGTTTAAATGCCCAGGCATGTATTCCACATAATTCATTTTCCAAGTTTTTCACTTGTAATGATAACATTTATTGGCCATATCACGTATACTAATGAATGTGAGGAATAGTCCATATACATTAAACCTACCTTAAATTGACATTAACAGCTATTCTTCAAGGCATTTTTTAATATATTTCACTTAGATTTTGAGAATACTATACATAAATGGCTTCAAACATACATATGGTGTGATCATATTTACCTCACATTCATCCACTCAATTCTCCTGGATCTCTCTTCCTCCTTCCACATCCTTTCAAATTTCATGTGATCTCCTTTTATTTAATATAGTCTATTAACTCCAATTTGTGCTATATAAACCTACCAGTGATGACACCATTAAAATTTCCTGTAGTACACATTCTTTATTCTTTTTTATGATTTTTTGTCTCATATGTTACATCCCAAATGTAGTCCCACACACACACACCATATACCCATTACCCACTATATCCCCAAACTCCTCCATTCCCATCGATTCCTCTTCCTCTGTTTTCCCTCAGAACAGGGTAAGTCTCCCAGAGATATCAACGAAACTTGGCATGCCAAGTTGCAATAAGATTAGGCATTGCCCTTCATATTAAAGCTGAACAGTGCAATACAGTAGGGGAATAAGGGTCCCAAAAGCATTAAAACCATCAAAAACAGCTACAGCTCCCTCTGTTAGTAGTTCCACAAAAACATCAGTCTACACAACTATGACATATATACAGACTGCCTAGGTTAGACCAATGCAGACTCTGAAAAAGTCAAGAGTGGGGGATTTGCCCTGAAATCTGGGCAGTCAGATGCATAAAACCAAGGAAAGGTAACAAACCATATGGCAGACCTAGACTAAAATAAACACATTATGTAAGTTATGTAAGTCAGGGAACAAGCCAATGCTTATGGCCTGCATATTTATTCATAAACAATTTAGTCTCAGAGTCATTATTTTGGGAAGTGATTACTGGTAGAAGACCCTGAGTCTACAAGAGGTCATCTATGTTTATGCTATTTTGTTTTTGTTTTTGTTTTTGAGACAGGGTTTCTCTCTGTAGCCCTGGTTGTTCTGATCCTCACTCTATAGACCAGGTTGTCCTCAAACTCAGAAATCTGCCTGTCTCTGCCCCCCAAGTGCTGGGATTAAAGGTGTATGCCACCACTGCCTGGTTTATGCCATTTTAAAATAATTATTTATTAGTGCTTTGGGAATTCATATATAATGTGTTTTGATCATATTCACTCAGCTGCCGACCCATCCCATACCTATTGTCCCTTTCACCCACCCAACATTGTGTTCTTTTCTCCCCCATCAAGACAACATCATGCTGACCAAATACTCTTAGATGTGTGTTCTTCCACAGAAGTGTAGTTGACTTATGAGGTACTACCTTTTTATAGAAACTCGTCATGGAAGTAACCAATCACTTTCTGATTTGAATTATAAGTCCTCCTCTACAACATGAAATCTATGCCTGGTATTATAATTGGACCAAGAATCTCTAACTATATAGGCCATAGGCCATATTGTTAAACTGACTCATTACTTATACTATATATTAATTTTATTAAAAAAACCACATTATATAAAACTATATATAACTATGTATAATATACTCTATATATTATGTAAAACTATATATAAATTACTATTTCTCTAGGTTAATGTGCCTCTCAAGTCTCATCAAAGAAACTTCTATTTGCTGTAGAGGGTTATAAATACAACGTCCCACAACTAATCCAGGAACACAAATTAACAGTACAGTATTCTCAAACCTAAGTTGGCAGTACATATTGCATTCCTTTCTCCAGAGACTTAGGGGTTATTGTGAAAGGGAGGCATAAAGAGTTTAAGACCCAAATTTGGTGGGTGATTACAATGGAATAGTATCCTCGTATATATCAGTGAAGGTGTGCATAGGAACTTATGGGGGTTGTGATAACATGCTCAAGGCCTGTGTAAGCCTGAAGCATATAAAATCCTAGCAGACAGAAGGGAGTTGAACATGAAATACTATTCCAAACAGTGTCACAATAGCTAATATTACTTACTAGGAGAAGGAGAGACAATTTTCTTTAATATTACAATTCTTTAAATAAGTTTCCTTATTCAACAATAAGGAAACTTAAGATTATAAGGCTAAGCAAATCATTATTAATATATGCTGGTTTCAGTGGAAATTCTAAGCATTATCTACCTTTTGACAGCAAATAGTCCTACTCACATATGAAGACAGCCATTCTGTTCTTGAAAGTGCCCTTTAGCAAATAGACAGAGAATGCCTCTCTAATCACCAATTAAATGCATCTATTTAGCTTGTCAGCAGTTCACTTGGAATTGTTGTTTCTCTTGTTGTTTCATTATGAAGCAATTAGGTCTTTGGCAAATGACCGACTTAGAGAGAACTACGTGGACTTCTATGAACAGCTTTGCAATATCCCACTTTTGAGATCTTGCTTATCTAATATTGAGAATATACTTGGCTCAAGTATAGAAAAATTAGATTCTTATATTTCAGAATATTTGATGTCATTTTATTTAGCAAAGTATATTAACAATATTTTTTATTAACAATATTTTTGGCTGACAAATCTGTACTTTAGAAAGTGTTTGAGAGAACTGAACTCAATGTTTGCAAAGCTGATTATTAAAAAATCTTCTGATACTAAAATAGGCCTGATAAAAATCTTAGTGGTATCTATTCTGTGAAGTCAATTTAGATAACTGTCTTACTTTCATATTTACATGTATGGATTGCAGTTTGTACTGCTAAGCTTGAACAATTGGCTGATTTTATTGCAACAGGTGGAGGAGTCTTCTTATTCAGGAGACATATAAAAATTTCACAGCAAACAGTAGCATTGCAGAGACATCTTGACCCTTGAAAGATCATCTCAAAACTTAACAAAACAGAGAAAAGCAGGAAGCTCCAATGTAAGGATGATTCATAGAAGAGGCACCCTGGCAAAGAACTCGGTCCTTGACATCTGAATACACAATGAAGAAAAGAAGCGAGCTGGCACAAAGATAAACTAGCCAGAGGAAAAGTTTGAAGGGAATCCAATATTAGCAACGTCTCTGGCAAAGAGCATCACAATGCACTCTTGAGAGCCTGGGCTCTAGAGTGAAGGCAATGTGGCAGTTGAAATCCGTCTAAGGGACTTTTATCTGAGAACTGAAACCATAACTCAAGAAACTTTAAACTTAGTTTTATAGGATAAACAACACATTTAATGGGGAAATAGAAGAGTGAAACATATTGATAGAGATGGCCAGTCTCTAGGAATTTATCAACTTTAAGTGAGTACATGCCATGTACAACCTTTTGGGACTCTGTCCATTCTTTCTTTTCCCTTGTTCCTAGGCTTTTTTTTGTTTGTTTGTTTATTGTTTTTGGTGACTCCAGATAAAGGCTATAGGAAGAGCTTTACAAGAATGTAATATTCTCTTTGCATCTGTCACCTCAGTTTTCTTTTTCTAGTTGACATGTTGACCTCTGCCTGCTAAAAATTTTAGCTGACCCTCTTCCTGCTAAAATGTAAGATATCAAGGCCATTTCTCTACTCTCAGGAGTTTTGAGGAACACAATACAATTATTGTGTAAATTAATATGCTTCCTTTTAATAATTTTTCTTTGTGTAGAAAGGGTCTCACTATGTTGCCCAGCCTGGTCTCAAACTTCTGATCATTCTGACCCACCATAAGTACTGCGATGACAAGAACCATTATGCCAGGCAAACCTATGGGCTATTTAGATTCATAAATAATTAATGTTAGGTTGGAAATGGCTTTTTATTTGTTTTTATCTATCCATTACCAGATATACTTCCAACAGTGCTTCTTAGATCCTATTTCCAAAAACAGAATGGAAAGTGTTTGCTTTTTGCTTTCTAACACACAGGGTGGTAAGTGCTGTGTCAAGAAAATGACTTACTGTAAATGTGAAGAATGTGCCATTCCTTGCAGAACCAGAGCACACAGATTCAGAGAGACATGATTTTTTGCTTTTAAACAAAAATCCCATCAAGTTTCACACTATAAATTTAACATAGTTGACCTATTCATGTACTGATAATCCCACCTTCTTCTAGCATTGGTGATCTTAAGTAGACAACTTCATGTTTTTATGTATTATGATGTAGATAAGTGATTTTTCACACAGAAGGACAATTCATACCCAATTATTGCCTGCCATCAGGCTGATAATATCATTGAGTGAGATCCTGTCCTTGTTTTTGAGTGAAGACTTATATTTGGCCACCAGAACAGCAAGAACAATAAGTATGGCCCAGAGGGACAGATTTAACTCCAGAATATAAAGCATTTGAGCTCTTCATGTGAGATAATTCAACTGTAGCAAATATATTAGGATATTTGTTTCATAGAAGGAAAAGAAAATGAAGGCGGTGGGGGAGGGAAGATTAGAAATTCAGACATAAAGTTAATGATGCTTCCCTTTGTAGAGAGCGGGTGTGGCAGTAGCCTCAAGCCTGGAGGCCTGCCAAGTCAGATGATTAAGCACCTGACTTCTTCCTGCTCCTGAGTAGGCCACACCTTTCTTAGGCACTGTGCAGGCGTGGCCAATGACGTGTGATCAGACCATTCTATGTGAACCAATCAGAGAAGACTACGTGATGTGGACTGATGGGGTGGACTTGGGGAGGATATAAAAGGACTGTGCAAGGGGAGTGGGTAGCTTTTTCCCTGCATTCAAGTTTCAAGGTTCCTGATTAAACTGCTCTGATAAGGACTTGCGTTTGACGGATAGGGTTGCAACAAGTGGTGACCCATACGGGGAACCTATTCTCAACCATTTTCCCTTCATGGGATAATGCAGTTCAGAACTCTTTGCAGTCAGGGCAGCTGGCTGGTAAGTCCCAGGTAAAGGGGACCAATTCAAGTCTCCAGGAATAAGCGATAAAGTCCTCAGGTAAGAGGCTATAAAGTCCTCAGTAAAGAGGCTAGAAAGGAAAAGCGAAAGGATGGGTAACTCTACTTCGCATCCTATTTTTGTGGCTCCAAAGGAGCTGTTAAAGGGAAATAAATTAGAGTTGAAAAGGAGTACCTTGGAGCGTTTCCTTATAGAGGTAGAACAAGTTGCTCCTTGGTTCAAGGGATGCTATAAAGCAGTTGAAAAAGGTCAAGAAGCCCTAGAACAAGATTTGTTAAGAAGAAAGGAATAGTGGAAAAATGAGAAAAAGAAAATGAATTTCAAAACTCTCTTGGGGACAAGGAGAAACAGGGGACGTCCTGTTTCCTCTATGGACCCCAATGGAGATATTCTTAGTACCGGTTACAAGTGCTCTTCCCTCTCTGTGTAATGTCTTTGGTGCACCAATTTGTCCGTGTGTGTGTGTGTGTGTGTGTGTGTGTGTGTGTGTGTGTCCTTGTTTTGTTGTATGAATGACTGATGTTTTATGTTTCATGTAGAAAAAAATGGTAAAAACTTTGCTGGAGGTCCATCTCTTGATCCAGTCGGTTTACAAAGCAGAGGCTGATTTAAGTTGCTCTGCATTTAGCTAGGAGTCAAGCACAGCTAGAGAAAAGCTGCTTTTAAAAGGGCCAGCAACTTCTCAAATTCTAGGGCAAGTAGGCTGGTGGTTATTTCTCCTTTTGGGTACAAAGTGATTTTTCTCTTGAATTACAGCTAGAAAACAATTGTTTTGTTCAAACTTATAAGATTCATGTAGTTGTTTCATTTTTGGTTCTGATTGGTCTTAAAGGTATAAATATGTTTTGCATGTTTTGACTATAGAGTATTGGCTTATAAGTTATTGGGCATGATTAAAAATTATTACATTGGTAACAAGAAGTTAGTTTAAAACTGGTAACTCAGGGTTGGAGTTATCTCAACAACACGTGGCATGACTCAACCCAGGGAAAACAGGCCTCTAAAGATACTTGTAAATTGGCATAATGTTTTATGTATATAAGAACTTGCAGAAAAACTTTGTAATGTGAAAGTAATGCATTTGCCAATGATTTTTAAGGAGAATAGATTGTTTAAAATTGGGTTTTGCTTTTCAAAGTTGTAGTTATGCTCTAATATTGCAAGAGAAAGAATTATAGCTAACGACTGTCAGTGTACCGTTGACTGAAGTTTGGAGTCTGATCCAAGGCTTACAATTCTTAACTCACTCATATTTTGTAATTAAGATTATTTCAAGAACACCTGTGACCAGTATAGGCCTGTTGCCACTTTTCACAAGCTTTATTGGATACAATGGTAGAAGCAAAATTTAACCACCCAAGATTGAAAAGGAGATCTCAATGGGAATTTATTTGATATCAAACAGGTTCCTTTTGAACTGTTTCAAAATTTGTTGATATGACTACTAAAAACAGCTAGTAGAATTTTTCTGGGAACCTTCAAATTTCAGGTTCCTTTTATTATTTGACCCTCGTACAATGGGGTCCAGTTGCAGGCTACTGCCCTACAGAACAGGGAGATTGTATTAGCTTATACAATCAGGCGGCTGCATGGTTTGATCCAATAGTTGTTGGCCATTCTCCCAATAGCACTAATGCTACATGGATAACTGGAAGATGGCCTGTTGTGCCTACTGGAGGGAATTATACTGTCCTCCTTAGCCAAAATGGTCTCCCTTTTGCAAGAGTCAGAGGGATCAGATCTTTCTCCTATGGACCGGGTGTCAATCACATGGAGTATGCTGGGCTGTGCGAGGATTTTTTGCCTTTTCTCCCAATATAGGGACCCTATATAATGCAACCTTTTCAGTTATAATTGGACATACCAAAATCCCACTCAAGCTGTTTTCTACTAATCCCTTTGATATTTGGTTGTGGTGCGGGGTAAATGGAAGCTGCACAGATATTTCCCCTTTAGCTATGTTGCAAGAGGGTAGTATAGGAAATGCATCTTTTGAATGGAATAGTAATTTACAAGCTTCAGGGAAGAATGTATCATTTGCCCCTACTCCTGTGTGTGTGTAGCCACCATTTGTATTTGTGGTGTTTAATGGTTCTGTAATTCCCCAGAATGGGACCCCACTTAATTGTGATCCTCACGTTTGTTTTTATGCTCTTTGCTGTAATGCCAGTGAGCATCCTTTGGCAGTGGTGACCAGAATGCCACATTATGTTCCTTGGCCAGTGGAGGGTCCTTCTTCCTCATCCCTGGTTAGATATACTCTTGCTGCCATTGGGGCTACTACTGCTGCTGTTGCATTGAGATCTAATGTGGCTATGTGCAGGCCAATGTTAATGCCCACCTAAAAGGTGGCATAGTGGTCCTTAATCAAAGATGTATCACCTCAGTGCCCTATCAGGATTTTACTCATGCTGCTAGTTTGTCAAAGAGCTTGTCTAGTCATCTTGCAGGGAACTGGTCCGGAGAATTTGATCATCTGCTACAAGAATTGAGGATTGCCATCATCCATGTGAATTCCACCCGAGTAGATGTGTCCTTTGCTGCCGGATTGAGAAGCTGGATTGCCAATGTTATGAATCACCTTAAGGAGTGGGCGGGAATTGGAGCTTTGGGAATTTTGCTCATTCTTGTCAGTATTGTTGCCCTTTGGTGCATCTGTAAGATGCACATAGCCCAGAGACGCTATGATCGTGCAAGCTTTTGTGGTGCTGGAGGCTCGGCAATCTCCTCAGACCTGGTTGATGATCTTAAAAGAAAAATCCCCAGGCCCAATACCCCTTGCTCTGCAGCAAGCACCCAGGATCCTTGAGGCTGCAGTGATTGCTCGATGATGGGATTATTATGAGTCCTCTTACCAGAGCCCCACTGCCTTTTGGGGAATGCCACTGGCAATCCAGTGCCCCCGGGGTAGTGCTGGAGGGGATGCCACTCACATAGCCTAAGACAGAGGCATGAGAGCTATGAGAGACATTCTATGTTATGAAGGTGTTACCACTCTTATGGTGTAAGGTTTTATTATCGTCCCTGAGCACTATTAGAGTGGCCTTCTCGAGGACGGGCAACTTCCCTTCCCCTGACCAACCTAAGACATGGAGCCTTGAGGATGACCAGGTAATCCAATGACGGGTAAGGAAGGGGCTTGAAGGGTCGATTCTAAGACAGAGATGGCTACCTATGCTCAGCTTACCTGGTATGTTATGGGGTTGATTGGATGCCTTTATTTATATAAAAAAGGGGGAGATGTAGAGAGCAGGTGTGGCAGTAGCCACAAGCCTGGAGGCCTGCCAAGTCGGATGTTTAAGCACCTGACTTCTTCCTGTTCCTGAGTAGGCCACATCCTTCTTGGGCACTGCACAGGCATAGCCAATGACGTGTGATCAGACCATTCTATGTGGACCAATCAGAGAAGACTACGTGATGTGGACTGATGGGGCTGACTTGGGGAGGATATAAAAGGACTGTGCAAGGGAAGTGTGTAGCTTTTTCCCTGCATTCATGTTTCAAGGTTCCTGATTAAACTGCTCTGAGAAGGACTTGTGTTTGTCGTCCCTCCACTGGTCGGATAGCATTGTGACATCCCCTGATAGCCATGAAAAAACCACAGTGTCATGTGTTAGGAACCTCCCTTCATGGTGGTTGAATAATATAAGAGTCTCCCATGATGATTTAGGTATTGCCCCTTTATAGAACTCAAAGGTAAGACCCAGTTGTTGATGACACACACATTTCAGACATAGGACATGGAAGAATTGAGCTAGAATTGACTTGGAATTCTCTTCATCAAGGAATAGTTTGCATAGTATTTAAAGGTACTAAGTAACCTGCCTAGGGAGAGGAACAAGTGGTGCTTCTAGCCATGTGTATAGCCTATTAACCACAAAATAACTTAATTGGCAAGATATCTCTGGTAGTGTAATATAGGCCTTTTTATCTTGGAGTAGGCAATAGCTGTCTGTTTGGATTTAAAGCATTCCATACATGAGAAAATTCATGTCTGCTACTTCAAGCCTAGGCAACTACCCATGACTGGGGAAATCAGAGACCTAGGAGTGGAACCCACTGCTGCTAAACCAATATAATTTCTAACTGTGTTCTATATACTATCCTTACACCCAGAGATAAAAATAGCTCTCACTCATTGTTAAAGAACTTTAATAGGCAATCAATGGAGACTATTCCAGATAATGATGCCTGCTAAAGCTGCAGAGAATACAGAATGTCTAATCCCAACTAATACAACTGCAATGCAACTATCACACATAAATCTCAGAGAAAATCACAGAAGAAGGGAAAGAGTAAGAAGCCACATATGCCAATTGCTAGGCAGTGTTCCCTAGGCATGACAGGGAAAATATACCCATGGAACATCAACATCCCAGATCAAGACCATCATGGCAACATAGCAGTTGACATGCGAACACTGATACAGGGTAAATTCTATATGTCCCACCCTTAGATGAAAAGTTGTGGCATGTATCACCTCAAAGCCACAGGTAGAAAAATGACTGCTAAGAGGAGAATTAATTTTCTTCAGGGTTGAGTTCTCACATAGATGCCCAATCTCATGTGGTTAGCACCATCCATATGTATTTGCATATGAATAATAAATGGACTCAGAGGTATTGTTTATATATATGTACATATATAAACATATATGTGTGTGTGTGTGTGTGTGTGTGTGTGTGTGTCTTTGTAACAATAATGATTAGAGAGGAGACTGAATTTTGGAAGGAATGGTACAGGAGTAGTTTGAGGGTGGAGGAAGATGGGAGTGGTATAGATATGGACTTCTAAAATTAGTGTGGTAAGCCAGTCTCTGTTAAAGAAAGGGAAGTCCTACTTAGAAAATCTTTGAGGTAATTTATGTATAGAAGCCATTGCTCATCTGTCAGCAGTACTATTGTGTAGCACCTGGATAGTCTGAAAATATCTTTTACATTCTATGAGACTCAAAATTTTGCTGGACCTTACAGCCAAGACCAATATATCTTGAAGTCCCCTAAGATTTAAGACTAGTGTTCTATTGTATACTAAAACTGTTTGTTTAAGCAGCTTTTAAGAGAACAATATAACAAATTCTACTTGCCTGGGATTTCCTGTACAATCAACTTTACAACCTATGCTAATGCATAGCTACAGTCTTATGTACTCTTCCATGCCTCTGCCCCAAAGTAATACAGGTGTATCATTTGCATCATATACAGAAGTTGAAAGGGCTTCCTAAATTTGGCTAAAAAGGTCAAAAACAACCATTAATGAGAATTGGGGGTCAGCAATGTCTGGATCAGTTATCTATATCACTTGTAACCAGTGACTTAATCTCTTGTACAATTCCGTTAAAGATTTCTGTAAAGTATTCCATTTTTTTTCTATGTGATGCTTTCTATGCCGCTTTTCAAATGTAGCACTAAGTCTTTATTAATGTCAGGGTTAAGAATTAATGTGTATGATCCTCTTATGGTGAGTTTGTCTTAGTTGAACAGAGAAGAGATTCATGTGACATTCTTACTTCCTACTGGATGAATTTTCCAGTCAAATAAAAGTTTTCTTGACATAATGTTGAGAAATCACCATTTCTGGTCACTTTTAGGAAGTTTGTTAACAATTTGAAATAATACATTATGTACTAATTTCATTTATGCTACTATAAAATATACCTCCAAAAAGTAACAGATTGGGGAAAAGATTTACTTGGTATACAGTTCGTGGTGTAGTCCCTCCTCTCAAGGAAGTTAAAGGGTCGGGGTGGGGTGGGGTGTTGGGACAGCTGGTTACAATACAGCTACAGAGAAATGAATGTGCCCAAGCTCCCTGTGCTAAGATACCTCTCTTCATTCTTATACAGTTTAGGGAGTGGACCAACTGCACCCATGTCCAGAACAGGTTTCTATATCTCAATTAACAGCCAAGACAATCTGCTATAGATATATTCACAAACATACCTCATCTAGACAGTTCATTAATTGAAGCTTTCTTCATGATTGCAAATATTGGCTATTTGATATTTAAAACATACAGTCAAGTAACAAACACACTGTGTAGGTTATATTTAGGAAATATATCACCTAGCTAGACCATATTTGCCATGAAGTCTTACCAGGGTTTGAATGTTTACATTTAACCAGTAGATGCTTACCTAAAAATTGTTAAGTGTAAGTACAGAATGCCTCTCTTTAGTGTTGAAATGATGTCTTTACCGTTTGTTTCCTTTGAAGGAAACTTCCCTCTGCAAGTTTAGTACAGTGCCAATTAACTGTAAACAGTTAAACAATGTATTACAAATATACATAAATAGGCCTGTAAGATACTTGAACAGGATGAGTGCTGCTATAAAGACTGATGTTGACCTGCGTTCCATTGTCAGAACCCAAGTAGAGAAATCAGCTCACGAATGTGGTCCTCTGAGAAGCAGGTAGTCAGCTCCTGAGTGTTGTTCTCCTGACTTCCACATACATGCATTGACACATGCTTCTGCACACTCTCTCTCTCTCTCTCTCTCTCTCTCTCTCTCTCTCTCTCTCTTTCTTTCTCTCACACACATACACACATACATTATAAAACATATAAATGCTTTATATATATTTTAATTTTTGTATACTATTGATTTTATTTATATATAATATAAATATATAACTTATATAAATATAAATTAAATAAAACCTATATAATTTGCTTACAACAAACATCAGAACATATTCCTGGTGGAAAAGTATCTTAGTTTAGATTATTGTTGTGATGAAACACTATGACCAAAAGCCAATTGAGAAAAATGGGTTTATTTTAACTCACATATCCTGAGTTAGTCCTTTGAGGGAAAGCAAGACAAGAACTCAGTCAGGGCAGGAATCTGAAAGCAGGAAATGATGCTAAGACCATGTAACAGTCCTGCTATAGGTTTATTCTCCATGGCTTTCTCAGTCTGCTTTCTGTTAGCATCCAAAACCTAGGAGTAGCAGTGTTGGGATCTCCCAAGTTAACCATTAAGAAAAATGCACCACAGGTCTACTTAGAGTACATTCTTTTTAAACAAGTATTTACTTATTTTTTATTTACTCATCTATCTATCTATCTATCTATCTATCTATCTATCTATCTATCTATCTATCTATCTAATGTATATAAGTACATTGTATCTGTTTTGGCTATGCAGAATAGTCACAAAACTTCATAATTATTGTTTTGAGTATCTTGAGGCTAAAGTCTCTGTTTCTCTCCTCCCCCTTTCTCTCTCTCTCTCTCTCTCTCTCTCTCTCTCTCTCTCTCTCTCTCTCTCTCTCACACACACACACACACACACATACACATACACCAAATCTAATCTAAACCATTATTTCATATTTAGAGTGACTCAAGGTAAAACTAAAAGTTGATGATTAAGAATTTGTGTATTTTATTGAATTAACCACTGTAAGTTACTTTTTCTTTTTAGCTTTTATTTTTCTTTCCCAAGACTCCTGGGCTTGGTGTCACAGTCAAAACCAATAACTAAGACTACAAATTGAGTTGCTCATATTATAAAAGTTATGTAATTTCTCCAAATTACTGAAACTTAGTTGATATTTATGGTTGGTAATAACAAAGTACTCAATATTTTAGACTCCCTAGGAGGAAATACTAGATCATTTTTCTTTTTCTTTGATAGTATTTGCACTTAAGTTTCTTGACATTCACTCACAATGGATACCTATTATTTTTTGTTGAGCAATAGAACAATGGGAAATCCAAACAATGACTTACATAAACAAAATTAGGACATTTTAATATTTCAGCAATGATAAAGCCTTCAGGATCTAAGTTCACTACTATGCACTCACTTATGAGTAGCCCCCCTCCTTATTTTCCTCCTATTAAAATATTCTCCTGCTATTTCCATACAGATGAACTTGTTTTGTATTGATTCCTTCTATCCATCTTTACCAAATGACACTTTTTCTGCTCTTGGCTCTCCATCCTCTTGTTTCTAGCCTTTGCCAGTTCTCTGATCACATTCCTCTACCACCTGCCATTAATTATTTACATGGCGATGACTTTTAAAATCATTACATTGGGTGCTATTTATCCCTGATCTTCAGAGACTAAAACTTTCTTCCATTTGCTAACACTTCACCTATCTTGTTGTAGATAACAATATAATTTCTTAAGCGAACTCAGTCTCTCTTATGTTAGTACTCTTACCATCCTTCTATTATATGCTT
Source organism: Apodemus agrarius (assembly GCA_964023405.1). NCBI lineage: Eukaryota > Metazoa > Chordata > Mammalia > Rodentia > Muridae > Apodemus > Apodemus agrarius. Next base: position 28,429,346 of record OZ030014.1, read on the forward strand.
CAGAGTGTACAGACTTCACTTGATTGTTTGATTCTTCTTTTTCATGATCGTACATATTCACTGGGACTGAAAGCTGTTCATTTAGCCTCAGAACTGTCCTGAGACTCCTGCTCATCATTGTTCAATTGTAGAAGTAAGCATATTATGATTAGTAGTCATGACTTTAAGCCAAATGAGGATGGAAAGAAACAATTTTACAAATCAACTATTGCAGCCATCATATTGAGTGTATTTCACGAAATGGTAATTCACATATGTAAGCTACTCTAAGATTAAATTATTATCTGAAGCTTTCCATTTCACATGGATAGACCAGACCACCTTTCTGTAGTGAACACCAGACTCTGGAGAAATGAAACCATAGAAAGTTAACTTCTTACCAAAGCCATTGAAGAATTGGAAAACAAGACAATAGTTCTCAAAGTCTACCCAGACACCATACACCGAATTTGTACATAAATTCATTGGTTCAAGCAAGGCATCTTATTAATTTTTCCATGCTTGCTTCCCTTGAGTCTTCAGTGGTTATACAAACCTGAACTTCAGTGGAGACATTGTTGCCTCTAGCACCATGGAAGCTTGTCCTCAGGGAGTAGCATTCATGTAATATCTGGCTCAGGTTCTCTGGCTCCAAAAACAACAGCAATAACATATATAATATTTTAGGAATCAAATGGGAAACCTTGGGCATCGACTCGAAAGAGGACTTCTTATGCTATTTGTTGGGGTTTCTGTTAGATTATTGCTCTGGGAACATTGTCATAGAAAATGAGGACATGAATTTGAATGAGAGCAAAAGGCATGATTACCTGGGAGATGCTGGAAGAAGGAAAGGGAGAGGAAACATCTTGTGATTATATTACAATCTGAAAAATATAAAATAAATACAAAGAACAACCTTCAAAGCCACTCAAACAAACAAATAGAAAACCAAAGCAAAAGCAAATAGACATCAGCACAGAGATAAGAGCTGTCTCTCAGTGTAAGAATACTTTTCTAGTATGAATGTAGACTATGCAAGACATGTAGTACACACACACACACAAAGAAGCAAATTGATTCAGTAAAGAATTTCTTCATGGTAGGTAAATTTTGTGTTACTAATACTCATCTCCAAGGTACTGACAGAGGAGAAACTGAAAGAATTGATGTCTTGGTTCAGGAACCTTGCCTGATAATCACAGGACTGTTTTTCCTTGAACAACATTCAAAGAACTTGGCTAGTTCAGTCTACCAGGTAATTGCTTAAGAATTTTAAATTCAGAGAGATTATCAATGACATTAAGGAAAAATTTCTGCCCCAGGTCAATCTTGGGATGTCTTTCCCCATCATCAAAAATTCTATATTTCATATCAATTACTATGGAGTACTGGCTTGTTTTGTGTGTCAACTTGACACAAGCTGTAGTTATGGCAGAGAATGCAGCTTCAGTTGAGGAAATGCTTCCATGAGATCCAGCTGTAAGGTATTTTCTCAGTTAGTGATCAAGAGGGGAGGGCCCATTGTGGGTGGTGCCATCTCTGGGGTGGTAATCTAGGGTTCTATAAGAAAGCAGGCCAAGTGAGCCAGGGAAAACAAGCCAGTGAATAGCATCCCTCCATGGCCTCTGCATCAGCTCCTGCCTTCTGACATGCTTGAATTCCAGTCCTGACTTCCTTTGGTGATGAATAGCAGTGTGGAAGTTTAAGCTGAATAAACCGTTTCATCCCCATCTTGCTTCTTGGTCATTATATTTGTGCAGTAATAGAAACCATGACTAAGATATATGGTGAATGTAAAGAAGACTTAAAGATGAGATATAGGAAATATTGTAAGACAATGTTTACTATCAGTAAATTCAATAACACGAATGTGGAAGACTGATGTGATGCAGACCTCTTTCTATGCTGTCCGTCTTGTCTGCTCTCAGGTGGACATTTCTGTGCTAGAAGATCAAGTTTCTGTGGCTTGACATCTTGTTGCCTCAACTCCATAAGTATTATTTTTACTCTCATATATTTGAGTAAATACAAAATCTCTTAAAGAACCCACCTCTTGGCCCATTGTTTTCATGTAAACATGCTTTTTATTGTTATTAATAGTTCCATTTGTTTACATCTCAAATGACAACCCATTTCCAGGTTACCCCCTGTACCAACCCCCCATCCCCTGATATCCCACTTCCTTGTTACCCCTTTGCTACTCCCCCATCCTGCATTTGCCCTCCCCTTCTATTTTGCCTGTAGGAGAGTGCTTCTCCACCTACCCACACAATTCTGCCCCACTGTTCCAGCATTCCTCCTACTCTGAGGCATCAAACCTCCCTGGGACCAAGGGCCTCCCCTTCCATTGCTGTCAGGCAAGGCCATCCTCTGCTACATATGTATCTGGAGTCATGGATCCCTCCAGGTACACTTCTTGGTTGGTGGTCTAGACGCTGGGAGAACTGGGTGGTCAGGCCAGCCTATGTTGCTCTTCCCATGAAGTTGCAGTCTTCCTCCTGTACTTCTGTCAGCTCCCCCACCAGGTTCCCTGAGTTCATTCTAATGGTTGGCTCCAAGTATCTCCATTTGCATCCGTCATTGGGACCATCCCAGGAATTGTCACACTTGGTTCTGGTCCGCAAGCATCTCTTGACCACAGCAACAAAGTTGGGTTTGATATCTGCAGACTTGATGTATCCCCAGGTGGGGCTGTTCCCCAGTTGGCCCTTCCTTCAGAGTCTGTTCCATTTTTTGCCCTATTCTTCCTTTGGATATGAACATTTCTGGGTTAAAAAACTTTGAGATGACCCCATTCCTTGACCGAGGTCAATGACTATCTACTACAGGTGGTCTCCACAGGTTCTATCTATGCCTTCTGTGCACATTGTGGCTAAAGTTAATCCCATTGGATCCTTGCAGGCAAAATTCCATATTCCATGACCATATGAGTTTTTGAAGAGATCTACTTATGTACAGGAGAATGAATATGCCATGTATGCCATTGAATTCATCTTTGTTCCATATGAAATTGTAGTTATATGTATCTTTGTAAGGATGACAGATGGATTTCACAAAATTAACCACATATTTGTTAAAGTTCAACACACAGCATGTAGACATGAAGATTATATCATACTCATTACAATACCCCTCCCCCCACTTTCTTGCTCATTTAGTTTTGTTTTAGACACTGCCTTTGTTGCATGGTTGGTTTGAAACACACAGCAGTTCTCTTGCTTTTGACTTTAAAGTGCTGAGATTATAGGCATGTGTTACCTTATGGACAAAGAGGCATTTATTTAGAAATAATAGTTGCTTATAAAGGAAGAGCCTATCTTTGAATGATGGGCTGTGTATGCTTGCATTAGTTTCTATATGATAAATAATGGAGATGGAAAATAAACAGTGTTTCAAAGTAGCTACATGAGAAAAGTTAAAAAAAAACATTTTTGTTAATAGGGTTCAAGAGCAAAGTACGTGTGGTGTACATATCTTCTTACAAACTTTCTCATGTCTCCTCAGTGAGTTTTTAAAATATGCTTTAGAGTGAATGAATAAATCAATCTTCTGGGTAATATGAAAAGTCAATGATCTCATGATTTGACCTATAGAAAATGAAGATAATAGCTCCCATGTAGGGATATACTGCTTGGCAATAAATGAATTTCAAAATTTTACATCATCCTTTTTTATTATTTAACAGCATGACTAGAAAATAGTTCCTAAAGTATAACTTTATGTTTTAACCAATAAAACATGTTAGAAAACTACCATTATTATTACAATATGTATTTGAAAATAAATCCTAATGTACACCTCTTTCAAACAAATGTCAGAGATTCTTTTAATTCTACTTCTTAGTATTCATTTCTTTTATAATCAGTTTGTCCTTCCATGACTCATAACATTGACATTTGCTGCAAAAGCAAACATTAAAAATACAAAATAATATTAACAAATTTGGAGCAGAATTTATTTTACTAAAAAAATAACAGGTAATGATATTTTATCTTAAAATTATCACCAGATAATATCCTTTGCATGAAGGAAGAGAGGTATGGTATATCTGGGAATGGTTCCAATTTCATTAAAATTAAACAAAATTGCATGGGTGTGTGTATATACAATTTACAATATAACTATATAAGTCAGCATTTCATGGCCTAAATATCACCATTCCTATCTTATTACCGAAGAAACAAAGATTCAGAGTTTGAGAATGGTACCCAAGGTCAGATAGCTCATTAGCCTCAGTCAGGCTATACAAAACTCCAGGCAAATTTGAAAGAAATAAAATTCTTTCCAGGTACCTGCAGTCTGGCTGTTGGCAGGATTTCTGCTCATACCCCTTCAGGCCTCGTTTCCTTGTCCAAGACAAACACCAGTCAATTTTCCTTGACTGCATATACCTTTGAGACCCCTGCAATGCTCACATATTGCCAAGGAAAGAAACGATGAGGCCTATTTATAGTCATGTTGGCACATGGGCTGGAGCCAAATTTTCTCTGTACCTTGACCTCCAAACAGAAGCCAATGTTTTTATGAAATGATGATGACTTTAGAGAGCCCCATGTGACTCTGTGGTGAGCAGTCCGTATCTTGATGCAAAGAGGGAATCAGACTGGCAAACATGTGTAAACTATGAAATTACATAAGCAGCTAGAGCAATGTTTTCTATAGTAGCTGTAAGGCAAACTGGGTTTGCCTCTCATCACACTCTTGCCTCACACAGGAACCAAGTTGCAAAATCAAGGATTACTTCTGCATTTCATTATCATCTGAATTGTTAGGAAAGTGTAATGATTGAATAGTTTTGGATGGTTGGTCTTTCTTGCCATAAAATGGACATAAATTTATTGCCACAAACTTTAGCTTTTCATTCTCTTCAATAATCCAATATGAAGTGCTCGCTTCAGCAGCACATATACTAAAATAATCCAATATGAATAATAAAAATATTTACATGTCTCAAGAATAAATTTTATTCTAGTATCTATGCTCTTCCAGTGCCAATTGAACATATAATTTCCTATGATCTATAAGTACTTTTAGACAAGGACCCTTTACTTAAAGCATACTTTGAAATTTTCTTGACAAGTATTTTTTATGGTCTTAGTTATTTCTTCATTGTCTATTTTCTTTGTTATACTAATTGAGGCTGAAATCTTTGCCCTTGTTGAATGCCACAATACCAGCCATGTATTCAAATAAATTGCTTATTGCACAAGTAAATAACACAAAATTAGATACAATTCAGTATGACTTTCCACTTAAGTGACTAAGTGACATCAAGTTATGAGGGGGTCATCATAAACTATATTCACTTTTCAGTCTTCAGGTTTTCCATGTGAAATATGTGAGTAATAAGATATGCCTGCTCTGATCTCTCTCTCTCTCTCTCTCTCTCTCTCTCTCTCTCTCTCTCTCTCTCTCTCTGTGTGTGTGTGTGTGTGTGTGTGTGTGTGTGCACATGTGAAAGAGAAGGAGAGATGGGGCAGATCACTTTACAATTTTCACGGGTTCACATATGTTCTATCACTCAGAACAGGCAACAGATCTAATAATTGCTTTAACATTATTTATTAACAAGAAGTCATTAAGTGAGGACACTAATTTATTCCATCCAATTTACTACTTTTAGAGAAGAAGTGTTTGCTATATTAATACTAATCACAGTCTTCCACTGAGGCCTACTTTTTAAAAGAAAGAGAAAAGCTGGTGTACAAAGCAGAGTTTATCAACATTTTAAAATATGTTAGTGGAAGGATTCATACTATCTCATGAAAGAACAATTGGGAGATCACCGGCTGCTGTCAGAATTCCGATTCATAGTCTTGATCCACAGTCCCTTAGGGTCTATCTTGCATAAATACACAGTAATTTATTTTGCTGTGATCCTTCAAATTTTGCAAACAAATGCAAGTATCAGCTCTGTAAAATATGAGCCCATTCTTTCATAACTTTAACTGCTTTTCAAAAAAATCAAATAACTGTCTTTTTGTGTTTTTTTGCTACTTCTATGGTGCTGGGAATCAAATAAAAGGCCTCACTTGTGTGAAGCAAGTGTTTTACAGGTGACTTGTATCTAGAAGTGAACATCAGCACTTTTGAAAGTATTTTTATACTGTTTCTAATAACATAAACATTGCATATAATGTTTCACTAATCATCAAACTCTGTTTGATACAAGCCTATCATGTTTATACAAAACTTTGTCTTAAGTATTTGAGTTAGGTCACTGCTATCAGCTGAGAAAGAGAAGTCCTGCCAAACCTATTGATCTTCAGTAATGTCTGTAATTCACATTATATTGGTAAGTGTTCATGTGCTATTTTAACATACTGAAAATGGAGTTTTGAATGGAGGACGGCCTCTCTGGGGACAGGCTGTTGGCCACATCTACTACAAGGAAAATGGAAAACAGCCAGCAGCAACAGGTGCTATAAAACATGGTGTCCTTGAGAACAGCTGGAAGGTCATTTCTTTCCCATAGGGTTACTGTTGTTTATCCTATAAAATTGCCTGCAGTAGGAAAGGGAGGCCCTCTTCTGCTCTCACATTCTGATCAAGGAAAGCCAGGATTGTTTCAGCAGTCCCCCAGTTGGCTTCTGCTTGATGATGGTAGGCTCCTATTTTGTTGATGATATTTATCTATTGCTATTTGTTCTTTTTCTTAGAAGCCTCAGACAAAGGGAGGCCCTGCTCACCTGGGATGCTCTTAACCCAGCTTTCTCAATGGAGCTTCTCTAGTCAAGCTCTGCTGACCGTTCTAAGCCCCCCTATTTGAAGATGTTACCTTTGCTTGCTTTCAGTAAGGCTACCCCATTGTCACTGATCTTGTGAGCACTCAGTATGTTTTTCTCTTTCTCTCTCAGCTGTTTCTGTCTAGGTGCTGCTTGCTTTTTACTGATTCCGGCTTTTCTTTTAGCATGTTTAACAAACCCACTCCAAATAGCAGGCATGGCTAACACATACGATTCTCTGCATCTTAAATAACAATATGTGATAAAACTCTTATATTATTTGTGGAGAGTGACATGTCTTGGACCAGAATGATAAAGTTAAATTTACCTACAAAAAAACATAAACCTGCAATATTTAGATCACAAGTAAAATGAAGTTTAACACTATCACTCTAAATTTGTAGAGAATTATCTGAAGTATAGTAAGGAAAGTGCCTAGTGCTTTACCCATTAGTGGACCACATGCATCCAGCACACTATCCTTCCCGTTCACCATTCCACATCTACAACCCTCAAATATTAACATTTAGGCAGAGTAGAAGGTAAGATGAAGTATAAAATGCAGGACATTACTATTTTCTTCAAGATGCTCCTAACAACTTGTAGAGAAGTGATTTAATGGATAGCAATACAGAAAAACTCAGCACACAGAAAAGCCATTAAATTTGACAATTAAGCAGAGTATTAGTCTACAAAGTGCAGAATTGCCAGAGTCAAAGTTTGAGGCTTTTGTGGTTTAAATGTGAACACGTCCAACACTTCAGGTATTTAAACACTTCTTACCCCTTTGATAGTCCTGTGTTGGATGTTTATTGGAGATCTAAGACGTTGGGCCTCCTAAAAGGGAGTAGGTAACTGGAGACAAGCTTTGAGTTTTAGCAGCTCATCTCATTCTTGTCCAATAGGTGCTATCTGACTACAGATTCCCTGCTACCAGCTGCATTTGTAATTCTGTTGCCAAACCACCCCCACCTGGACAGAATGCTTCCTGTCAGACTGTAAAACAAATTAAACCTTTCTTCTGTGTGGTATTTCTTCTCAGGTATGGATTTACAACAAAAATATAGCTAAATTAGTCAAAAGTAGTTACTAGTGATGCTGTAAGTATATCATAACATGATACACATCCCCCAAAACCCACATCTTTGTGATTCCAGTGAAGTTGCCAGAAAAATCTCTTTTTCGTGAGTATCCTTTCCTATATTGTAGGCCACTGTTTTGTCCTGTTGTTGGTGCCTGTTGTCATATAGAAGCTATTCAGTTTCATGAGGTTCAGTGTATTAAATGTTGATTTTAGTGCCTGAGTTGTTGGTGTTCTGTTCAGAAAGTTGTCATCAGTGGAGGTGGGTTCAAGGCTGTTCACTACTTTCTCTTCTGTTAGATTCAGTGTCTCTGGTTTATATTGAGTTTTTTTTTTTAATCCACTTGGACATGGATTTTGTTCAGGGTGATATGTATGCCTCTATTTGCATTCTTCTTCGTGGAGACATCCAGTGAGACCAGAACCAGTTGTTGAATCTACTTTCTTTTCCATTGTGCACTGTGGCTTCTTTATAAAAAATTCAGGTATCATATTGCTCAATGTCTGGGTCTTTGCTTTGATTTCATTGTTCAACCTGCATGTTTTTAAACCAATTCCTTGCAATTTTTATTAGGTCCTTTGCACATATGTTATAGTTTTGCATCAAGGTTTTCTTTTGTGACTTCTAACACTGGGAGTGAAGAAGACTGTCTCTGACTCTCTTGTCTGGTTTTGTGAGCCTTTTCCTCCAACTGAGCTACCTCATCAAGCCTTGATATGAGGGTTTGTTCCTAGTCTTATTATAGCTTGTAATGCTTGTTCAGTTGGTATTCCTAGGAGGCTTAGTGTTTTTTGTTGGGAAATGGAGGAGTAGATCTGGTGGAAAGGCATTGGGATGGGAGACTGAGGGGAAGGGGAGAAAAGGGAAACTGCAATTAGGAGGTAATGTATGAGAGAATAATAATAATAATAAAAGAATGGCTTTACAATATCTTGCCTGTGAGCTATTTTTAGTTTTTTTAGCCTGTTTTCTTAATTTTTCTTCAATCCTGATAATTTTTTTTCAGCTACAGATATACAGGTCTACAAAGGAGATAAACAAATCAAATATGTACTGAAAATAAATGATAAAGAAATACATTTTAGAAAATGTACTTGTTATACATAAACCTTATTACTTATTAAAGACAAAAGCAAATTTGTAACTGGCAAGATAAATGTCCTTGTTTGTTGAATATAGTAAAATCCAAAAATAAACTGATTTATTAATTCTGATTAGTGAGGATAGAAAAATATTAAAAGTTTTGTTCTTGGAAATTAAGCAATTTCATTTCTATTAGAGCAGAAACTTTTGTACGTACAATAAAAAACACTGCAGTTCACAGCACACACAATAAAATTTAGTCTGAGCCAAGGTGCTTTGTGCAGTATTCACTGATATTATTCGACATCACAGTGTAGGTTTTTTAGAGTGCCAGTGATGGGTATTGAGAATCAAATTTGCCATGAGATCCTGAGATATGATATACGAGAGTGCTAATACAATCACTTCTGATTTGGTACATTTTTAACTTTGAAATAAGTTTTGGCTCCTTGCATTCAGAAACTTTTTATTTCAAAGGACCGCCTTTGGCATTACATGAGTATTTATCCTATGTAGATATTTACCCAGTAGAGTAGGATAGTAATTCCTGGGGAAATTTGCAAACACATGCAACATATAATGTTTTTTCCCAGGAAAGCTGCTTGACATTCTTCCCAAGTCAGTCCCACTGCACTGTATCATCTCACTGTCCAAAGTAATTCTATGAAGTCGAAACAATAGAATCCACATCCTAAATTATTAAATGAAACACTCAAGAAAAAAAACCTTTAGTGCAATTATTATTATTATCGTTATTTGTTTGTGCATAGCAGTCTCCCTATAGTGCCCAGACTTGAACTTCCGGACTTGGGACATCTTCCCAGCTTAGCCTTCTACTAAATGTAGCTAAAGACATTGTTTTTGACTTAGATGTGATTTTGACCCTTAGTAAAGGGATTTCCCAATACCTTTCATTATAAAGGACAAAAGAAAAAATAGAAAAAAATGAAATTGTTTCCAACCATCATGCTTCATTCATAATTTGATAATGGTTTGGTATGTTACAAAGGAAGCTTCAAGTAGTTTCTTATCTGTACCATTCCTTCAGACTCGGAAGAAGGAGCTGAATTTTATTACAGGAACTCAAGATGAATAAATCTTGTATGGTTCAGTGAGAGAATCATAGAGGATTTCTCTACTAGAGAGATTAGCATATCATACTGAACAGGATACACATAACAAAAACAACTAGCCATCTTAATTTTTCTCTTCATTATGTAGTTAAGTAGGATTAAGTATAATTACCCAGTTATGTAACAGATATCAATGAAGTCTCTACATTATATAATAATTCCCCATCTGCCCTCTCCTGAATCTTGGTGAGCATCATTATACTCTGTCCTTATGACATTGAGTAAACTAGTTAATACACAAAAATGGAATCATAGTCTTATCTTTTGAGCCTTCTCCTATTTGATGAAGTCTATTGTCCTCAGCATTTATCCTTATTATAGTATGCAAATTTTTCTGTATTATACCTTAAAAATATTTCACTATATGTATATACATCATAGTTTGTCCATTCTTTTATCAGTGAGCACATGAATTCTTTTAATGGTCATTTTATATACTGTCTCTACAAACCTAAGAATACAGGTGTTTGTCAGAACCCCTACTTTCAGGACTTTGGGCTTAAAATACAAAGGAATTATACAGCAGATCAATATGTAAAATATATTAAAATACAAATATATAAAAGTACATTTCTTAGTAGCTCATATAATTTCTTACTCCTGGATTATATTTAAAAAGATTTGTGTATAAGTATGTGTGAATATATATAAATATATTAGATAATTATTTAATCATGCTAGGAAAAATAGATTTTATATAGTAGAAAATAGCACCAGATTTTCTACTAAAGGGACTGTTAAGTTCTTCCATTGGCAAACTATTTTTAAAGTCAAATTTTAAATTAAATGAGGATAGAGATGTAAAAAGGACAATACAGCAAGTTGGTAATCTATAAATGAAATAGCGTAATATAAACAAAACACTTTATATAAAAAAGAATAGGTCAAACATTAGGAGAGTGTTTGGTATTGTGTTGGGGTATAGTAGTAGTATTGAATAAGAAAATAACACTGGGGTTAAAGTCCATAAACATCTTTGTATTACAGAGTTATATTCATCATACAAAATCTTGAAAAAATCTACTGGGTATAAAATCAGAACACTAAGGATTTAATCTATGAGTATTAAATTAGTGCAAGGGTAAAAGATAAAAGTTTTCTTTTTGGAGTACTGCTAATGAAATCACCGGAGCGTGTTATGAGGAGAGATGGAGACTAGGAATAGGATAGAGACACCGCAGCACTGAGATGGAGATTATATATATATATATATATATATATATATATATATTACCAACAACACAAAAGAGACAGTAAAAGCACAGAGCTAGAGAGAACTGAGCCACGATAGGCAATGGGGACACTAGTATAGACATTAACAGAAGAATGAAAAAGAGGAAGACCTGCCAGCAATAATTAAAATTTTACTCAAATAAAGATAATTGAAATGATCATAAGAATTCTGCCTGCAGGGCCTTCTTTCCTCAGATAAGTGTCATTTTCATTAAATCTGGTCATAATTAACATTCTCAGAATAGGTTGAGAGGAAATGGAATATTAACATGGTGTAGAGATTCTAATAAATGTCAGTGGTTTTATAGCTGAGTTCTCCAGATGAAAAATTAATAGCCAAAAGGTATAAGGATGAATGTGGAATTATTCTTTGCTTATTTTTTCTAATTTTTAAAACTATCAGATTGGAAATAAAGATTTTTTTTGTTGATGAGAAGCATCTAAAATGGATCAAAGCCACTGGTGAGTTATTTATGCTCCTGTGAGCAGTGCCATTTAAACCCAGTGTGTCCCAAGGCAAAAGTCAGAAACAATAGCAAGTTCACAAAGTATGATGTGGACTTGGTGGGCAGAGATGAGAGTTAAGAGGATGATAGGAGTGGGAGGAGGATAGGAGGGCAACTGGATGAAGATGCCCTACATGTGTTAAACATTGTGAAACTGTCAAAAAATAAACTAATACAAATGAAAGGATAAGCAGTGTTCTGGTGTCCTCAGCCACTCTACCTCATCTTTTGGGCTGATATCCCTGGGAGACCTCCTGTTGTTCTGAAGGGAAATGAAGATATGGTGGAGCTGGGGGAGTGGGAGGTGGGGAGGCAAAAATGGGAACAGTGGGGGAAGTGTAACCTGAGGTTGAGATATGTTGCATGAGAGAAGAAGAAGGAGAAGAAGAAGAAGAAGAAGAAGAAGAAGAAGAAGAAGAAGAAGAAGAAGAAGAAGAAGAACAAGAAGAACAAGAAGAACAAGAAGAAGAAGAACAAGAAGAAGAAGAACAAGAACAAGAAGAAGAACAAGAAGAAGAAGAAGAAGAACAAGAACAAGAACAAGAAGAAGAAGAACAAGAACAAGAACAAGAAGAACAAGAAGAACAAGAACAAGAAGAACAAGGAAGAACAACAAGAACAACAAGAAGAAGAACAAGAAAAACAAGAAAAAGAACAAGAACAACAGCAGCAGCAACAAGAAGAAAGATTGTTCAGAAAGAATGGGTCATTCCTGCAACTATTAAATAAGAAGGCAAAGAAACATAGTTGCACAGTTTTTAGACTTTGGAGAAGAACTGGGATTTGAGAGGAGCTATATGAAGATAAATACAGTTGGTGTTAAAAGCATGTGGGAATGTGCAACCAATTACTTATGTATTTTTTTAAATAAAATGTAAGGCACAACTAAGTGAATAAAGAATGTGCAAAATAGGACAAAATGTTACTTGAAATGGTATAATCATGCTCATATGACAGGACACTTCAGATCCAGGCTTCAGTGGCTGTCTAACCTTGAGAATGATATGGCTGGGACTGTCTACGGCTGTAGCAATTAACATGAGACAGGAAGGGACATTCATTTGAAAAGCTCAAGCATTGGCCTGTGTCATCCAGAATCTGCCACACTCCAAATCACCGAAAAAGAAACAGTAAACTACAGATACGAGTCTGTGAGAATCAAATTTATTGTCCATCTCTGTTCTTTCCATAGCTTGTCTTACATGCAGTTAATGTCTCCAACCAGTCTTAGCATATCTTGTTCACTTCTATTTATTTTCTCAGTGCAATTACATTTGTAGAAGAAATGGCTTGAAAAGAAAAGAATTTTTCTTATCTTTGATCCTAATACTCATTAGGATGTTTTTTCTCAGATAACAGAAAGTCTGCACTTAAGATATACAGACGTAGCCTAAATGTGCATGCTTCATTTGAACTGTAGGAAAAAGACTGCTAAGGCTCTATAAATGCTGTGGGTGCATCTCAAGTGTGGAAAGATGGGTAGACTGGTCTACTAAGAACTTTTCAAGGAACATATAGCACAATTAGTTGAAAAAGGTAATGATAAATGATAAAAAAGTTAAGAAAGACCAATCTCTCTAAATTTACTTTCATTTATATTATTTAGTTTGACAGTTCTGTGGCATTAAAGTACTTTCACAAATGGACTTATTAACATAGCCATCTTCTCTATATTGGTAATTTCTTGGTTCTCATGATATTTAAAGTATTTTTCCAGGAAATTTTATTTTATTTTTATTTTCTATATTCTATGTTTACATTCCAAAGGCTTTCCCCTTTCCCAGTTCCCCCCTCCCTATGTCCCATAATTCCTCTCCCCCCCAACTATTCCACAATCATTCCCCCTCCCCCCACGGTTTCTCTACAAAACTGGATCTAATCTTTACAGGCCCAGGGTCCTCTCCTTTCTTCTTCATGGGGATCATTTGACTAGCTAATTGTGTCTTGAGTATTTAGGGCTTCTGGGCTCATTAATATCCACTTATCAGTGATTGCATTTCATGTGTATTCTTTTGTGATTGGGTTAGCTCACTCAGGATGATATTTTCCAGGTCTAACCATTTACCTACAAATTGCATGAATTCATTATTTTTAATTGCTGAGTAGTATTCCATTGTATAAATATACCACATTTTCTGTATCCATTCCTCCTTTGAGGGATATTTGGGCTCCTTCCAATTTCTGGCTGTTATAAACAAGGCTGCTATAAACATAGTGGAGTATGTGTCTTTATTGTATGCAGGGGAATCCTCTGGGTATATGCCCAGGAGTGGTATGCCAGGGTCCTCTGGAAGGGACATGCCAAATTTTCTGAGGAACCGCCAAACTGATTTCCAGAGCGGTAGGAAATTTTATTTTTATTTATTATCTATCCATGCCGTTATCTAGGAGAGTCTGATCAAGGCTATTATACACTTATGCCTGCGTTTTGTGTTTCATAAGTTAACATTCTTCATAGACACCCCCTCCCCTTACATTCTCTTGTTATAAGTTTGAAAAAAATATTTTCAGAAAATATTCTGAAAAATAGAGACACTAAAATTGTGGGGTTGCTATGGAAATGTAATGGAAGGTGAGCTTCACCTCCCTTGACTCTAAGCAAGAATGTCCGAAACAACAGTGTAGCAAAGAAAGATGAGATGACTGACTGCAGTTGGGTGTATCTTCTTCTGTGAACTAAGAAATGCCCTAGGTTTGCTCTTAGGTTGCCTTTTCTGTATAGTCTTTGGAAAAAATTCAGCTTCAGGCATATTCCTGTGGATGTGGAGAGCAAACAAGGAAGATATTTGACACAGTCTCATGCAAGTCCTACATTCCAAAGCTACAGGACAATTACTGTTATTTGTTATTTGTTATTTCCACACCTACTTTCAAAATGAGAGAGACAAGTACCACCATGCAAATGGTTATCCAAGTTTTGAGGTTGTATTTATTCTATATAGATATAATACCATCTAAACTATGTAAAATGCCTGTATGATTTTGAAAATTTTACTTATTCCAACTTTACTTTTTTATATTCAGGTTATCCTCAAAGGGCCCTGCATTTTTGCATTCATCTACATAGAAAGTTTAAAGTACAAACTTCATTGAGGATAATATATTTAATATAAAAACAATTCAGCTCAAACATTCTTCTCATTGAGTGAAAGCAATAGATTCAATTGTCATCTGTATGGAAGAGAAATGTATATTCATCTGCTTCAACTAACTGTATCTGTTATTAAGTCTGATATTCATGTCTGAGTTTTAGAGCAAGGGTGGATATCAGTAAAATTGAAGATGTAGTTGACTACTGGTGGCTATGTTATAAACCTGTTATTTCTTACATTTAAGTTAACTCCAAAAGTATCTTTTAAAAATCGAGACTCAATCTTTTAGATGTGGACAAACCTTGGCAAACATATGTAGTATTACTGTCAATATGTAAATTACTCTCAGTGATCTTATGTGTCATTTTGATCAGTGTAAACAAGTACTAAACCTAGAAGCCATATAATCAATCATTTTGGCCTGGTCTGTCAATTTCATTAAATGGAGCTCTGGAATAAACTTTGTGTCTGACTCTACTAACCTAATGTATACTAAGGCCAGGTTTAAGGTAGTACTAGAGTTTAGGGTTAGATTTTTGGTAGATTCAGGCCTAAGTTCAAGGTCTGGATCAGGGCTAGAGCAAGCGACAAAAATGGGCATAGGGTTAAGGTCAGAATCTACAGCACAACCACAGAATAGTCCAGGGCTGTGACTAGGGCTGGGGTTTGGATTGGGATTTGAGTTAGAGTTGGGTTTAGAGTCAATGTCAGTCTTAATGAGTATTACTCAGTGCTATCACTCTTGTCTGTACATAACAATAAAAAATAGGGTTAAAATAGGGTTAAGGTCAACATTGGCATACAGCACTATCCACTACTACTTCTGTTGGTCTATACCAATATTCCATAATAATAAAAGCCAAAAGCAGGACAGAGGACTTCCAAGATGCTTGCAGTTATGTAGAGGGGAAAGCATCTAACTCAACATTGAGAATGAAGGAAACATTAAGACATATGTAAAGGCAGCTAACCATGTTATAATACTCCTCTTCAATAATGGCAGGTTTTACATTTACCTTTATTGCAGTATAGAATAAAACTTTATCATAAAACAACCTTGGTATGAAGGAAGGAACATGCCTTGGTCCCTTCCTCCAGTTTTCTTTTCATAGATTCCTGATGTTGAGTGAGTACTGTTGATTACCTTAGATTTATGTTAGAGACCATAGAGCTTCTGTGAGATGACAAAGAGCAAGCAGAAGGGACACAGATGAGAAAAACATCTTCCTTTTGTGTATGGGGTAATTAAAAGTGTTTTTCAATATGATATAGCATTGCCAACATTCATAATATGATTATCTGAATTAAAAATTTATTTAAAATTTTTCTTGATGTCAATATTTGCCACCAATACTTGATAAATGAAGAAATTGGTGTACTGATGCTCTACTTATTTCTGTGTCTCACAATTACAACTGCAACCATTGAATGTTCCTCATGTAAATATGACTGTGGTACAATTAAGTTTGCATTTCACTCATTTTAATTTCATTCAATGTAGAAATATTTGCCTAACTGAAATAATCTTAATTATCTCTATTACTATTTCATTGTTTGTCAGGCCTTGGCCTGTATAAGAATTACTCAATATCTGTCTTAGTTAGGGTTTCCAATGCTGTGAAGAGACACCATGTTAAGGCAACACTTATAAATGACAACAGACAGACAGTATCTGTGTGCTAGAAGAATATGCTTGGGTGCCAACGAGTAAAAGAAATTAAAAGGGAAAAGATTACTGAGCCTTTTTCTTCCTGAGAAAATTAAGAAACAAAAGTTATCAGCAAATAGGTAATTGAAAAATTCTTTCTCAGACAAAGACCCAAGTGCATTATACTTTAAATGGAATTATGTCCTCACTATCACCTTCTCTTTTTAATCTTAGACTTTTCTGAATATCAAGAGGTGATATTTTATGACCCAAAATATGTTTGACCATAAATCTTTCCTTTAATTTGTGTTTTGAAATAGAACAATGTTGTAGCCCAAAGCATTGCTAGAAATTGGCTCTATGTAATTTATTTGAATTAAATCTATACTAGTTAAGTGAACATAATGTTGAAAAAGAAATGCAAGTCAGCAAAATAATCAGGATGAAACACACCTACGCATCATTAGTAAATGTCAACAAAGATGCAAAGCAACAAAGTATCGTTTTTCCAGAAGAAGGTTCTAGGACCATTGTTCATATACTAAATCTGTATTTCACTGATGCTTCATTGTGGACAGAAAGAGACAAAAATGACACTTCGTGTTTAAGATATGATGCTTTAATCTCTGCAAGTTTCAGTCTGCATTTGTTTTTATCATCTGTTAGGACAATTTCAGGACAGCTTTTAGTCATTACTAATTCAGAGTCCAGTTTTAAGGCAGCCAGACTCTTTCAGGGTATAATTAGCCAATACTTTGTCTCCTGAGTAGTTTCTTAGCTCTGATGCTATTACAAGCTGCTGTAAAACTCTTCTAGAGGAAATTTTTGTCTTCCTGATACATCGGCATTTTATGTTTAAATCAGTTCTTTGGAGAGAAGGCTAGAAAAAGCCTTAAGTATCTCTGGCCACTCTTGTCTATAGTTATCTTGTCTCAGATATTCTGCCCACAAATTTTCTCTAGTCTGACCTCTTTGACCTTCAGCTTTTTTCTATACTCTTAATTTAGTAAGGCTATATGATTATTTTTTTTAATATTTAAAATTTTTATTCCTGTGTTTGAATGTGAATCTCTTTGTGGGTATGTACACATATATTGCCTGACAAGGCCAAAAGAAGGTGTTGGATCCCTTGGACCTGAGGTCATAGGAGATTATAAGTAGTTAGATGTGGATGCAGAGAACTAAATGTTGTAGTATTTGTTTAATCTTAATCAGGGTGTTTCTACCCTGCTTTAGATCATTCAGTTTCTAGGTAAAGGACATCCAACTTTTATATTTTTAATAAACCTTTACATCACTAGACCTGGGTATATATCTACCCTCTACAATATTATATCTACTTTCCTACCAATAACTCCAACTTATAACTTGCCATGTTACATCTGGGCTGTTCTTCACTCCAATTGGCCATATGTTTATGATTTACTTACCCCAGGGCAACTTTTCCTCTCTCCACCTTCTCTCTCCATGTAGACCTCCTCAGACCCATGCCCAGGAACACCACCTACTTTTCTTCTTACCAGCCATAGACTGTCAGTATCTTTATTATATCACTAGTCTTACTTAAGGAACAAAATCAGATAGAAATATTTGCTGTATGTGAGGATTCTTTCATCCTCAAGTCAACCAGGGCCAGTGTTTAGCAATATAGTACATAGCAACAGACCAAACATCAACAAGCATCAGTCTATACCAAAAACAGCAAATGCTCTTAACTGTTGATCCATCTTTCATGTCCCAATACCACCTGCATCTTGACTAGGTTTTCTCATGCCTTTCCTTTGTTTTGGAAACTGTCTCTGTGCAGAACAGTGGGGAAAAAACAAAATCACTGTCTGTTTCCTAAGATGTTAATCTTATATATATATAAAAATCTAAAGAAATTGAATTTTTATAATCAGTTGTGTTTCTTGTTTCTGGTTGTTCAATGTGGCAGAAAGAAAAGTAGGCCCCATTTCTTACAACTTGAGTCAGTTATTGTTTACAACTTTTAACATACATGTTTTAACATACATCACTGACATTACTGAACCAAATGAAAAACAGAGTCAGTGAAATGTACAATTATCTATTGTCTTCATGGTGTGTTTTCTACTATTTTTATATGTGATGCTGTTCTCCTAGAGTTTCTACTGCAAGCAGAGATTGTTCCTTTGGGAAGGTGAAGAACTGACTGTAGGAGAAAGACAACAGATTGAAGTTTGGGCTAGGCCAACGACTGAAAGAGTGAGAGCTAGAGAGAAAAGAACATTTTCATTGAGGCAGGCAGCATCTCTTGGGATAGATGGGAAAACTCTGAGCTAGAAGTTTCCAAGAAGGCTCTAGGTTAGACATTTTATAAGACCCATGAGTTTTTCCATCTTCCTTTTCATGTCTCTAAGATGTTTGTTCTCGAGTTGGCCTTTTCTTCCTTGCTGCCTTTCCTAAGAGATTCACCCCAGGTGTAAGTCCTCAAGTAGTCTTTTTCTCCATTGGACATTCCTATGAGAAAGGGAACAGGACATTGTGTTTGTTTTCCATATCAGCATATGTACATTTTATAACTTCCTCTCAAAACAGTTTATATGTACCCAGATAGAGTTTGCAATATAATCAGATATATAAAATTTAAATCATTAGTGAAGTGTTTATTCAGTAATCAGTGTTTCTGTGAGCACGTGTACACATATGTACATGGAGTAAGGGCTGAAAAAGAATACATGATGTGTGTGTGTGTGTGTGTGTGTGTGTGTGTAAGTGTAAGTGTGTGTGTTGATGTTAGAGGTCTTCAAACATGCATATCTCATCCTGAGAGACATGGTCTCTCACTGAGCTCACTGATTGGCTGCATTAGTTGACCTGTGATTTGCCCTCCTTTAACCCTGCCCCATCCCCATGCAAAGCTAGAGTTATAGATGTACAAGATCACATTTTGCTTCCACATGGATGCCAGGAATGTGAAATGGAGTCCTTCTTCTACAGTAAGTGATATGGATGCCAGAAATGTGAACTCCATTCCTCCTTCTTCCACAGCAAGTGCTTTACTCACTGAACAATCTTCTTAGCTTACCAATCAGGTTTATACAACACCAGAGTTTACAGTGTCTCAGGGAAAGTGATAAGTGCATGGATGAAAAAAAACTCAATTAGACTGAATTATAGATGATGCATGGGTGGGGGAGGAAAGGCCTGGAGCTGTGGTGATGATAATTATATATGTACCTGCATGAATGCATGTATGTGTGTGTGCATGTCTGCATGAAAGACACATTGTGTTTGAGTACATGTGTGTGAGTGTATGTGACTGTGAGTGTAGGCATGTGTGTGATTGTGTGAATATGTATGTGTATGACAGAACAAGAGAGTGTGTAGGTGTGTGTGTGTACTCACATGTGCAAGCCTGTGTGAGAGAGTATGTGTGAGTATATGAGTATGTATATGAATGAGTGTATTAGTGCATGTGCATCTGTGAGAAAGAGAAGAGTGTGTGTGTGTGTGTGTGTGTGTGTGTGTGTGTGTGTGTATTTGAGTATAGACATAATTCAGAAGGCCTGAGAAGACCAACTTAGTGCAAAAATGCATTGTTGATAACAAAAGACATTCAAAAATAAAAATCAACCTTCAAATTATGAGTATTTCCTATACAGTGCAATCATGGAGAACGTATGCAGCCCTCTGAAATTGGAAGGTATAATAGGTAATCCCTTTTCCTATGTAAGACATGATCATGGTATTTCCCTTAAGCAATGTTACATGGACACCGGCCTGTTTTTGGTTATATATTATTTTGAAATTTAACCCTTTTGTAACCACTCTCAAGAACACACATTGATACCAAGATAAGTGTTGCTGTCTTGTGTCCTTCTTTATGGCATATTCATCTTTAGGCAGATGATATTTATGTTTCCTTAATTAAATGCACTTATTCCTGAAAAATTGGAAAATTTCTAATTACACGTTAAATGACTTGCCTTTCCTTATTCATTCTTATTTACTTATTCTTACATACTTTAGAATAAAAGTATGTCTGCACAAGAATGACCGCAACATTTACAAGTTGACACCAAAACAGCACAGTAAATAGAGATGAGAAGCATCCAAAACAAAAATTTCATCAGTTTACTTGTGTAGAGAAAACTATAAAATCAGAATACTATATATAAGGAAAAAAGGTTCCAAATGACTATTTCTTCTAGCATTTTCCAGTTTCAACATTGTTACCTACAAAGAGTTGGGTTTAGTTCTGGCTTTATCATACATAAAGAAGGTAGAGTTTAGTCATTTCCCTGCTCAGTCATTACGGCTTTTCATTGTTGATATAGAATTTTAGTATTGGCAGGATCCTTCAGTGTTAGTCATCATACTGATTCTCTTTGGAGATTCACAAATTTCAGACTTTTGCTTCTCATCTTTTTTATTCAGGGATTATGCTCCCAGTATGCATTGACTTACAATGATGCAACTAGAAAGAGTGATTTACATATCTATAAATTCATTTGTTATTTAAAACTTATTATGTTCTTGAATAATATTAAGAAAGATTAGAAGTATCCCTAATGCAAAGGCACATATAATTAAAAACTAAACACATAGGTTAGAGCATATTTTTTCTGAACTTGTAGTCAGTCTGTGATAGATATCTACTTTAAAGCAATACACATTGTAGTTTACATAATACACACATTTATGACTTGCTTGCCATTTAAAAGCAATTACTTAGAAGATTCTAGGATCTTCTTATGTTCTTTGAAAGTATCAAAGCAACCAGATTCAGCAACTCACATCTCTTGTCCCAGTATTTCAAAGATGAAGGCAGGTGATAGCAAACCTTAGTGATACAGTGATTTTGAGACAATCCTGTTGTACATGAGATTTTTCTTTAATACAAAGTGAAGAAAATAATAAAAACAGGCATTATTTTCAAAAGACAGAGAAAATACTCAATACTGAACCACATATATATATATATATATATATACATACATACACACACATATATATAATGTGGAGATGACTATGATTTATAATAGGTTTTTCTCTTATTTTGATTCTAATAATCATAATATTTACCTCATTTCAGAATACAGTCTGTGGCTTAAAGAATCATGGTCTATCAGGGCAAAGTATATAGCTACAATCCCAAGACTTAAGAATCTGACTCATTGCTGAACTAAGGCTATGCTAGACGACAGTGGGATATGCAAATCAATCAATCAATCAATAAATAAATAAATAACAATAATTATCTTATATGTAAATAAGTTTTATGACTCATTGTGCTGTATCCAAGTCTCACATTGTGTCAGGTTCTAGTCATTGCTATTGCCAGCAGTTATATTCTGGGATGTGTGTGTGTGTGTGTGTGTGTGTGTGTGTGTGTGTGTGTGTTCTATTCATATATTCATGTATATAATATTCCCCTAATATCATCCATTATGAAAAAATTTTATTCTGTTTTCTCCTGTCTCTTTACATAGGCATGGCTTCCTTCTCATCTCTAACCCTGAGTTTCTAAAAGCTGACCAGAAATATAGGAGTTGGGGAGAAGTGCTTTCACTTGAGGATAATCCTCATCTAGACAGTGATAGCCAGTTTGGCAGAACTCTGCCCAATCATTCTTGGAGGCATCTTGTAGAACACTTAGTGCTCCTTAGGAGATGAACACAGCAGCACAGGCATGAGCCACTGATATTAGAATGCTATCTTCTGAGCTCATTCTTGCTTATCCCATATTCTTACTCAAATAAATTCATTTCCCCAAGATACGGGAAACTAATTATGTGTCCCGAAGTGTTGCTTTGCACCCTGGACTGCCTGCCACCCAGCTATACTTGCCCTTGGGAGTTGTGGATGAGGTGGTGCGGAATCAATGGCTCAGACCCCAGGAGCAGGTGAGAATGCAGCAGCAAACTTGTCATTAATTCTCAGGAAGCATCTCTTATACCCTCCCAGGGCTATGAGGTACCACTCGCTGTTAATCACAGCTTCATCAGCGAGGCTTGCTGTTCCTCTACAGAAAAGCTCTTTTTAAGAGAAGTTAAATTGAAAAAGACAAACTTAGACTTTATAGGATATGATTCTTCCAACTTACAGTTGAGATAACTAGCCAAAGCATTCCCATTTCCTGGCTGAAGACACAAAATGAAATAATCTTAACACTTGCTTGAAAGCTTTAAGTCTTTGAATTATTATCATATTTCCCTGTAAATTCTCTGAGTCTCTGTAAATAAGACTCAGAGACAAAGGATAGTGGTTGTCTCATTTACATGCACACACATTCACACACATACACACAGTCACACAATACATTCTCTCTCTCTCTCTCTCTCTCTCTCTCTCTCTCTCTCTCTCTCTCTCTGTCTCTCTGTCACTTTCTCTGTTATCTCACCCAAAGAAAAATTCAAAACAGAGGACTATGCTTTAAGATGGTTAGCTATACAATGATGTTTATTCTTGCCCCTGTTTTAGTAAATATTAAGTATGCAAATGTTTTAGTTTCTGCTTTAGAAATGGCAATTCTATCTACAGTGAATTCCTGTGGATTTTTTTTTCTGATAGGACTAAGAAGGAAATTGAGAAGAATGTCCATGAATTTTAAGTAACTTGCATACTTGGATGTGAGAGACTTGACAGGATAAAACGATTCAGAAATAAAACTCTTTCAGCAGAAGTTAGAAAAATCAGAGGTTTTCTTTTCACTGTGACAGCTAGCTACAGCACAAAATTACCAAGCCATAAACTAAGGCATGTGCTTTTGAGATAAATCAACTTTGTGTGCATAGAACAACAACAAAATAAATAAATTGATTGAAGCATCAGAAGTAGAAGAGAAACTCGAATCTCTCTACCATGATAATGTTCTTCTTAGAGTGATAAAAATTCACTTTGAAATTTTCTTTGTGTAGATTTGAGTTTAAATTATAACAGGCAAAGTTTATATATTTATCTACCTGCTATTAGCTGTACTAGTCTCTACCTTTCAAATGGATATTATAATTTCTATTAATCAACTAATGTAATCTCATCTTTGATTTTCAATCTCTTCATATATGGCTGTTTATATTCATAGAAAGGTGAACTCATCACAAAATAAATTGTAATAACATCATTTTAGTAGCATTGATATTTAGGCTAAAAATTCTGATTCACAGTAATAACTTCTTGACATCTAATGATTTCAAAAATTATGATTTTTAAATATAGTTTCTGAACAGAGTTGTACAGATAAATCACTATGGTTTCCAAAGACAATAGGTTTCTGTTTTCTCTGACCATCTGAGATGTTTTTAACATTCACTTTCACTAAAGTCCAATTGTCATCAATTGGTTATTCCTACATGATTTCTTTATCACTTCAAGCATGGAAAGATGGCTCAATGTTTAAAAACAATTGCTAGTCTTTCACAGAACCTGTATTTGGAGCCCAGTACCAATACAATGGCTTTCAACTGTTCACGGCTTCAGTTTCAGGGAATATGATCCCTCATCAGCACTAGGCAAACAGGCTGTGCATGTACATTCAAGCACATAAAATAAAATAAAATAAAATAATAAAATAAAATAAAATAAAATAAAATAAAATAAAATAAAAAGACAAAATAAAATAAGACAAAATAAAATGAAATAATATAAAATAAACCAGATACACTAACTCTTATGAAAGAGAACTTGGGAACTAGCCTTGAAAACATTGGTACAGGAGACAACTTCCTGAACAGACCACCAATTACTCAGGCACTAAAATCAACAATTAATAAATGGGAGCTAATGAAGCTTAAAAGATTCCATGAGGCAAAGGACATCATCAGTAAGACAAAATGGCAGCCTACAGAATAGGAAAAGATCTTTATCAACCCTACATCTAACACATGTTTAATATCCAAAATGTATAAAGAACTCAACAAGTTATATACCAGCAAACCAAATAATCCAATAAAAATATATACAGAGCTAAACAGAAATTTCTCAACAGAGGAATCTCTAATGGCCACGGAACACTTAAATGTTCAATATCCTTAGTCATAAGGAAAATGCAAATTAAAAGGACTGAGATTCCATCTTACATCCATTAAAATGGGGAAGATCAAAAACTCAAGCAACAGTACATGCAATGGGAACACTCCTCTATTGCTGGAGGGAGGGCAAACTTATAAACTCACTTTTAAACCAATTTGGCATTTTCTTATAAAATTGAAAATCAATCTACCTCAAGACCAACTCTAGGATATAAGCCACAAATTGTTCCAACATACCACAGGGACATGCACTCCTCTGTGTTCATAGTAGCTTTCTTTGTAATAGCCATAAACTGAAAACAACCCAGATATCCCTCAACCAAAGAATGGATATAGAAAAGGTGGTTCATTTATACAATGTAATACTATTCAGCTATTGAAAACAAAGACAACATAAAATTTGCAGGTAAATGGATGGAACTAGAAAATATCTGGAGTGAGGTAACACAGTCCCAAAAGTACATGCATGGTATGGACTCACTTAAAAGTGGGTAGTAGGCATAAAGTATAGGATGCCTATGCTATAGTCCACAGACCTAAAAAATGAGGAGGTCCCAACCTAGAGTGTTTGAATCTCATTCAGAAGGGGAACTAAAATAGTTGTAGGAGGGATGGAGCTGGGTGGGAGAGGGAATTGGGAGGAGAAGAGGGCATGGGGCTCAGAATCCGATGTGAAGAGAAATGAGAAGAGAGTGAGTGGATAGTGAATCAAATAAAATAAATATTTTAAAAAGGGAAGAAAAAAACTACATAATCACTGTGACATCTCCAGACAGGACACAAAATATTTGCTGAAAGAAGTTTTAAATACTGGTTTTTACTATTTCCTTAAAAAAAAAAAACTAATAAATGATCAGCATGCACAGAATCCAGTCTCCTAAGGATGTAGTTCTCTGAATAAGGTTTAACACCAAAGAACTGTTATAAAACACAGTTTCAACTTCTCTAAAGCCTTTCAGCCTACAGATATGCATGCTGGTCTTAGAGTTTACATTTGTGTTAATGGCATACAAGAATAATCATGTAGACTTGGTTTCCTTGTGTTTTTTAAAGTTTGGAGGCACTGAGAATAAAATCCATAAAATCCAGAGAACTATCCATGCTATACAAGCATTAAGTTGCTAAGCTATATCCTTATTCCAGAATGACAATTTCACCCCTCCAATGTACTTTTTAAAATTAACACACCATATATAATACAATTCATGCTTGCATATGAATTACCTTTTTAAAGATGTAAACTGTTCCTTACTTGTTGAAGGGCTGTGGGCATCAGATATTTATATATATAACTCATTGATTGAAGAAGAATATTAATTCGGATTACTTTACAAGGGTAAGAGGCCAAGGGAAGGTTCCCTCGTCTTGATAACGTGGCCACTGGTAGGTTGCTAATGGCCTAAATAATGTCCCCTTCACCTGCACATATATTGAGCAATAATTAGACTTAATGGGTAACAAATAACAACAAACAAACAAACAAATAAATACATACATAAATACATAAATAAATAAGGAGCTATGCTGGGGACTCAAGGGAGGGAGTGGTAGAAAGTGAAAGAGGGAAGAGAGAGAGTAAACATAATTGTAATACATTGTATTTATGTATATAATTGTCAAAAGTTAAAAATGTCACACAAAAGCAGACAACTGGACAACACACAGAGAAGCAGAGACTTTCTCAGCCCTTAAGGAGAGGTGTATATTCCACCTTCCCCCAAAGACTCACTTGGGAAACAGAATTCTCACTCTACACAAAGCAGATGAGTAATAGGAACCCAGAATAAGTGTTATGGTGTGTATAAATTCAAGGCAGACAAAAATCCAAGCATGGAGGAGAAATGGGCAAAAGGTTCTACTACTCACCAAGAAGCTACACACAGTTGATAACTTTGGGAAGAGAGGAAATTAGTTTTTGTCAATATACTACTGGGTATATCAGTCACACTCCAGAACAGGCGTCACACTTAGGAGTGGTCAATCAATACAAATAGGATGTTATGATTTTATGTTTATTTGGTTTTCATTGAGACAACATGGAATTGAGGAGGTAAGGAGGTAAGAGTGGCTCTAAGAGGAGTTACTTTCATGAGATGGACCTAGGCTTTCTGCACATATGTATCAGTTGTACAGCTGGATCTTCATGTGGGACTCCTAAAGCAGGAGCAGGGACTGTCTCTGACTATATTGCTTGCTTTTGCATCCCATTTTGCTAACTGGGCTGCCTTGTCTAGTCTTGATAGAAGAATATCTGCTTAATTTTACTGCAACTTGATATGCCATGACTGGTCGCTATGTCAGAGCTGTCACATGAGATTGCTGGAGAAATTCATTCCTGTCTGGCTGAATCTACTGGGATAGGATAACCAGAGACTGATTTTGAATTTTAAAATAGAATTTATTGGCCTTTTCTCTTTTCTGAATCTCATATATCTTCCTATATTCAAATAAATTTTAGCAGTGATGAAAATTTGTTCCCAGATTTTTGAGTCATTCTTGGGAGTCAAAAATTATGAGAGCAGACTCGGACTTCCTAGGAAATATGTGGACACAAAGCATTATTGTGAAAAGAAAATTTTGGGGTACAGTAAATTTCAGGCAGGGAAAGAAGAGTTTCTATCTGCTGTTTCCCTCATCCTCTAGACTTTTTCATTTCAGAGAGAACAAAGGTCAGAAGGGCTTCCAGACTTGAGGAAGTATCTGTAAATTCTGATGATGCAAGTCAAAGATTAACCCATTTAAGGAATGGTTGTAGTATTCAGAGAATGCCAAAACCTGATTGAGGTTATTGATCCTAAATACGCAGAGCTCAAACTTTCCAGGCTGTAGGATGTTTTACAGGAAAGTTTATTTATGTCAATTTAGTCTGAATCTTTTAGTATACCCCAAAATAGTTGACAATAACCTATTTATAGGATTATACAATGTTTCCCTCCTATTTTTAAATGGAACTGGAAAACACACATACACAAAATTGTCATGTTTTATTTTATTTTATTATTTTATGTGTATGGATGCTTTGCCTGCATGACTGTTTGTGCAGTACTTGTGGAATTGATGCCCATGGAAGTCAGAAAAGGTGATCAGATCCCTTGGAATTGGAGTTGATGGATCTGAGCCACCATTTGGCTATTTCATTTCAACATGGGTCTTATAGAAGAGCAACCAGTGCTCTTAACTTCTAAGATATTACTCCAGTCCCCACATAACTCATTTTCATTTCATTTAAGCAGATTGATGAATGGCTTGATATTATTTCACTATAGCCTTTCTACTTCCCATGCTGTGAGCATGTATCATTATAAAGTTTTAATATAGTATTTTATCACTTTTTGGAATTTCATGCATGCATGCATTGAATGCATTTTGACCATATTTCACCATTATCTTTCCCATGGCTCCTCCTGGATCCATGTTTGCATGCCCCAATCCCACCCCCCATCAATTTCATATCCTATAGACATTGTTTTTTAAAATTGTTTTCCTTATTAGTAGCCATTGTCATAAAGTCTCACCAACAGCACTGTTCTACCATAAGCTAAGGATGACACCAACAGACATGTCAAATTGGATAAGAGGAAGACTAAGAGGCCTCAACCCAACCCTAAGAACTACGGGCAATGAAGGAATGCTGAGAGTGGGAAAAATAATTTTCCTAATGGAAGGGAAAACTGACTGGTTATCCAATTCTAAATGGTGAGCCCTGAAAACATAAACATGAATACCATTATATTAAGGGGAAAGTTTATAGACACAAACATACATTGTACATATAGTTATGCAATTGTAATTCATTTTAAAAGGATGTCATGGATTTGTGAAAAAGAAAGGAGAAGTATATAGCAGGGTTTGGGGGGAGAAAAAGGAAGGAAGAAGTGATGTAATTGCATTATAATCTTCAAAATACAAAAGAAAACACCTTTTCTGCAACCATCCACTGCTGTTGGGGGGTCATAGATGCAGTGTTCCTGTCATATCTAAAAGACATACTTTGCCCCAGTTCTTCTGACCTCTGGCTCTTACAAGTTGTCCTGATTCTTCCTCCTCAATGGATCCTGAGCCTTGAGGAACAGGCATGAATACAAAAATCCCATTTCTCTCTGAGCTCTTTCCAGACAGTTACCCTCTACAGTTGGACTCATTGTGAGCTTATGGGTTAACTGCCTTTGACTGCAAAAAAGAAGCTTCTCTCATGCGTTTTGAGAGCTACAACAGGTAGTTGTAGACTTTGTTTTAAATGGCCAGGTACTGTTAACTTTTTAGGCAATATTTCACTCCTTTATATTCTTTTGGAATCATTTCAGCAGTTTAGATTGCTTTATCTTTATAGTGAATATAAAATAACTATAGAATAAGTATATCTTTATTTATTCACTATTCAATCAAATTATTCCCAATCAATTATTTTGTTTTATTTTGCTGCTTTAATACAGGCTATAACTAAGATCTTTGATTTTATCCCAATGATAAGAATAGCTTTTCTTGTTTTTAGGCATATATTCTTATAAATTCAAACAAGATGAATGAATATTGAAGTTATATACTTTTCTAATATATATAATCTTACTTTATTAGGAATTTACTATATATGATGCAATATAAATATCTGATTTGTTTAGAAGGAGTATTTCAAGGTAATTTACTAAAAACATCACTCATTAAAATTAAACAACCACTTTGTAACACAATGAGATAAATTGTGGCATTTGGTGAAATGTTTTTAAGTCAGAAATTCATCAATGTAATTTTAAAAATTATTTTGCTTAAGAAAATTTCTTGATCTTGGATCTAGCAGTTCAACAGGGAAGCTCCCAATCTATAGAGAGCCCTGTGGTTAGACAGAGCTCCATGGTCTGACACTATCTTGGGGAGAGCAGTTCAACTAGATGGAGCCCTGCTGACTGAGAGAGCCACCTTCTAGGCTTCAGCAGTCCAGCCAAGGAAGCCCTGGTCCTGCAGGAAATCCCATGGTTAGACAGAGCCCTGAGACCCACCACCATCTTGGAGCTGGTAGACTAACCAGGCAAACCAGGAGGAGACGGCAGGAGGCCAGTTAAGTGCCCAGAGGCAAGTCGGGAGGAGACTTGAGTCTGGACCAGGAGAGCTAAGGAGGTAATTCAGAACACGGACGCCCTCTGAGACAGCAGCACCGAATGCCAGGCTCTCAGGAGCTTTAAACACCTACCAGCAATAACAAGACCAACTAACTCCAGAAGTAAACAAACAGCAAAAGGCAAATGTAGGAACATTACTAGCAGAAATCAAGGCAATATTCGAACCTAATTCCCGGACAGCAGTAAGTCTCGGATTCCCCAAAACACCAGAAAAGCAAGATTCAGATCTAAAATCACTGGCCAGAGTGCTGTTAGAGGAACACATAGATAAATCTCTTAAAGAAATACAGGAGAAAATGGATCAAAAGTTAGAAGCCCTTACAAGGCAAACACAAAAATCACTTAAAGAAATTCAGGAGAATATAGATCAAAAAATAGAAGCCAATAAAGAGGAAATACAAAAATCATTTAAAGAAATACAGGAGAATGTGGATCAACCAGTAGTAGTCATGAAAGAGGAAACAGAAAAATCTCTTAAAGAATTACATGAAAAACAAGAAAGCAAGTGAAAGAGCCGAGCAAAACAATCCAGGATCTAAAAACAGAAGTAGAAACAACTAAGAAATTGCAAAAGGAGACAACTTTGGAGATAGAAAACCTTGGGAAGAAATCAGGGGCCATAGATGCAAATATCAACAATAGATTAAAAGAGATAAAAAAAGAATCTCAGATGCCGAAGATACCATAGGAACCATGGACACAACAGTCAAAGAAAATGCAAAATGCAAAAAGCTTGTAACCCAAAACATCAAGGAAATCTAGACACAATAAGAAGACCAAACTTAAGGATTATAGGTATAGAAGAGAGGGAAGATTGACAACTTAAAGGGCCAGCAAATATCTTCTACAAAATTATGGAAGAAAACTTCCCCAACCTAAAGAGAGAAATGCCCATGATTATACAAGAAGCCTATAGAACTCCAAACAGACTGGACCAGAACAGAAATACCTCCCGTCACATAATAATCAAAACCCCAAATGTACTAAACAAAAAAAGAATATTAAAAGCACTAAGAGAAAAAGGCCAAGTAACATATAAAGGAAGACTTATCAGAATTACACCAGGCTTCTCACCAGAGACCATGAAAGCTAGAAGATCCTGCGCAGATATCATGCAGACTCTAAGAGAACCCAAATTTCAGCCAAAACTACTATACCCAGCAAAACTCTCAATCACCATAGATGGAGAAACCAAGGTATTCCATGACAAAAACAAATTTGCACGATATCTATCAAAAAACCCAGCCCTACAAAGGATAATAGGGGAAAAACACCAACACAAGGAGGGAAACTACACCCCAGAAGAAGCAAGGTAGAAACCTCCTCTCATCAAACCCAAAAGAAGATAACCACTCACTATTCAGCCATTAGAAACAACGAATTCATGAAATTCTAAGAGAAATGGATGGAGCTGGAGAACATCATACTAAGTGAGGTAACCCAGTCTCAAAAGAATACCCATGGTATGCAGTCACTGATAAGTGGATATTAGCCTAGAATCTTGGGACACCAAAGACACAATTCACATACCAAATGATGTCTGACAAGAAGAAAGGAGTGTACACTGGTGCTGGAAAGGATCAAAGCATCAGTGTAGGGGAATATCAGAACAGGTAAGTGGGAAGGGGTGGATGAGGGAGCAGGGGGAGGGAAAAGGGCATGTGGGACCTTTGGGGGGTGGGGAACCAGAAAAAGGGAAATGAATTGTAAATATATCCAATAAAAAAATTAAAAAATATATAAACATGTGGGGAGCCTACGGCCGGCCCAAACATCCTACCGGCCCAAACATCCTGCCGGTGTGAAGTAAACAAGTCAGTGTGCAGGTGCTGGGTAGTTTACCATCCCTTGGTCTCCGCCTCTCCCGAGCTGCAGCCAATCAGGGGATGACACGTCCGAGGCAGGGGTTGCATCCTATATAAGGGATGGGCTTCTGGGTATTTGGGTCTCTGCTCTGTAGGCTTATGCTCTCCCTCTCAAGAGCATTAAAGCTTTGCTGCAGAAGGATCTTGAGTGTGCCACGTCGTTCTTGCTGGCGAGACAGTAGCACTGGACATCTGGTGCCAAAACCCGGGAATACGAGACTTCATCATTGTCAGCACCATCGGAGACCCCTCGGCTATGAGGAAGATTCAGAACTGCAGGCAGATACGTTCAGAGAGGTATGTTCTTCTTTGGCTTTGACTTGGGATTGTCGCCACCCTGGGAAGGTAGTATTGAAGCTTTTGTGACCATTCTTGAGCCCTTTTAATCTTTCTCTTTGTCATATATGTATGCTCCAGGTCTTTCTCTCTTACCAGAAAAGAAGCCCATGATATTGTCACCCAATGTCACAACTGTTGTCAATTTCTCCCTACCCGCCATACCGGGATAAATCCCAGAGGAATTCTACCATTGCAAGTATGGCAAATGGATGTCACTCATGTTTCTTCCTTTGGGAAGCTCCAATATGTACATGTATCAATAGATACATGCTCTGGCGTAATCCATGCTACGCCACTCACTGGGGAAAAGGCCTCTCACATCATCCAACATTGCCTTGAGGCATGGAGTGCCTGGGGAAAGCCTAAGTGCTTAAAAACTGACAATGGACCCGCTTACACTTCTCAAAAATTTAAACAATTTTGTGCACAAATGCAAGTCACACATATTACGGGCTTGCCATATAACCCTCAAGGACAAGGTATCATTGAGCGCGCACACCGTACGCTCAAATCATATCTAATTAAACAAAAAGGGGGAATAATAAAAGATCTGCCCCCCGTGCCATGGGTTGCCATAGCAGTGGCACTCTTTACTATAAATTTTCTAAATTCAGATAAGCATGATCAGACCGCAGCAGAGCGACATTGCTCAGACCCGCATCGACCTAAAGAATTGGTAAAATGGAAGGATGTGTTGACTAATGAATGGAAAAGCCCGGATCCTATTCTAATAAGATCCAGGGGAGCCGTTTGTGTCTTCCCACAGAATGAAGAAAACCCCTTCTGGGTTCCTGAGAGGCTTACTAGAACAATTTTGGAGCAGAAGGACACCGCAGATCGCCCAGTCACTCACACTCCGAGAGTTGAGAGCAGCCATTATCCAGGTCAACTCTAAGCGCCTTGACCTGTCCTTGACGGAGGGACTATCTTGACGGAGGGACTATCATCATGGATTGCTTCAGCTGTCTCCTATTTTAAGGAATGGGTGGGGGTGGGATTGTTTGGCGCAGCCCTTTGCTGTGGACTGGTGTTACTTCTCTGGCTGGTCTGTAGGCTCAGGGCTTAAACCAAGAGAGACAAGGTGGTTATTGCCCAAGCGCTTGTGGCTCTGGAACAAGGAGCTCCCACTGACATTTGGCTAACAATGCTTAAGCAGTAGGCCGCCGGCTGGACAGCTCTTGCACACCCGGAGCTTAGACTCATTGCACAGGGTAGAGTGTCCAGCTTGAGCAGCCCATGGGGGATGCTGAGCAAAGCATTGCACAGAGAGACACCTGACATAAGGGTCTCTCTGGGAGGCATGTTGTCCTGCATAAGGGTTGCCTGCCCTAGTTTCCCTTTCCCAGAAAAACAGCAGAGTGACAGGTCGAGGGCGCTTCGGGTCAAACCAACAGCCTAGTGGTGACTCTCGTACGAAGTCTTAATTTTGTTGCTTGGGAGTTCGACCTCTGTCTCCACCCCTTAAAGATTGGGTGACCTACTTGCTATAAGAGCAAAAGGGCCTCATTATTAGATTGTTTTGAACCCTGAAGGTCCAGACAAGAGCCTGAAGGTTGATTGACAATCTGAGGTCTTTATTTTAAATAATAAAAAAGGGGGAGATGTGGGGAGCTGACGGCCGGCCCAAACATCCTGCTGGCCCAAACATCCTGCCGGCCCAAACATCCTGCCGGCGTGAAGTAAACAAGTCAGTGCGCAGGTGCTGGGTAGTTTACCATCCCTTGGTCTCCGCCTCTCCCGAGTTAGAGCCAATCAGGGGATGACACGTCCGAGGCAGGGGTTGCAGCCTATATAAGGGATGGGCTTCTGGGTATTTGGGTCTCTGCTCTGTAGGCTTATGCTCTCCCTCTCAAGAGCATTAAAGCTTTGCTGCAGAAGGATCTTGAGTGTGCCACGTCGTTCTTGCTGGCGAGACGGTAGCGCGGGACATAAACATTAATTTCATAATTGGCAGGAAGTAATAATTACTATTCCTTAATATCTCTTAACATCAATGGACTCAATTCCCCATTAAAAAGACATAGACTAACAGACTGGATAGGGAAACAGGACCCTACAATTTGCTGCATATAGGAAACACATCGCAGTGTCAAAGACAAATACTACCTTAGAGGAAAAGGCTGGAAGACAATTTTACAAGCAAATGGTATCAGGAAACAAGCCGGAATTGCCAAGCTAATATCAGATAAAATTGACTTTCAACCTAAAGTCATCAAAAGAGACAGGGAAGGTCACTTCTTGCTGGTCAAAGGGAAAACCCACCAAGAAGAACTCTCAATACTGAACATCTATGCTCCAAATGTAAGGACACCCTCATTCGTGAAAGAAACTTTACTAAAGCTTAAAGCACACACTGCACCTAAAACAATAATTTTGGGTGACTTCAACACTCCACTCTCCTCATTGGATCGATCAGGAAAGCAGAAACTAAACAGGGACACAGTGAAACTAATTGAAGATTTGGAACAATTGGATTTAACATATATATATATATATATATATATATATATATATATATATATATATGTATATATATAAAACATTTCATCCTAAAGCAAAAGAATATACCTTTTTCTCAGCACCGCATGGTACCTTCTCCAAAATCGATCACATAATTGGTTACAAGACAGATGTCAACAAATAAAAGATTGAACTAATCCCATGCCTCATATAAGATCAGTATGGAGTAAAGGAGTTCTTCAATAGCAAGAAAAACAACAGAAAGTCCACATAAACATGAAAACTGAACAATACTCTACTCAATGACACCTTTGTCAAGGAAGAAATAAAGAAAGAAATCAAAGACTTTTTAGAATTCAATGAAAATGAAGGTACAACCTACCCAAATCTATGGGACACAATGAGCAGTGCTAAGAGGAAAATTCATAGCCCTGAGTGCCTCCAAAAACTGGAGAGAGCATACACTAGCAGCTTAATGACACACCTGAAAGCCCTGGAACAAAAACAAGCTAATTCACTCAGGAGGAGTAGAAGACTGGAAATCATCAAACTAAGGGCTGAAATCATTCAAGTAGAAACAAAGAGAACCATACAAAGAATCAACAAAACCAGTAGCTGGTTCTTTAAGAAAATCAACAAGATATATAAATCCTTAGCCAAACTAACCATAGTGCACAGACATTATCCAAATTAACAAAATTAGAAATGAAAAGGGGGATATAACAACAGAAACTGAGGAAATTCAAAAGATCATCAGATCCTACTACAAAAGTCTATACTTAACACAACTGGAGAATCTGGATGAAATGGACAATTTTTATAAAAGATACCAAATACCAAAATTAATCAGGATCAATTAGTTTAGCTAAACAGTCCCAAAACCTCCAACGAAATAGAAGGGGTTATAGAAAGTCTCCCAACCAATAAAAGTACGGGACCAGATGGTTTCAGTGCAGAGTTCTACCAGACCTTCAAAGAAGGCCTAACACCAATACTCTTCAAACTATTCCACAAAATAGAAACAGAAGGGACACTGCCCAAATCATTCTACGAAGCCACAATTACGCTGATACCAAAACCACACAAAGATACAACAAAGAAAGAGAACTACAAACCAATTTTCCTTATGGATATCGATGCAAAAATACTAAATAAAATTCTTGCCAACTGAATCCAAGAGCACATCAAAATAATCATTCACCATGATCAAGTAAGTTTCATCTCAGGGATGCAGGGATGGTTCAATATATGGAAATCCATCAATATAATCCACTACATAAACAAACTAAAAGAAAGAAACCACATGGTCATCTCATTAGACACTGAAAAAGCATTTGAAAAAATTCAGCATCCTTTCATGCTAAAAGTCTTGGAAAGAACAGGAATTCAAGGCCCATACCTAAACATAGTAAAAGCAATCTACAGCAAACCAGTAACCAACATCAAACTAAATGGAGAGAAACTTGAAGAAATCCCACTAAAATCAGGGACTAGACAAGGCTGCCCTCTCTTTCCATATTTTTTCAATATAGTACTTGAAGTTCTAGTGAGAGCAATTAGACAACATAAGGAAGTCAAAGGGATACAAATTGGAAAGGAAGAAGTCAAACTATTATTATTTGCAGATGATATGATAGTATACTTAAGCAACCCAAAATCTCCACCAGAGAACTCCTACAGCTGATAAACAACTTCAGCAAAGTGGCAGGTTACAAAATCAACTCAAGCAAATCAGTAGCCTTCCTGTACTCAAAAGACAAGCAGGCTGAGAAAGAAGTTAGGGAAATAACACCCTTCACAATAGCCACAAACAATATAACGTATCTTGGCATGACTGTAACCAAACAAGCGAAAGATCTGTATGACAGGAACTTCAAGTCCTTGAAGAAAGAAATCCAGGAAGACCTAAGAAGATGGAAAATATTTCATACTCTTGGATTGGAAGGATCAATATAGTAAAAATGGCCATCTGGCCCAAAGTGATCTACAGATTCAATGCAATCCCCATCAAAATCCCAAACCAATTGTTCCTAGATCTAGAATGAGTAATTCTCAAATTCATTTGGAATAACAAAAACCCAGGATAGCTAAAACTATTCTTAACAATAAAAGAACTTCGGGGAGAATCAATATCCCTGAACTTAAGCAGTACTGCAGAGCAATTGTGTTAAAAACTGCATGTTATTGGTACAGGGACAGACAAGTACATCAATGCAATAGAATTGAAGACCCAGAAATGAACCCATAGAGATATGGTCAATTGATCTTTTATAAAGAAGCTACAACCATCCAGTGGAAAAAAAGATAACCTTTTCAACAAATGCTGCTCATTCAACTGGAGGTCAACATGCAGTAGAATGCGAATTGACCCACTTTTATCTCCGTGTACTAAGATCAACTCCAAGTGGATCAAGGACCTCCACATAAAACCAGACATACTGAAACTAATAGACTAGAAACTGGGGAAGACCCTGGAGGACATGTGCACAGGGGGATAGTTCTTGAACAGAACACCAATAGCTTATGCTCTAAGATCAAGAATTGACAAATGGGACCTCATAAAATTACAAAGTTTCTGTAAGGCAAAAGGCACTGTCAGAAGGACAAAACGGCAACCAACAAATTGGGAAAAGATCTTCACCAGCCCCATATCCAACAGAGATTAATATCCAATATATACAAAGAACTCAAGAAGTTAGACTCCAAAGAACCAAATAACCCTATGAAAAAATGGGGGTACAGAGCTAAATAAAGAATTTAACCAGAAGAAATTTGGATGGCTGAGAAGCACCTTAAGAGATGTTCAACATCATTAGTCATCAGGGAAATGCAAATCAAACAAACCTGAGATTCCACCTTACACCAGTCAGAATGGCTAAGATTAAAAACTCAGCAGACAACAGGTGCTGGA
The DNA here is from genome assembly GCA_964023405.1 of Apodemus agrarius. NCBI lineage: Eukaryota > Metazoa > Chordata > Mammalia > Rodentia > Muridae > Apodemus > Apodemus agrarius. Next base: position 28,466,513 of record OZ030014.1, read on the forward strand.
TAGGATGTGGAGAATGAGGAACACTTCTACACTGTTGGTTGTATTGCAAGATGGTACAACCACTCTGGAAATCAGTCTGGCGGTTCCTCAGAAAATTGGGCATGACCCTTCCAGAGGACCCTGTCATACCACTCCTGGGCATATACCCAGAGGATTCCCCTACATGCAATAAAGATACATGCTCCATTATGTTCATAGCAGCCTTATTTATAATAGCCAGAAGCTAGAAGGAGCCCAGATGTCCCTCAAAGGAGGAATGGATACAGAAAATGTGGAATATTTATACAATGGAATACTACTCAGCAATTAAAAATAATGAATTCATGCAATTTGTAGGCAAATGTTTGGATCTGGAAAATATCATCCTAAGTGAGTTAACCCAATCACACACACAAAAAAAAAACACATGAATTTCAATCACTGATAAGTGGATATTAATGTGCCCAGAAGCTCTGAATACTCAAGGCAGAATTAGCAAGTCAAAAGATTCCCAAGAAAGAGGAAGGAGAGGACCCTGGTCCTGAAAAGACTGGATCCAGTTTTGTAGGAGAGTACCAGAACAGAGAAATGGTGGTGGTGGGGATGATTGGGGAATGGGGTGGGGGGGGGAAGAGGACTTATGGGACATATGGTGAGGGGGAAACTGGGAAAGGGGAAAGCCTTTGCTATATAAACAAACAATATAGAAAATAAAAATAAAAAAGTTTTAAAAAAAGACAATATCTTCTGTTGTTTACCTTCATATATAGTTCTTATACTACAAGAGAATTCCCATTCCTTCATATAAAGATTTATTTCTTAATAGTACACTTTATCCAGAATATTAATCAAGAGATCTTTTGCGCTTTAATGTAAATTGTTAACATATGTATACATGAATGTATATGAATATATTATATGTATATTTATTTTTGCACATGTACATATTTAATTAATCTATGAAACTTGAAAGAGCTAATTGATTTGTAAAGGTATTCATACAATAGAAAGTTTTATATTATTTATTGATAATATCTTGCTCTATAATATATGGAAAGGCATGCCTTTTCCTAGTAATCTTGTTTATTTCTGGTCAGGTGTTCTACAATATTTTATATATTTCTTTTCATTTTTTAAAAATTTACTTAATATCCTGATTGTTGCCCTTCTCCCAGTCCCTCAAATTCTTACAATTCAAATATTTTTATTCTTCAATTTTTTTACTACCATGATAACAAGTGATTGGCTGCTGGGTTTACAAAGTACTGTTTGCTCTGCTGTGTTCTCAAAACCTCTAGTCTAAAGTTTTATCTTCCCATTTGAGCTTTCTGTAATATACAATCTGCCAAACACAGAAGGTACATGTTAAATATTTTCCAAGACTACTAGGATTACAGCTCTATGCATAAATGTCTTTCCTTCCTCTTTGGTCTTGGGAAAATCTATACAACATCTAACCAAAGTATGGTAACTGCTATTTTGGCATGAGTATAGGCATGAAGCCCCTAAGTAAGGTTTTAACTACTGAGTAATTCAATAAAGAGGTTCAGTTTTGACATTACACAAGAGAGAGAAGAGATGACAGCCAAATTTTTAAAACAGTAAAGTAGCTATGAAATTGGCAGGGAATTTATATAATATCTGGAATTGGAGGGCACATATTGATCTGAAGTCCATCACTTAACAATGAGTCACAATGTGGAAGTTTCCCAGGAAGAAAGGAAGATGCCTTTAAGAGCTATTGCCAAGGATGCTATGAGTCACAGGAAGACGAAGGAAAGCAGGAAACACATAGATACTTCTCCATCCCTCATTACTATTTACAGACCATGCACCCCAGTTTCCTAAATCCCCTGAAACTGTAAATATGGTAGAGACATCCTTTGGGATACAGTTTACACAGAATTTTATGCATATAAGTTTCTTGCCATTGTGAGTTTGGAGAAATAAATTTCGTCCATTACATTTATATTAATTGACTTTGCATACAGTATTTTTACTCAATAAGAGTCCACTTATTTAATTAGTGGACTCACTAATTAAATAACATTGGTGATTCACACATCATATTTTTACAAAAAGTATATTTTACTTGAATAAGTTTAGGCTGATAATTTTTCCTCAAGGAAACACTACTTTGTTCCTACTATTATTTTAAAATATTTTCTTTTTTTTAATTGTCTTCATTTTTTTCTTTTTGGTTTTTTATTTGGATATATTCTATATTTACATTTCATGTCCCTTTTTTGGTCCCCCACCCCCCAAAGGTCCCACATGCCCTTTTCCCTCCCCCTGCTCCCTCATCCACCCCTTCCCACTTCCCTGTTCTGGTATTCCCCTAAACTGCCTTATCAACTTTCTGTAGAAGTAAATTATGGTATAACCCTTATTCAGTTGATATAATAATTTATCAGGGAAGTATTAAAATACTATTTTTAGAATTTATATATAGATGTGTATATTTTTAAAGAAGAATTTTATGACTATCCAACTAATTTGTATATTTCTATTTACTTTTTGTCTTAAGAATAACAATAGCTGAGATGCCTAACTGGGGACATGGAACCTGAAGAGGCCACCTCTTGTAGTCAGGCAGGACCCTCAGTGGAAGGGTAAGAACACTAACCCACACAAAACATTTTGACCCAGAATTTTCCCTATCTAAATGAAATTCAGGTACAAAAGGAGCAGAGTCTGAAGGAATGGTCAACCAATAACTAGCCTAACTTGAGACCCATCCTATTGGTAAGCACTGATCCCTGGCACTATTAATGATATTCTGTAGTGTTTGCAGACAGGAGCCTAGCATAACTGTCCTTTTGGAGGTTCTACGCAGAAGCTGACTAAAACAGATAGAGATTTCCACAACCAAACATTGGATGGAGGTTGGGTACTCTTATGGTAGAGCTGGGGGAAAGAATGCAGGCCATAAAGAGGACAGTAACTTAACAGGAAGGCCAACAAAGTCAGGTAACCTGGACTCCTGGGAGCTCTCAGAGGCTGAACCACCAATCAAAGAGCCTACACAGGCTGGTCCGAGTTACCCTGCACATATGTAGCAGACATGTAGCTCAGACTTCATGTAGGTCCCTCAATGACAGAAGTAGGGCCCTTAAGCTGTAGCATGACTGTTTAACCTGTTCCCTCATAAGGCTGCCTTGTCTGGCCTCAGCGAAAGAGAATGTGCAGAATCCTCAGTATTGGAGGACACCCGGGGAAGGGCACCCTCTCAGAGGAGAAGGGGAGGGGGAATAGGAGGAGGGACTCTGTGAGGAGAGACCTGGAACAGGGGCAGCATTTTGGAATGGAAATAAATAAAAAAACAAATAAGAATTTAAGCAAAACTGATAAATATGACTCAACTAATGCTGCATATTTTTTTTTCAGATTTTGCTAGGTTTCAATTTTGTGGACCATTAAATTTTTTGTTTGCAAACTCAGCACTGAGTTTACTCATCCACTCCTAAAACTAAGGATTTGCTGCCAGAAGGGACAAATGGCACAATGCACTTATTCTGACACCTTGAAAAGATATAAAAAATTAAAGTTAAAATTTCCAGTTAAATTATGCAGACTAAGCATAGAGAATTAGCATCACAAAACAGTGAGCTTTCAGAAAAGTCATCAAGCTATTTGCAAAATAAAACAAAAGAGAGCATGGTGAGGAACAGTGGAGAGTTTGCAGGGAGGAGATGAAAGGGGCAAATTACATAATTATAATATATTCTAAAAATAGCCAGTCAGTAGAATCCTTACAGCTATATTGGCTTCTTGAAAATGTTTCCAAATAATTACATTACATTATGTCCCTTTCATGGGCTTAGAAAAAACTGTAGTAAAGTTTCTGTGCATTCACTTGAGTAGCTCCTGAGCAGCTAAGTTCTCTGGTCTTTTCTGATAGTGGTGGCATAAAAGAGTTTTGATCTTTGGTATACATACTAGAAGCACAAGCTTCTAGGGCACACATGTTTTATGATAGATATAGTAATGCAATCATTAATAGACACTATGAAAATAAATGCAGGTGTGTTTTGCTTAAATACATTGTAGTGGCTATTCCTGGTTGTCAACTTGGCTATATGTGGAATGAACTACAATCTAGAATTGGAAGGCTCACCTATGATCCTAATCTGGAGGCTCAGAGATATAAGTTTCTGACCTGGACTTAGCATGGAGATTTTGAAGCATGGATTCCAGTTCAAGGTCATCTGGGATTAAAGGTGTGGAGACATACACTGCTAATCCCAGATTATGGCTATGGATTCTAGTTCAAGATCACCTGGGATTAAAGGCATGGATACATATACCTTTAATCTGGGCTACACCTTCTACTGGAGACATATATAAGGACATTGAAAGAAGGAAGACGGCTTCTTCCTTGCCGGCTTGCTTCGTGGGACTGAGCAACTGCAAGATCCTTGGACTTCCATCCACAGCTGCTGCTGACTACTGTTGGGGAGTTGGACTACAGACTGTAAGTCACCGACAAATTCCCTAACTACATAAGACTGCCCATACGATCTGTGACTCTAGAGAACCCAGACTAATACATACATATTATCAGAATTTACCAGGATGAAAGTTCTCATCTCCCAACCCAGAGTTATTCATTGTTTTGAGTAGGCCATCTTATTTTGTTGACATCTATTTTCAAGAAATTTCCATGACTGAAACAAATTTATGACTTGATGCTCCTTGGTTTTTTGTTTGTGTTTTTTCCTCCTGACTAATTCAACTGTCTCACAGCAGTTTGTAGAACTGAGATGGTATTGGGAATTCCTAAAAGGAATGAGATAAAAGAACAAAAAGAATAGAAACATTTGCCTACATGGTATGCTGAAGTCATTCAATGCTCTATTGTACCTTGAGGATACAATGTACCTTAGATAATTGTACCTTAGAATGGCTCTCCAAACAGTCCAGTTCTGTGAGATGCATAGTGATGTGTTCTAAAAAAATAAACCAACAATATGGTGAAGGTGGGACCCTGGAAGAATGAGTTTAAAGTGATCTTACACTTGGGTGTTCTCTGCATTCCTGGCTATAAGAGCCTGCTCAGTAGCAGGAGTGAAGATGGTGGCCTCACCTCTAACTGCTGGATGGACTCCCTGTAGAGCAGATGTACCCTGGTAGGATAGGTGCACAGATGGCTGAGGTACTGCCTAACTCCTGGTTGCAGGTGGGGCCCTGGCAGATAGTTTATGCTCTAAGATCAAGAATTGACAAATGGGACCTCATAAAATTACAAAGTACATGTCAGGCAAAGGATACTGTCAATAGGACAAGAAGGCAACCAACAAATTGGGAAAAGATCTTTACCAACCCTACATCCAACAGAGGGCTAATATCCAATATATACAAAGAAGTTAGATTCCAGAGATCCAAATAACCCCATTAAAAATGGGATATAGAGCTAAAAAAAGAATTTTCACCTGAGGAATATCAAATAGCTGAGAAGCACCTAAAGAAATGTTCAACAACCTTAGTCATCAGGAAAATGCAAATCGAAACAACCCTGAGATTTCACTTCACACCAGTCAGAATGGCTAAGATCAAGAACTCAGGAGACAGCAGGTGCTGGCGAGGATATGGAGAATAAGGAACATGCCTCCACTGCTGGTGGGAATGCAAGCTGGTTCAACCACTCTGAAAATCAGTCTGAAGGTTCCTCAGAAAACTGGGCATGATACTACTGAAGGACTCTGTTATACCACTCCTGAACATATATCCAGAGGATTCCCCAACATTTAATCAGGACACATGCTCCACTATATTCATGGCAGCTCTATTCATAATAGCCAGAAGCTGGAAATAATCCAGATGTACCTCAGTGGAGGAATGGATATAGAAAATGTGGTATATTTACACAATGGAATACTACTCAGCAGTTAAAAACAATGAATTCATGAAATTCTTAGGCAAATGGTTGGAACTGGAAAATATCATCCTAATTGAGATAACCCAATCACAAAGGAACACACATGGTATGCACTCCCTGATAAATGAATATTAGCTCAGAAGTTTGGAATACCCAAGAAACAATTCACATATCAAATGATGCCCAAGAAGAAGGAAGAACAAAGTATGGATACCCTGGTCCTTCTTATAAGTGGGAACAAAATACCCACAGAAGGAGATACAGAGTCAAAGTGTGGTGCAGAGACTGAGGGAAAGACCATCCAGAGACTACCCCACCTAGTGATCCATCCCATATACAGTTACAAAACCCAGACACTATTATCAGTGCCCACAAATACTTGCTGGCTTGAGCCGGATATAGCTGTCACCTGGGAGGCTCTGCTAATGCATGGCAAATACAGAGGGGGACACCCTCAGCCAGCCATTGAACTGAGCACAAGGTCCCCAATGGAGGAGCTAGATAAAGGACCCAAGGAGCTGAAGGGGTTTGCAGCGCCATAGGAGGAACAATGGCATGAGCCACCCAGTATTCCCTAAGCTCCCAGAGACAAAAACATCAACCAAAGAGTACACATGAAGTTACCCATGGCTCTAGACACACAGAGAGCAGAGGATGGCCTTGTTGGACATCAAAGGGAGGAGAGGCCCCTGGTCTTGGAAATGCTCGATGCAACAGTGTAGAGGAATATAAGTACTGGGAAGTGGGAGGGGGTTGATTGGGGAACACAGGGAGGGGAGATGACTTATGGGACTTTCAGCTGGGGGGAGAACCAGGAACAGGGAAATCATTTGAAATGCAAATAAAGAATATATCTAAGAAAAAAAGAAAGAAAAACAACCACATGTTTTATAGAGCAGGTTATGGTGCATTGGAGTGGACCCATGCTGAGGCACCCAGACACCCTGAGGTAGAAACAGGTGTAATAAAGAGTAAAGTTTATTCAGGGACATGGGAAGGGTTTTGAGAAAGAAATAGAGGCAGAGAAATAGAGGGAAGAGAAAGAAAGGAAGAAAAAGAGAAAGAGAAAGAGAGAAAGAAAAAGAGAGAGAGAAAGAGAAAGAGAAAGAGAAAGAGAAAGAGAAAGAGAAAGAGAAAGAGAAAGAGAAAGAGAAAGAGAAAGAGAAAGAGAAAGAGAAAGAGAAGAGATGAGGACAGGAACACATGGAGCTGGGTAGAGAAGGGGAGATATAGAGAAAGTAGTCAGAGAAGGGAGTTAGAAAAGAGAGAGAGAAAAGAGAGCAAAGGGCAAAGAGAGGCCAAACAGTTCCCTTTAAGGCAAGCCAGGCCTACCTGGCTGTTGCTAGGTAACTGGGCAGAGTCTGGAAAGAATGCTAAGACACAGAACTGGGAACTGAGAAGGATTTATGGGAAGTCAGTTTGTTAAACAAAAATAAAATGTTATGCACTGTAAGTTAATATTTTATATGCAAATCATAAATTTTACTTATAGTGAAAGATATGATTTTTGTTTACAGATTATCAAGTAGCAAAATCTATTGTGGATGAGCATTAAAAGGAGAAGAAACATTTTAAAACAAATCTTCCAATGTTTTCTGTAGCAAGTTCTATTTTCTAGAAGTTTGTTCATTCCCAGGATAATTTTTGATTTGGTTATTGCCTCTTCTTTGTTCTAATTCTATAAAATTATGACTATTTTTCATACCCTATCTGAAGTATTTTATAGATTTTTCTTTCCACCTGTCATTTTATATTGTATTGGCCTAGTTTTGATAAAATATATCTATTGATTTCTGATTTTTCCCTCTCAATCCCACTCCAAACAAGTCCCCCCTCTCTCTGTCTCTGTGTGTCTTTCTGTCTCTCTCTCTCTCTCTCTCTCTCTCTCTCTCTCTCTCTCTCTCTCTCTCTGTGTGTGTGTGTGTGTGTGTGTGTGTGCCTTTGTGTATCTTTCTTTCTTTGAATACTTACAGTTCAGTTCTGATGGCCTCTCTGCATTTCTTTGGATACTGACAGTAAAATCCTGCTGTCCATTCTCAACAATTCTTTTTTTTTTTTTTTTTTTTTTTTTTTTTTTTTAACTTTTATTTTTGTTTATTTTTTGCTTTTTTTTTTTTTAATTTTATTTTCTATATTCTATGTTTACATTCCAAAGGCTTTCCCCTTTCCCAGTTCCCACCCACCATAGTTCCCATAGTTCCTCTCCCCCCCATCTGTTCCCCAATAATTCCCCCTCCCCCCTCGGTTTCTTTACTAAACTGGAAGCAATCTTTACAGGCCCAGGGTCCTCTCCTTTCTTCTTCTTGGGAATCATTTGACTTGCTATTTGTGTCTTGAGTATTTAGGGCTTCTGGGCTCATTAATATCCACTTATCAGTGATTGCATTTCAGGTGCATTCTTTTGTGATTGGGTTAATTCACTCAGGATGATATTTTCCAGGTCTAACCATTTACCTACAAATTGCATGAATTCATTATTTTTAATTGCTGTGTAGTATTCCATTGTATAAATATACCACATTTTCTGTATCCATTCCTCCTTTGAGGGATATTTGGGCTGCTTCCAATTTCTGGCTATTATAAACAAGGCTGCTATAAACATAGTGGAGCATGTGTCCTTATTGCATGCAGGGGAATCCTCTGGGTATATGCCCAGGAGTGGTATGCCAGGGTCCTCTGGAAGTAACATGCCCAATTTTCTGAGGAACCGCCAAACTGATTTCCAGAGCGGTTTTACCATTTTGCAATCCCACCAACAGTGGAGGAGTGTTCCTCTTTCTCCACATCCTCGCCAGCACTTGTTGTCTCTTGAGTTTTTAATCTTAGCCATTCTGACTGGTGTGAGGTGGAATCTCAGGGTTGTTTTGATTTGCATTTCCCTGATGACTAATGATGTTGAACATCTTTTAAGGTGTTTCTCGGCCATCCGAATTTCTTCTGGTGAGAATTCTTTGTTTAGCTCTGTGCCCCATTTTTTGATAGGGTTATTTGGTTCTTTGCGGTCTAACTTCTTGAGTTCTTTGTATATATTGGATATTAGCCCTCTGTCGGATGTGGGGTTGGTGAAGATCTTTTCCCACTTTGTTGGTTGCCGTTTTGTCCTTCTGACAGTGTCCTTTGCTTTGCAGAAACTTTGTAATTTTATGAGGTCCCATTTGTCGATTCTTGATCTTAGAGCATAAGCTATTGGTGTTCTGTTCAGGAACTTTTCCCCTGTGCCCAAGTCCTCCAGGGTCTTCCCAAGTTTCTTTTCTAATAGTTTCAGTGTGTCTGGTTTTATGTGGAGGTCCTTGATCCACTTGGAGTTGATCTTAGTACAAGGAGATAAGAGTGGGTCAATTCGCATTCTTCTGCATGTTGACCTCCAGTTGAACCAGCACCATTTGTTGAAAAGGCTATCTTTTTTCCACCGGATGGTTGTGGCTCCTTTATCAAAGATCAAGTGACCATAAGTCTGTGGGTTAATTTCTGGGTCTTCAATCCTATTCCATTGATCTACCTGCCTGTTGCTGTACCAATACCATGCAGTTTTTAACACAATTGCTCTGTAGTACTGCTTGAGGTCAGGGATATTGATTCCCCCAGAAGTCCTTTTATTGTTGAGAATAGTTTTAGCTATCCTGGGTTTTTTGTTGCTCCAGATGAATTTGAGAATTGCTCTTTCTAGATCTATGAAGAATTGATTTGGGATTTTGATGGGGATTGCATTGAATCTGTAGATTGCTTTTGGCAAGATGGCCATTTTTACTATATTGATCCTGCCAATCCAGGAGCAAGAAATATTTTTCCATCTCCTGAGGTCTTCTTCGATTTCTTTCTTCAGGGACTTGAAGTTCCTGTCATACAGATCTTTCACTTGTTTGGTTAGAGTTACGCCAAGGTACTTTATGTTGTTTGTGGCTATTGTGAAGGGTGTTATTTCCCTAACTTCTTTCTCAGCCTGCTTGTCCTTTGAGTACAAGAAGGCTACTGATTTGCTTGAGTTAATTTTATAACCAGCCACGTTGCTGAAGTTGTTTATCAGCTGTAGAAGTTCTCTGGTGGAGTTTTTTGGATCGCTTAAGTAGACTATCATATCATCTGCAAATAATGATACTTTGACTTCTTCCTTTCCAATTTGTATCCCTTTGACTTCCTTATGTTGTCTGATTGCTCTCGCTAGAACTTCAAGTACTATATTGAAAAGATATGGAGAGAGAGGACAGCCTTGTCTAGTCCCTGATTTTAGTGGAATTGCTTCAAGTTTCTCTCCATTTATTTTGATGTTGGCTACTGGTTTGCTGTAGATTGCTTTTACTATGTTTAGGTATGGGCCTTGAATTCCTGCTCTTTCCAAGACTTTTAGCATGAAAGGATGCTGAATTTTGTCAAATGCTTTTTCAGCATCTAATGAGATGACCATGTGGTTTTTTTCTTTTAGTTTGTTTATGTAGTGAATTACATTGATGGATTTCCGTATATTGAACCATCCCTGCATTCCTGGAATGAAGCCTACTTGATCATGGTGAATGATCGTTTTGATATGCTCTTGGATTCGGTTGGCAAGGATTTTATTTAGTATTTTTGCATCTATATTCATAAGAGAAATTGGCCTGTAGTTCTCTTTCTTTGTTGGATCTTTTTGTGGTTTAGGTATCAGCGTAATTGTGGTTTCGAAGAATGAGTTGGGCAGTGTCCCTTCTGTCTCTATTTTGTGGAATAGTTTGAAGAGTATTGGTGTTAAGTCTTCTTTGAAGGTCTGGTAGAATTCTGCACTAAAACCATCTGGTCCCGTACTTTTTTTGGTTGGGAGGCTTTCTATAACCCCTTCTATTTCTTTAAGGGTTATGGGACTGTTTAGCTGGTCTACTTGATGCTGATTTAATTTTGGTATTTGGTATCTGTCTAGGAAATTGTCCATTTCCTCCAGATTCTCCAGTTGTTTTGAGTATAGGCCTTTGTAGTAGGATCTGATGATCTTTTGAATTTCCTCTGTTTCTGTTGTTATATCCCCCTTTTCATTTTTAATTTTGTTAATTTGGATACTATCTCTGTGCCCTTTGGTTAGTCTAGCTAAGGGCTTATCTATCTTGTTGATTTTCTCGAAGAACCAGCTCTTGGTTTTGTTGATTCTTTGTATGGTTCTCTTTGTTTCTGCTTGATTGATTTCAGCCCTTAGTTTGATGATTTCCTCTCTTCTACTCCTCCTGGGTGAGTTAGCTTCTTTTTGTTCCAGCGCCTTCAGGTGTGCTGTTAAGTTGCTAGTGTATGCTCTTTCCAGTTTCTTTTTGGAGGCACTCAGGGCTATGAGTTTTCCTCTTAGCACTGCTTTCATTGTATCCCAGAGATTTGGGTAGGTCGTACCTTCATTTTCATTGAAGTCTAAAAAGTCTTTGATTTCTTTCTTTATTTCTTCCTTGACCAGGGTGTCATTGAGTAGAGTATTGTTCAGTTTCCATGTGTATGTGGGCTTTCTGTAGTTCTTCTTGCTATTGAAGACCACTTTTACTCCATAGTGATCCGATAGGAGACATGGGATTAGTTCGGTCTTCTTGTATTTGTTGAGGTCTGTCTTGTGACCAATTATATGATCAATTTTTGAGAAGGTACCGTGCGGTGCTGAGAAAAAGGTATACTCTTTTGTTTTAGGATGGAATGTTCTATATATATCTGTTAAATCCAATTGGTCCAAAGCTTCAGTTAGTTTCACTGTGTCCCTGTTTAGTTTCTGCTTTCCTGATCGGTCCATTGAGGAGAGTGGAGTGTTGAAGTCACCTACAATCATTGTGTTAGGTGCGATGTGTGCTTTAAGCTTTAGTAAAGTTTCTTTTACGAATGAGGGTGCCCTTGCATTTGGTGCATAGATGTTCAGTATTGAGAATTCTTCTTGGTGGATTTTCCCTTTGACAAGCAGGAAGTGACCTTCTGTGTCTCTTTTGATGACTTTAGGTTGAAAGTCGATTTTATCTGATATTAGAATGGCTACTCCAGCTTGTTTCCTGGGACCATTTGCTTGTAGAACTGTCTTCCAGCCTTTTACTCTAAGGAGGTGTTTGTCTTTGACACTGAGATGTGTTTCCTGTATGCAGCAAAATGTAGGGTCCTGTTTCCGTATCCAGTCTGTTAGTCTGTGTCTTTTGATTGGGGAATTGAGTCCATTGATATTAAGAGATATTAAGGAATAGTAATTATTACTTCCTGACATTTTGGGAATTGTTATTATTATTTGTATTTGAGTGGTTCTCTTCTTTTGGGTTGGATGAGATGGGGTTTCTATCTTGTTTCTTCTGGGGTGTTGTTTCCCCCCTTGTGTTGGTATTTTTCCCCTATTATCCTTTGTAGGGCTGGGTTTGTAGATAAGTATCTTGCAAATTTGGTTTTGTCGTGGAATATCTTGGTTTCCCCATCTATGGCAATTGAGAGTTTCGCTGGGTATAGTAGTCTTGGCTGAAGTTTGTGTTCTCTTAGGGTCTGCATAAGGTCTGCCCAGGATCTTCTAGCTTTCATGGTCTCAGGTGAGAAGTCTGGTGTAATTCTGATAGGTCTTCCTTTATATGTTACTTGTCCTTTTTCTCTTACTGCCTTTAATATTCTTTCTTTGTTTAGTACATTTGGGGTTTTGACTATTATGTGACGGGAAGTATTTCTGTTCTGGTCCAGTCTATTTGGGGTTCTAAAGGCTTCTTGTATATTCATGGGCATCTCTCTCTTTAGGTTGGGGAAATTTTCTTCCATAATTTTGTAGAAGATATTTGCTGGCCCTTTAAGTTGTAGATCTTCATTCTCATCTATCCCTATAATCCTTAGGTTTGGTCTTCTCATTGTGTCCTGGATTTCCTGAATGTTTTGGGTTACCAGCTTTTTGCATTTTGCATTTTCTTTAATTGTTGAATCCATGGTTCCTATGGTATCTTCAGCATCTGAGATTCTGTCTTCTATCTCTTGTATTCTATTGTTGATATTTGCATCTATGACTCCTGATTTCTTCCCAAGGTTTTCTATTTCCAACATTGTCTCCCTTTGCGATTGCTTAGTTGTTTCTACTTCTGTTTTTAGATTTTGTATGGTTTTGCTCAGATCTTTCAGTTGCTTGTTTGTGTTTTCCTGTAATTCTTTAAGGGATTTTTGTGTTTCCTCCTTTATGACTTCTACTCGTTGACCCATGTTCTCTTGTATTTCTTTGGGTGATTTTTGTTTCTCCCCCTTATTGGGATTCACTTTTTGCTCTATATTCTCCTGGATTTCTTTAAGTGATTTTTGTGTCTGCCTTGTATGGGCTTCTAGTTTTTGATCTATTTTCTCCTCTATTACTTTAAGAAATTTATCTAAGTGATCCTCGATCTGCATCTTTACCAGTGATTTTAGATCTGAGTCTTGTTTTTCTGGTGTGTTGAGATATCTGGGATTTAATTGTGTTTGTCTTGCAATGGCTTCTAGCTTTTGATCTATTTTCTCATGTATTACTTTAAGAGATTTATCTAAGTGTTCCTCTATCAGCATCCTGACCAGTGATTTTAGATCTGAGTCTTGTTTTTCTGGTGTTTCGGGGTATCCAATATTTATTGCTGTTGGGGAACTGGGTTCGGATGCCGCCATATTGCCTTGATTTTTGTTAGTAGCGATCTTACGTTTGCCTTTTGCCATCTGGTTAACTCTGGTGTTAGTTGGTCCTGTAGATACTAGCTGGTGCTTGACCCTCCTGTGGGGTTGTAAGGCTATTTCCCAGTGACTGGGATACCTGAATCACTGTCCTGCGGGGCTCTTGCTCACAGATTGCTGACAGGTGGCCTGAGTCCCCCGAGGTCTTAACCTCAGGATATCCCAGGTATTTGGTTCCGCCTGTTGGGCGGCTGCTCTGCACTGCTCCTGCTCAGGGTTCGCTGTCTGATATCCTGTTTCCCCAGGGGTCTTAAAGTTGGGATATCTCAGTTATCTGGTTCCGCCTGCTGGTCCCAAGCTGCTGGGAAGCTGGCTGGGTCCGGTTTCCAGCTTCCCTGCCACTGGCTGGATGGGAGGCTGGTTCGGCCTCCGGCTGGGTCTGGGTACCTGGCACACTGGCTGACTCTGGCTTCCTCACCACCAGCTGGACGGGAAGCTGCAGGCAATATGGCAGCTGCCTGCAGGGAGCTCGGGGTCCGCCCCGCGCGCGAGTGCAGAGTGCACCCGCTATTCTGTGCCCAATTCCCACTCCAGGCCTGAGTCCCCGAAGGTCTTAAGCTCGGGCTGTGTCGGGTACCTGGTTCTGCCGCCGCCGCCGGATGGTTCTGAGCACCTGGGACGCTGGGTGACCCTCCGGCTTCCCCACCGCCAGCTGGGCGGGAAGCTGCAGGCAATATGGCAGCTGCCTGCAGGGAGCTCGGGGTCCGCCCCGCGCGAGAGTGCAGAGTGCACCCGCTATTCTGTGCCCAATTCCCACTCCAGGCCTGAGTCCCCGAAGGTCTTAAGCTCGGGCTGTGTCGGGTACCTGGTTCTGCCGCCGCCGCCGGATGGTTCTGAGCACCTGGCACGCTGGGTGACCCTCCGGCTTCCCCACCACCAGCTGGGCGGGAAGCTGCAGGCAATATGGCAGCTGCCTGCAGGGAGCTAGGGGTCCGCCGCGCGAGTGCAGAGTGCACCCGCTATTCTGTGCCCAACTCCCACTCCAGGCCTGAGTCCCCGAAGGTCTTAAGCTTGGGCTGTGTCGGGTACCTGGTTCTGCCGCCGCCGCCGGATGGTTCTGAGCACCTGGGACGCTGGGTGACCCTCCGGCTTCCCCACCGCCAGCTGGGCGGGGAGCTGCAGGCAATATGGCAGCTGCCTGCAGGGAGCTCGGGGTCCGCCCCGCGCGCGAGTGCAGAGTGCACCCGCTATTCTGTGCCCAATTCCCACTCCAGGCCTGAGTCCCCGAAGGTCTTAAGCTCGGGCTGTGTCGGGTACCTGGTTCTGCCGCCGCCGCCGGATGGTTCTGAGCACCTGGGACGCTGGGTGACCCTCCGGCTTCCCCACCGCCAGCTGGGCGGGAAGCTGCAGGCAATATGGCAGCTGCCTGCAGGGAGCTCGGGGTCCGCCCCGCGCGCGAGTGCAGAGTGCACCCGCTATTCTGTGCCCAATTCCCACTCCAGGCCTGAGTCCCCGAAGGTCTTAAGCTCGGGCTGTGTCGGGTACCTGGTTCTGCCGCCGCCGCCGGATGGTTCTGAGCACCTGGGACGCTGGGTGACCCTCCGGCTTCCCCACCGCCAGCTGGGCGGGAAGCTGCAGGCAATATGGCAGCTGCCTGCAGGGAGCTCGGGGTCCGCCCCGCGCGCGAGTGCAGAGTGCACCCGCTATTCTGTGCCCAATTCCCACTCCAGGCCTGAGTCCCCAAAGGTCTTAAGCTCGGGCTGTGTCGGGTACCTGGTTCTGCCGCCGCCGCCGGATGGTTCTGAGCACCTGGCACGCTGGGTGACCCTCCGGCTTCCCCACCACCAGCTGGGCGGGAAGCTGCAGGCAATATCTCTCAACAATTCTTTAATCTCCATCTCTCCCTTTTCTCCTTCTTGTCCATCTAATCTCCTCTCTCTCTCTCTCTCTCTCTCTCTCTCTCTCTCTCTCTCACATACACACACACACACACACACACACACACACACAAACACACAGAGAGACACACAGACACACACATCTTTGAATACTGACAGTTAAGTAGTTTTATTTAGTTAGCTTCTTTACTTTTTCTACATTGAGTTTAAGGTTTGCTATTTTTCTATGTTCAGTGTATTATTCTGATAGGAATGAACAGCTTCTACTTCCAAGTCTGAGTGTGCCTGTTAAACCAGATGTGGAAATCTCGTATTCTGTATATGTAACCATGCTGCATTTATGCCCTGGAAGAAGGAGTTTGGCTTAGTTCCAGTCCCCAAAATAAAAGCATGACTTCTATGTGAAGCCACACTTAAATTATGTTGAAAGATTTGTGCAATTTCATGGGGAGTAATAAAAATTAAACAAGTTTATTCAGTTCTGGGAGAATTCTAATTAATTTAGCAATTCAATTTAGAAAAAAAATGAAATACTAAATTTTTCCTTGGTTTTCTTTCTGGCATATAATGTATTCTTATCTTTTCTAGAAGCTTCACCTGGGTTTTCTATTTTTCCATTTTTCTAAGAGCTGATGACTTATATGCAGTTGTCACAGTGCTGATAACATTGAGATACCAGCAACATCCCTAACCACTTACCATTGTCTGTAGTGCAAGTATGTTTTGTCAGGGTTATCTCTGCTGGAGAGACACACAGAAGTACAGCAAAAAATATAAAATTATTTCCAAAGAAATATGAGTATCAAGTACATGAATAATCTCTTGTTTCTTGTATTTTTTACCCTGTAGGTAACTTGGAAATTTCAATTCTGTTTTTAAGTCTGTCTCAGGACTACAAATTAAAACTGGTTTTATTTTATTTTATTTTATTTTATTTTATTTTATTTTATTTTATTTTATTTTATTTTATTTTATTTTATTTTATTTTATTTTACTAAAACTCTGTAGGCTCTTTATATACTTAGTTTTCACAAGGAACTATTGTATAGAAAAACATGATAAGGAAGAAGGCTGTCCTAGTGAGAAAATGGTATTGGAGCATAGGCTAAAATGTCATGTCTAAGTGAAGCAGGGAATGTATTAAATAATTAATGTTAATAGTAGAAGTTATTCATCATAGTGGAAGTTCTGAGTTTGAAGAAAAATTGCTATTCTTTACTACAAATGCTTAGTCATTACATCCATGTCTGCTACAGTGGCTTGTTTAGTAATTGCTTCAAGGTAGATATGAAATTGATTGGTACAGTTGTCATTGACAGCAGTTTTACTGTCACTTGATGTTACTTGCTGGTCACTTTGCTGAGACAGGACACTTGACAACAACAATTTTAAAGAAGAAGGGGTTTATTTTGCCTAATGTTTTCCAAGAATCCAGTCTACCATGGTTACAAAGGCATGGCAATAAAAGGTGACTGATTACATTTTCTGTACACTTAGCATACAGAAGACCTAAATGATTATGATCCACTTGTTTCCTCTTTTTTGAAAAACAAATTATTAGTATTTTCTTTATGTACATTTCAAATGTTATTCCCTTTCCTTGTTTCCCCTCCAAAACCACCATCCCATCCCCCCTCCCCATGCTCACTAACCCACTCACTCTCTCTTCCCTGACCTGGCATTCCCTTACCCTGAGACAATTCCCTTCATGGCTGGAAGGGCCTCTCTACTCTTTGCTGTCTGACAAGGCCATCCTCTGCTACTCACATGGTTTGAGCCATGGGTCCCTCCATGTGTACTCTTTGGTTGTTGGTTATGTCCCTGGGGGTTCTGGGGGTACTGTTTGGTTCATATTGTTGTTCCTTTTATGGGGCTGCAAACCCCTTCAGTTCCTTAGGTCCTTTCTCTAGCTCCTCCATTGGGGACCCTGCACTCAGTTGACTGAGAGCATCCACCTCTGTATTCTGTTTTCTCTTTTATGTTCACTTTAGAAACCTAGCCCATGGAATAGAGCCACCCAAATTAGGGAGCAGCTCCCAAGCTCAGTTAATTTGATCTGGATAATCCCTTGAAGAGAGACTTAGAAATTTGTTTCTGTCGTGATTCTGAATCTCTTCAAGTTGACTACCATCAATACTAGCCATCACAGCTCCTGTCTTGCATTTCCAAAATTCTGATGTAATCTATATATACATATTATAACTATATATGAGCACATTATATGTACTTATTAATATGATAATTATTTTCATATTATCTGCTTAGTATGTGCATTTTATTGTCTTCTCTAATTGCTCGTTAATCCAAGCAATGAAATAGATCAGGTCACTTAAAATCCCTATCTTTATAATATTATTTATAAGCAACATCCCGAATACTCTTCTCGGCTCTTATCTGAACTCTTTTTGGTAGAGAACTAATATCCAGCTATAAACACTATTTCTATGCATTGGAAGACTAGTTCCTATGATCAACTGATATGATCAACAGTTCTATGATCAACTGTTTCTATGATCAATTGATGTGATCAATTGAGAGTGATCTTAATTTCCTTTCAAACTATTTATGAGCTAAATTATTGCATATTTATATTTGAGGAAGTATCCTATAACTATTGTCAACTCATTTGTTGAGAAAATCTACAGATTGATTGGTTTTCACTCTTTTTGGGAAGGTATTTACAAGGGACCTTTAGCTGGCAGTTCTCACAGAAATTTGTACGGATTGCACAAAGGTAATGAACTTTCCTGGGGCAATGTGAATAAATGTTCACTTATCATCAGATAGAAAACTGACAGTAGACCAAAAATATTATTCTACCCAAATCTATCTTACTGAAGCAAAGAGTTTATTAGAGTTAAATTGGTGCATGAGTAAGGGTGGTTATATCAGTAACTCAGTTAAAAATCATGGAAATCTATAACACTGATGTAATACAATATAGGTAAAAACTTAAGAAATGTGCATTTCTGGAGAAACCTACATAACTTTTAGAGGGACCAACTTCCTATAAAGACTCCATTCTCTTCAAATTTTTATTGCTTTTATAATTCTATAATTTTATAATAGATTTTATAAATCTTAAAAGCTACCTGTAACTTGTGTGTTGTTTACTTCCTGAGATATAAAGATATATTTCAACTTGTAGAAAATAGCTATATAGAAACTTACCCTCTCTCCTGCCTCTTTCTTTCTGTCCCTTCTTCAGTGATGTTCCCTGTCTCCTGCAGAGGGTGATATAGATGACGAATTGTTTTCTTCCATCTGTGGATGAGTACTTTGCCACTATGCCACAGCAACAGTCACTTATCTCAGAAATGTGATTGTCAGTCCTCCCATTGCAAGTGAGAAGATACATCTGGAACAAATTAAAACTGGCCACAGAAGTAATATGAAGATGAAAGCACAGATCTTCAGAGATGCCATTTGAGAATCATACAAAATTCATTAGTCAAAAAGATAGCAGTGTCCTCCCCACTGGGATTTATGTCCACTTCAGCTTTCAGCTTTTGTTCTGATTAACAGTATCATATGCCCTTCCTTCTATAGACTGTGCCATAAATCTACGCAGGTTAATTGCATCAAAAACATTCATTCCACTATTGTATCCTCCAATACACCATTCTTCTCATGATAGTACTATATCACATGTGGTCCATGGGATCATAGCACTGTTGGCAATGCTCTCCCCTTATCACCTGCATGATACCCTCTGGCACTGTGAATACCAGCCAATATGGATAGAACTTCCCACTCCCCACAGCATTCTTTCTGTGTGGTCTCAACCCAAAGCATGAGGTATCTTCACCTATATGGACTTAACAGGTTGTTCCTACATCCAATTGCTGTAAACATATTCTGTTTGGTTTGTGGGGCCTGAAAGGCCTCTTTGACAAACAACTCATAAGGTACACTTACTGAAGGCTACTCTTGATGTTGACTTTGCCTGTTTTGAAGTTTCATGAATATATTTCCAAGAGACCTGAGGTCCTTTGGCACAAGTGAAGCATATTTGTATCTTTCAAAGGCAGTCATAGGGCTTATGCAGTCCACCTGCCAATCTTACATGAGACAGTTTGACTAATACAGTAGATTAATTACTGTGTCCATCTGTGGATACTGTAATTGGGAATGAGCCTCACATGCTTGAATAGTTTGCAAAATATTGGAATTTGTCACATGTGCACCAACAGTCTTTTCCATATTCCAGCTTTTGCATGACTTCATATGAGCTTCCAAGAGTCATCTAATGGCAGACAGATCTTGTTTAGTGAGTGCATCTGCCTCTTGATTACCAGGAAGATAAAATGGGCCTTAGGTATCCATATGGAACACTATCAGGATCACGGATTGCTAATGAACACATATATTTCCTTCCCATCTGCTCTCCACACTGTGGCCAATCAGGCATTTGTTAGTTGTCCTTTCCATACTGGGCCATTTTTATGTACAGATGTCTGATTACAGCCCTTGTGCCTATGTAGATTGTCACAGATCAAATTTCCATGTGACCCTCAGTATTCTTCTCAATGCACTTACTACTCTACATCCTGGTTTCTCCAGCTATATGGGAAAATATATTAACCTGAATTCCTGCAGACAACTGTTCCTGTCTAGTGAGCATATGCCCGTTAATGAGCCAGGATCCACAGTGTTGAGTGATGTTTTTTCTAGCACTTTATCTGGCTTGGCTTTTGTTTCAATTACTAGATGATGCTCAGTGCCTTGGAAAAACACTCTTTCCAAAAAGTCTTAGATGGCATTGGTGGCAACCCTGCAGATACTACACAACAGTGCAGGAAATGTGCATGTCACCTTTACAGAGTTTGGTTCTACTCCATCTGCAAAGTAAGCATGTCCAAAAGCCCTTCATTCCAACTTGATTAAATTAGCTGCTTTCATTATTAATTTAGTGGAAAAGCACTAAATTTCTCCTGTTGGCTTTGCCAAAGAGGCTATTGTTACTATTACAGAAATACTTGATCATTCACATTTCTTGCTGCTCTATTTACAATATCCAGGCAAAGAAAACAATCCAGAGATCCATCAACTGAAGAATGAATAATAAAATTGCCATGCAAATACACAATATAATTTTATTCCACAATTATTGTATGAGGTACAATGTGTGCTTTATGCTTAAGTAAATTTGGAGCATAGATGTTCAGAATTGAGAGTCTTGGTAGACTTTTCCTTTGACCAGTATGAAGTGTTCCTCCTTATCTTTTTTGACAACTTTTGGTTGAAAGTCAATTTTATGGCCACTTCAGCTTGTTTCTTAGGAGCATTTGCTTGGAAAATTGTTTTCCAACCTTTGACTTTGAGATAGTGACTGTCTTTGTCACTGAGGTGAGTTTCTGGTATGCAGCAAAATGTTGGGTCCTGTTTATGTATCCAGTATGTTATTCTATGTCTTTTTATTGGGGAACTGAGACCATTGATGTTAAGAGATAGTAAGGAAAAGTGATTGTTCCTTCCTGTTATTTTCATTGTTAAAGGTAGAATTCTGTTTGTGTGGCTATCTTCTCTCTCTCTCTCTCTCTCTCTCTCTCTCTCTCTCTCTCTCTCTCTTTTGGCTTGTTGAAAGATTACTTTATTGCTTTTTCTAGGGTGCAGTTTTCCTCCTTGTGTTGGTATTTTCCACCCATTATCCTTTGCAGATCTGAGTTTGTGGAAAGATACTGTATAAATTTGGTTTTGTCATGCAATGTCTTAAACTATGAAGGAGACATTAGACAAGTATCAGGCTATCTCAAAGTATAAGGATGGAACAGAAGAAACATGTTTTGGATTGAATGAGAATGACCCTCAAAGGCTTCTATATTTGAACAGTCATTCACCAGTTCAGGGAGCTGTTTGGGAGGTTTAGGAAGTATGTCTTTATTAGAGGTGGTATGTTACTGTGAGTGAACTTTGAGGTATCAAAAGATTCCCATGACTATGATTTTCAGTATTCTCTGCCTTTTAGTTGTGAGTCAAGATGTGAACTCTCAGATAATCCTGCTGTCATGCATTTATTCCACCATCATAGCCTCCCACAGATCTGAAAGCTAAAATAAATGCTTTCTTCTGATGTTTTCTCTTTTTATTGGATACTTTATTTATTTACATTTCACATATTATCCTGTTTCCTGGTTTCCCCTCTGGAAACACCCTATCACATCCCTCCTTCCTCTGCTTCTATGAGGATACTTCCCTATCCACACACCCACTCCTGCCTCCCTGCCATGGCATTTCTCTATATTCGAACACAGAGCCTTCATAGGACCAAGGGCCTCTCCTCTCATTAGTGCTCAACAAGGCCATCCTCTGCTACATATGCTATTGCAATCATGAGTCCCTCCATGTATAATCCTAGGATGGTGGTTTACTCCCCGGGAGCTCTGGGGGCAGGTTCTGGTTGGTTGGTATTGTTCTTCCTATGGGGTTGCAAATCCATTCAGCTCCTTCAGTCCATTCTCTAACTCCACCATTGGGGACCCTGTGCTCAGTTCAATGGTTGGCCACAAGCATTTGCCTCTGTATATTTCAAATTCTGGCAGTGCCTCTCAGGAGATACCTGTATCAAGATCCTGTCAGAGAACACTTCTTGGCATCCTCAATAGTGACTGAGTTGGGTGTTTGCATCTAGGATGGATCCCCAGGTGGGACAGTTTTTGGATCGCCTTTCTTTAAGTCTCATTTCTACACTTTGTCTCCATATGTCCTTCTATGAGTATTTTGTTTCTCCTTCTAAGAAGGACTGAAACATCCACATTGGTCTTCCTTTCTCATGAGCTTCATGTTGTCTGTGAATAGTATCTTAGATATTCTGAGCTTTTGGGCTAATATCCACTTATCAGCGAGTGCATACCATGTGACTGGGTTACCTAACTCAGGATGATACTTTCTAGCTCCATCCATTTGCCTAAACATTTCATGAAGTCATTGTTTTTAATAGCTGAGTAGTACTCCATTGTGTAAATGCACATTTTCTCTATCCATTCTTCTGCTGAAGGATATTGGGGTTCTTTCCAGCTTCTGGCTAGTATAGTAAGGTTGCTATGAACATTGGGAAGCATGTGTCCTTGTTTTATGTTGGATCATCTTTTGGGTATATGCCCAGGAGTTGTATAGCTGGGTCCTCAGGTAGTACTATCTCCAATTTACTGAAGAACCTCCAGACTGATTTCCAGAGTGTTTGTTCCAGGTTGCAATTCCACAACAATGAAGGAGTGTTCCTATTTCTCCACAATCTCCCAAGCATTTGCTGTCACCAGAGTTTTTGACCTCTGCAATTCTGACTAGTGTGAGGTAGAATCTCAAGGTTGTTTTGATTTGCATTTCCCTGATGACTAAGGATGCTGAACATTGCTTTAGGTGCTTCTTGTGCCATTTGATATTCCTCAGTTGAGGATTCTTTGTTTAGTTCTATACCCCATTTTTAATAGGGTTATTTGTTTCTCTGGAGGCTAACTTCTGGACTTCTTTGTATATATTCAATAATAGCCCTCTATCAGATATTGCCTTAAAGAAGCTTTGCAATTTTATGAGGTCCCATTTATCTACTATAGATCTTCGAGCATATGCCATTGGTGTTCTGTTCAGGGAAATTTCCCCTGTGCCCATGTTTTTGAGGTTCTTCCCCATTTGATCTTCCATTAGTTTCAGTATATCTAGTTTTTTGTGGAGGTCTTTGATCCAGTTGGACTTCAACTTTATACAAGGAGATAAGAATCAATCAATATGCATTCTTCTACATGCTGACCACCAGTTGAACCAGCACTGTTTGTTGAAAATACTGTTTATTTTCCACTGGATAGTTTTAGCTCCTTTGTCAAAGATCAAGTGACCATAGATGTGCGGGTTCATTTCTGGGTCTTCAATTCTATTCCACTGATCTACCTAGCTGTCTCTATCAATACCATGCATTTTTTATCACAATTGCTCTGTAGTACAGCTTGAGGTCAGGAATGGTGATTTGCCCAGAAGTTCTTTAACTGTTGAGCATAATTTTCACTATTATGGGTTTTTTGTTATTCCAAATGAATTTGTAAATTGCTCTTTTTACCCCTACGAAGAATTCAGTTGGAATTTTGATGGGCATTGTATTAAAAATATAGGTTGCTTTCAGCAAGATGGCCATTTTTACCATATTAATCCTGCCAATCTATGAGCATGGGAGATCTTTCCATCTTTTGGGTCTTCTCGGCACAGGTACAAGGTGGAAGGAACTTGTACCTCTGACTGGTTGGGGATTTACATTTCCCTAGTTTCGGGGGGGGGCAGTTATGTAGTATATTGGGAAAGATGTTGTGGCCTCAGCTGTGATCTTGAGTGTATTAGAGCTCCAGTGATCCTGGGTGTGTCTGATCTCCTACAAGTTGAGTTTCCTCTATAATCCTGTGATCCTATGATCCTGTGATCCTGTACCTTTCAGAGCGCCTGCAGTCCTGTGATCCACAGAGTTTCAGAGCACCTTGGAGTCTGACTCCCTCTGGCTGTTGTAGGAGTGGGTGCAGAGCCAGTGCCCCAGGTATACTCCATGCACAGCTTCAAACAGGAAGGAACCCATGCCTCTGTCTGTGTGTGGGTTCCTGCATTCCTGTTAACCCAAGGTGTGTTAGAGCACCTGGGAGTTGAGCTTCCTCTGGGTGTTGTAGTTAATGTTTTCTTGTTCATGGTATTTTGTCACAGCAAAAGAAAAGTAACTAAGACAGAACATGTCAGTAGGGTGGGACATTTTAGTGGTTGAGAAGCTTAAGGAGGCATGAGGGTGAAGAAACACAGGAGCTAGAAGAGGAGGAGAGTGAATTGAGCAAAAATGAGGATGTACATAAAAGTTTATGGTACTCTACCATTTTGTACATTATAAAATATATGATTTTGTAATTCATTCTGAATAGGGTTAATGTATATTTGTTGATCTCAGTATAGGATGTGATTCTACTCTATTAATTGTTTGCTTTGCTAGGTATTGTGCTTCAGTTCTGTCGTGCCACTAAAATCCACCTCAACTCCAGAGAAAGACATTTTAAACAAGAATATATCAGAATGAAAGTGCTGGGGACAGCAAACAATGACAGGGACTGCCTGCAGTAGGCCAGAATGGAGACATCTCAGAAGCTCATAGCAGTTCCTTGTAGAAAAAGATGGTATCTGGAACTCTGAGAAGCAGGACACACATCCCTCCAGAGGATCTGCCATTTGAAATAAGGGGCTGCCTACAGTAGGCCTGGATGGAGACATTTCAGCAGCCCTTGGCAGCTCTTTGTAGCAACAGTTGTTCCCATTTCTCCTAATCTTAGCCCTGGACAACAGCTGTATAGATTTCATTTGTGCATGACTGTTTTTCAGTTGGCCTTGGTGTGCATAATTATATCCAACTTTCCTACTTCTTTCTCTTTCTGCTCTGGCGAATTCTAAGAAACTAGATGTTCCCTGATGTAATGATTCTTAAACAATTAAAAACAAAGACATGGGGCACAGCACAGTACAGCACAGCACAGTCCTAATGACTCAGATACATGCTGAGTATCCTCATCTTACACAATGGTAGTTCCAGATTAATGCTTGACTTGCAAAGATAGTTTGACAAAATTAATAGAAAATTAATTAGAGCCAACATTGGGACCCCAAAGATAGAAAAAAATCATTAAAGTTATGAAATAAGTTTTATACAACATTTGAGAGTGGTTTCTGGATAAGCAAGTATAGAATATGTAAAATCTTATATTAGTAAAACTAAGTCAAAACACTGGGACTCTTAGGAGAGTCATTGTGTGCAATGTGTAGAAGTAGAAAGCTAGGGGAACTACCGAGTTAAGAGTTAACTTGATTCCTTCTGGCCACTGCCTGGCAGCTTTGACAATGTCATTTATCATTAGAGCCTCACAAGAAAATGCAAGTAGATGACCTTGGAACACTAAGCTCTGAAGTATAATAGTTAAAGTTAAAGTTTAAATAATGATAAGTTGGCAATTATTATTATTTTGGCTATAGGCCTGAGAATAGGGACACTTGAAGCTTTGGGGAACAAAGCTTTTTTTGAATTTGATTTGGTAATGATTATACAATGTCTTTATCTGCTTTTGGAGTATCAATAAAAGACTGGAGCAAGAAGAAGGCAAGAGAGCATATAGGGAGCATGTAGAGAGCATGCAGAGAGTGTATAGAGAGAATGTAGAGAGCATGTAGAAAGTGATTAGTGAGCATATGAAGAGCAAGTGAGAGAACAAATGCAGAGAGCATGAGAAGAGCTTGTGAAGCGTGAATGAAGAGAAACTGTGAGGTGTGTGTGTGAAGAGTGTGAGTGAAAGGACAGTGCATGTGGTGTGTGTGTTTGTGTGAGATGTGTGAAGAGTGAGTGTGTGAGTGAAAGGAAAACCCACAGAAGGTTGTATGAGTGTGAGAGTGCAAGACAAAAGAAGTGCACAGAAGAAAAGCAGAGTGTGCAGGAGAATGCAGACTGTGTGCAGCCTCAAGCTGTGAGCAGATGAGTGAGAGAGAAAGAGAACAGAGAATGATGAGAGAGAAGAGAAACTTTAAGCCTTGAAAAACTGCCTGTCAGCTTGTACCCCAAAATAGTCTGTTTATATTTATTATGCACCTTCCAGATATTTCTGCTTCCAATTGAGAACTCTGATCCCGTGTCGAGGCTGGACCCCGGCATGGAAGAAAGAGAATTGACTTGTTTTTTAGAAAATATGATAATTTATCTGAAATTTGGCTGAAATACTCAAGTCTTCTAGGTATACTAAAAGAACTTATAAAATTTACTAAATACAAGATGAATATACCAAAGTCAATCATCATTTCCTTATAGTACAAAAATTATTCAGAAATCAATGTACCTGGAGCATGCCTAATTAAAATAGAATAAAAATGGGAATGACTTGTGTGCTAAGAACTCTGAAATACACAATAAATATTAAAAAAATATAAAGTAAAAGAAGACATGATCTCACAGCAAACTCTGGCTCTTACACTTTCCATCCCACGTCTTCCATAACCTTCTCTGCGCCTTGGAGGTGAGCATGTTTCACAGATGTATTCATTGGCACTGAGATCCACAACTCTGCATTTTTCAATTGTATTTTTCTGTAATGTTCTTTATATGCTGCAAAGATAAATCTTGATGAGTTGTGAGAGGAATGACACCAATGGACAGGCAAAGTAGACAAGAAAAATCCCACGAGGCATCAGCTAGCAGGCATCTAAAGGAGTTGGGAAGTCAGGCTTCCCTGGGAGAAAACGCACATATGGATTGGGCAGCCCCCAACAGTCATCCCTAAAAATATACATACAAGTAATATTACATGACTGAGTATATATTTTTTAGAAATATATGTGTTAGTACATATACACACATGCATATAATAGCACTCAATGAAAGAGAGAGGTCATGAATTTGAAGAACAACAGGGTTATATGGAAGGACTTAAAGGGAAAACGGGAGGGGAGAAATGTAAGAGTATTTTTTTTCATAGGACAGGATTTTTTTCTATATTCTATGTTTACATTCCAAAGGCTTTCCCCTTTCCCAGTTCCCACCCACCATAGTTCCCATAGTTCCTCTCCCCCCCCCAACTATTCCCCAATCATTCCCCCTCGCCCCTCGGTTTCTTTACTAAACTGGATGCAATCTTTACATGCCCAGGGTCCTCTCCTTTCTTCTTCTTGGGAATCATTTGACTTGCTATTTGGGTCTTGAGTATTTAGGGCTTCTGGGCTCATTAATATCCACTTATCAGTGATTGCATTTCATGTGCATTCTTTTGTGATTGGGTTAGCTCACTCAGGATGATATTTTCCAGGTCTAACCATTTACCTACAAATTGCATGAATTCATTATTTTTAATTGCTGAGTAGTATTCCATTGTATAAATATGCCACATTTTCTGTATCCATTCCTCCTTTGAGGGATATTTGGGCTCCTTCCAATTTCTGGCTATTATAAACAAGGCTGCTATAAACATAGTGGAGCATGTGTCTTTATTGCATGCAGGGGAATCCTCTGGGTATATGCCCAGGAGTGGTATGCCAGGGTCCTCTGGAAGTGACATGCCCAATTTTCTGAGGAACTGCCAAACTGATTTCCAGAGCGGTTTTACCATTTTGCAATCCCACCAACAGTGGAGGAGTGTTCCTCTTTCTCCACATCCTCGCCAGCACTTGTTGTCTCTTGAGTTTTTAATCTTAGCCATTCTGACTGGTGTGAGGTGGAATCTCAGGGTTGTTTTGATTTGCATTTCCCTGATGACTAATGATGTTGAACATCTTTTAAGGTGTTTCTCGGCCATGCGAATTTCTTCTGGTGAAAATTCTTTGTTTAGCTCTGTGCCCCATTTTTTGATAGGGTTATTTGTTTCTTTGCAGTCTAACTTCTTGAGTTCTTTGTATATATTGGATATTAGCCCTCTGTCAGATGTGGGGTTGGTAAAGATCTTTTCCCACTTTGTTGGTTGCCGTTTTGTCCTTCTGACAGTGTTCTTTGCTTTGCAGAAACTTTGTAATTTTATGAGGTCCCATTTGTCGATTCTTGATCTTAGTGCGTATGCTATTGGTGTTCTGTTCAGGAACTTTTCCCCTGTGCCCAAGTCCTCCAGGGTCTTCCCAAGTTTCTTTTCTAATAGTTTCAGTGTGTCTGGTTTTATGTGGAGGTCCTTGATCCACTTGGAGTTGATCTTAGTGCAAAGAGATAAGAGTGGGTCAATTCGCATTCTTCTGCATGTTGACCTCCAGTTGAACCAGCACCATTTGTTGAAAAGGCTATCTTTATTCCATCGGATGGTTGTGGCTCCTTTATCAAAGATCAAGTGACCATAAGTCTGTGGGTTAATTTCTGGGTCTTCAATCCTGTTCCATTGATCTGCTTGCCTGTTGCTATACCAATACCATGCAGTTTTTAACACAATTGCTCTGTAGTACTGCTTGAGGTCAGGGATATTGATTCACCCAGAAGTCCTTTTATTGTTGAGAATAGTTTTAGCTATCCTGGTATTTTTTTGCTCCAGATGAATTTGAGAATTGCTCTTTCTAGATCTATGAAGAATTGAGTTGGGATTTTGATGTGGATTGCATTGAATCTGTATATTGCTTTTGGCACGATGGCCATTTTTACTATATTGATCCTGCCAATCCAGGAGCAAGAAATATTTTTCCATCTTCTGAGGTCTTCTTCGATTTCTTTCTTCAAGGACTTGAAGTTCCTGTTGTACAGATCTTTCGCTTGTTTGGTTAGAGTTATGCCAAGATACTTTATGTTGTTTGTGAAGTCAAAGGGATACAAATTGGAAAGGAAGAAGTGAAACTATCATTATTTGCAGACGATATGATAGTTTACCTAAACGACCCAAAAAACTCCACCAGAGAACTTCTACAGCTGATAAACAACTTCAGCAAAGTGGCAGGTTATAAAATTAACTCAAGCAAGTCAGTGGCCTTCTTGTACTCAAAGGACAAGCAGGCTGAGAAAGAAATTAGGGAAATAACACCCTTCACAATAGACATGTAAGAGTATTTTAATATCAAAAATAATAGTAAAAATGAAAAGAAAGTTCACAATAAGATATACAGAATGAGATTCAAAGACACAAAAGCTTTAAAGCTACCATTTCTTCCCAGATTTATCTACAAATCCAACACAAACTCAATCACAATCACAGCAGGCAATTTTTGTACAAATTTGCAAGCTCTGTCTAAACTATATGAAAGTGCAAAGACAGTAAAGTTTCTGAAGGTTTTATAAATGAGCAGTGTTGAGTGTGAATACTCAAGGAGTCAGAATGGTGTACTCTCTCCTGCAGTACCCAGACTATAGGTAAAGACTATGTAATCTAGAAATAACTTACAGGTATAGATCATTGAGCTCAGTAATGGAATATAATCAAAGAACAGCTTTTTCTTTTATTTATTTTGCTGAAGTATTTAGTTACAAAATAAAATTTATAATGATAAATATTGAGATCAATTACTTTTACCATGTAGATCCATTAATTCAGAAGGGTCATAGACCTACAAGGAATTCAGAGAAGCACAAGTCTGTAGAAGAAAATGATTGTTCATTAAATTAGGAAATTTCTTCAACATGATGACAAACTCATGATACATATAAAGGTGAGAAAGAATGACAAGGCTTCATCTAATTTTCTTTAAAACCATTTTTGATGCTAAACAAATAGTTTTAAAATAAAAAGCAGAAAGGATTTCTTATTAAATATCAATTACACATATTCATATATAAACACATATAGGCATATCTACTTACATATTTTATATGTACTTATTTGTATATGTAACACTTGTCAAGTGACAATAATGGAAAGTAAACATGATCAATTCAATATTATTCAAGAAATAGATAAAAACACACTAAAGGATAAAAAATAATCAAATACAATGATAAAAAGTCTGAAGTTTCACAGTATCTAAACCTGGTAAATGAAAGGAGAAAGTAGATTTCTCATGATCTCTTAGCCCATATTTGGAAAGAATTTTGGACACTTCAGTGTAAATTAATTATATGTTACTACCAAACATAATATTTCCTCTATCTACCCAAAAATATTAATGTGTACAAATATTCATAAAATATTCATAGACTGTAACTTTGCAATGATCTAAAATCACATACATGGCTTCAAAGCACATATTCAGGTAAGTAGGTTAAAGAACTTAAGCTTTCAAGTAAATTACCTATTGATGCAAAAATGACTTAAATGGTTTAATATAAAAATGATTTTAATAATTTGAAGAAAAATACATGGTTTATGTATAAATTATTTGGTTTAAAATTCTAGAATGAAAAACTTATTGTTTATTTTGTAAATGAAACAAATTACTCAAGAGAATGGGAAACTTAGAGTCATGAATTTGTTCTTTTGGGGGGGGAGTAGCAATGATAATAATTTCTTCTACAAATACCTACGTGTATCAGAGCTAATTAAATGAACAGTTGAATATTTATATTATATCTTCATAAAACTTTACAAACTAGGATAGACTAAGACAATCTTACCACTAGATAAATACTTTGAACATGTGAAGATAAACTTTAGATATCTCATCAAAGAAAAATTTACCACATCAGTCAAATGAGAATTTTTATTTACATATGTTTAACCCAAAATGACCAAGAATAGATTCATTAAATCTATCTTCTTTTATTACAACATTAGCTTTCAATAAACCTGTCATATAGCATACTAAATATACAAGTACATCATAGCCATTTATTACATACATATTATAATAAATATAATAATATTTCAACATTTAAGGTCCTGGAAAGAAACTAAATATGTGCATTAGCAGGTAAAAATTGTAGTTCAGTAAAGCATCAGAGAAGTCACTGCACCCTTTAGGCTAATATGCCACATGGTCCTTTGGTATTTTTATCTAGACGCTTATTTTACCCAATACATCCTGTCCTCTTTTCAGACCTTCTATTCACAGAAATAAGATTGAGTCTCCACAGAGATTATCTCCTAATAGAAACCACCACATATTCCCAACTATTAAAATATCACTTCCCGGAATCTTTCCTATCTCTGTTTCTATCTATGAATCCTTAATATACTTTTAAGAATTAGCTTTTCTCTACTATGTCTCCTTAACTCATCAACATACATAAGAAGGAAACAGGTTTATTGAGTGTTAATTATTGTGCAATTTTAAGAACAACAAAAACCTACAACATATACAGTGTCATCTTTTATATTTTGTAAATTCTTTTGAAAGAGATATAAGTGATGGGGCTGGAGAGAAAAGACTATTAGCTGAACATATTTGTTTAATGAAAGCTGTAATAATCACAGCAAAAGATCAAAATATTCATGTAACAAAATATATTTCTCAGAATATAATAGCGCAGAACCTGAAGTGATGGGATGATAATTTTTGGCAGGTATTCTGAATCGCTAGAAAAGGAAAGAGAAATTTCTCTTGTGAAATTAAAAAGAAACCATTTTCTTCTGCTTTGGTGTATTCATTAAAAGTCCTCTATAAAATAGTCATTAATTTCTTTTTATTATCCTCTTTGTAGTTGGAGCAATACTGAGATACAAAATGAGATACAAAAAAGAACTCAGAATGACCTAGCAATTCTGACTGAACGATAAATAATTTGTGATAAACTGGCCTTTGTTGCAACAGAATGTGCCCTTTGGGAATCTGACATCAAAGACAAAGAAGTCTACAACAGCTGTAGAATGTAGCGTTGCCTTAGGAATGAATGAGAAGCACAGAAGTTGTGTTGACACAGTGGAGAAATTTAGACTGCATTTACACAGTACATATTAAAGAGTAAAATAGATAACACCTTTGCTATTTGTCAATATGTTTAGTGGCATAGTCAGTTTTCTATGGCTGGATCCCTAGGCAGCAGGAAAAGAGACACTAGACTTAGAATGGGATTTGAAACCTCAATGCCCACTCCTAGTGACATACTTCTTCCAAGAGAGCCACATCCCCTAATAGTGTCAATGGCCAAATATTCAAATCTGTAAGCATAAGGGGCTGGCATTTTCATTCAAATCATCACATTTATTTTAGTAAAATTGTGACTATCTTGAGTTAATTTAAATTAGCTCTTATGTTAGAAAAATAGTATAAACCTGTCATTTGCATGACTTTAGTAATATTTGCTTCATATCATGAAACAAAAAGATGCTACTCAAAGGGAAACATTGTAAAAGTGACACATAGGATTTTAACTGTATATTCAGAATTTTAAGTTATTGTTTACAGTTTATGCATATGTCCATATACTGTGCTAATATATTGTGCTATACATGTAAAGAGAATACCTAAGTAACAGATTGCCAAATATTATAAACAATCTGCATTTAAGTAAAGCAGGGTTCCCTGTTGTTACCACATGGGACTTAATAGCTCTAAAGAAGGGATACTCTGGGCATACATGATAATTAGCGGAGTGCACACCCTATATGTTCTAGATGTTTAGTGTATATCATGAATGATGATAAAATACTTCTGCTCAAATAACTTTTACATAGTAGCTTGAGATGCTGTCACAGGTACTGTGTCATCCTCTATCATAAAAAGAATGATTACATAGTGTTTAATATTAATTTTAATATTACTATATCTAATGTAAAACTAACCATTTATATATCTATTTACATATAGAAGAGAGTCTTTTACATACACTGCTTGATACTAGACATAGTCTCTAGTATCTATATGTAGTTTTGAAATGTGTCCTCAAGGATTTTTGGAGAAATGCGGAAAAATACTTTTAAGTGGTTTCAAAGCTAATGAAATCACATAATTAAAATTCTTGTGGAAATTAAATTATTCTTATATTCACATATTTGTGTAAAATATTATGATTACATGAAGTAACCAATGGACAATAAAGAGCTATTCAAGTTTAGAAATCAATTTCTTAAAATAAAGGAATTCTGTGTAAGAATATAAAGGCAACATAGCAGAAATATCTAAGAAAATAAAGTTTGTATTATAATTTCTATTACTTTGCAAAAAAAATACCTAATAATGTTCCAGGGAATAAAACAAGAAAGAGAAAGAAATAAAGAAGAAAGGGAAAGGTGAAGAAAAATGACAACATTACCCATAATCCTTTGCTAACTTTCATAGATAAATATATCTTTGTTGTTATATACTCTTGTCTACATGAATATGTTAATGATGTTAAACATTAAAATGTATTATTTCATTTTTAAAAAATATAATACACATTACTTTTGAAATATGTATTATAAAAATTTGAGCAACAATTTTATTATTTTTAATGTACGTTAAATTGAAGAGGTATGCATCATATAAGGTCATCTATCAATTTTAGTTTTTTCCAGATTCATTAGTATAAATAATATCCCAATAAAAATTTCTGAGTGTTATTTTACTTACTATAGTTACAAGTTTCCTGGAGTAAAAAGGTTAACAATACAACAGAATTCTTACCCAGTAGCAGCTATGTTGTTCCTAATATATATCAAATTGTTCCTTTATTATTATTATTATTTATTCTATATTCTTTGTTTACATTCCAAAGGCTTTCCCCTTTCCCAGTTCCCCCCTCATCATATGTCCCATAAATCCTCTCCCCCCTGCTTATTCCAGAATCACCCTCCCCCATTTCTCTGTCCTGGTACTCTCCTACAAAACTGGATCCAATTTTTGCAGAACCAGGGTCTTCTCCTTCCTTCTTCTTGGGAATCTTTTGACTTGCTAATTGTGCCTTGAGGATTCAGACCTTCTGGGCTCATTAATATCCACTTATCAGTGATTGCATTTCATGTGTATTCTTTTGTGATTGGGTTAACTCACTTATGATAATATTTTCCAGATCCAACCATTTGCCTACAAATTGCATGAATTCATTATTTTTAATTGCTGAGTAGTATTCCATTGTATAAATAATCACATTTTCTGTATGCATTCCTCCTTTGAGATACATCTGGCTCCTTACAACTTCTGGCAATTATAAATAAGGCTGCTATGAGCATAGTGGAGCATGTGTCTTAATTGTATGCAGGGGAATCCTCTGGGTATATGCCCAGGAGTGCTATTACAGGATCCTCTGGAAGTGTCATGCCCAATTTTCTGAAGATTCGCCAGACTGATTTCCAGAGCAATAGTACCATCTTGCAATCCCACCAACAGTGGAGGAGTGTTCCAATTTCTCCACATCCTCGCTAGCACCTGTTGAATACTGAGTTTTTAATCGTAGCCATTCTGACTGGTGTGAGGTGGAATCTCAGGGTTGTTGTGATTTGCATTTCCCTTATGACTAAAGATGTTGAACATCTCTTAAGGTGTTTCTCAGCCATCCAGATTTCTCCTGGTGAAAATTCTTTGTTTAGCTCTGTACCCCATTGTTTGATAGGGTTATTTGGTTCTTTGAGTTCTAACTTCTTGAGTTCATTGTATATATGGGATATTAGCAATCTGTCAGATGTGGGGTTGGTGAAGACCTTTTCCCAATTTGTTGGTTGCCATTTTGTCCTTCTGACAGTGTCCTTTGCCTTACAGAAACTTTGTAATTTTATGAGGTCCCATTAGTCAATTCGTGATCTTAGAGCAAAAGCTATTGGTGTTCTGTTCAGAAATGTTCCCCCTGTGCCATGTCCTTCAGCGTCTTTTCTATTAGTTTCATCATGTCCGGTTTTATGTGGAGGTCCTTGATGCACTTGGAGTTGATCTTAGTACAAGGAGATAAGGGTGGTTGAATTTGCATTCTATTGCTTTTGACCTCCACTTGAACCAGCACTATTTGTTGAAAAGGCTATCTTTTTTCCACTGGATGGTTGTAGCTCCTTTATCAAAGATCAAGTGACCATAACTCTGGGGGTTCATTTCTGGGTCTTAAATCCTATTCCATTGATCTACTTGCCTATCTCTGTATCAAATACCATGCAGTGTTTAACACAATTGCTCTGTAGTACTGCTTGAGGTCAGGGATATTGATTCACCCAGAAGTCCTTTTATTGTTGAGAATAGTTTTAGCTATCCTGGTATTTTTTTGCTCCAGATGAATTTGAGAATTGCTCTTTCTAGATCTATGAAGAATTGAGTTGGGATTTTGATGTGGATTGCATTGAATCTGTATATTGCTTTTGGCACG
This sequence comes from Apodemus agrarius, assembly GCA_964023405.1. NCBI lineage: Eukaryota > Metazoa > Chordata > Mammalia > Rodentia > Muridae > Apodemus > Apodemus agrarius. The sequence goes on from OZ030014.1 coordinate 28,501,437, forward strand.
ATGGCCATTTTTACTATATTGATCCTGCCAATCCAGGAGCAAGAAATATTTTTCCATCTTCTGAGGTCTTCTTCGATTTCTTTCTTCAAGGACTTGAAGTTCCTGTTGTACAGATCTTTCGCTTGTTTGGTTAGAGTTATGCCAAGATACTTTATGTTGTTTGTGAAGTCAAAGGGATACAAATTGGAAAGGAAGAAGTGAAACTATCATTATTTGCAGACGATATGATAGTTTACCTAAACGACCCAAAAAACTCCACCAGAGAACTTCTACAGCTGATAAACAACTTCAGCAAAGTGGCAGGTTATAAAATTAACTCAAGCAAGTCAGTGGCCTTCTTGTACTCAAAGGACAAGCAGGCTGAGAAAGAAATTAGGGAAATAACACCCTTCACAATAGACATGTAAGAGTATTTTAATATCAAAAATAATAGTAAAAATGAAAAGAAAGTTCACAATAAGATATACAGAATGAGATTCAAAGACACAAAAGCTTTAAAGCTACCATTTCTTCCCAGATTTATCTACAAATCCAACACAAACTCAATCACAATCACAGCAGGCAATTTTTGTACAAATTTGCAAGCTCTGTCTAAACTATATGAAAGTGCAAAGACAGTAAAGTTTCTGAAGGTTTTATAAATGAGCAGTGTTGAGTGTGAATACTCAAGGAGTCAGAATGGTGTACTCTCTCCTGCAGTACCCAGACTATAGGTAAAGACTATGTAATCTAGAAATAACTTACAGGTATAGATCATTGAGCTCAGTAATGGAATATAATCAAAGAACAGCTTTTTCTTTTATTTATTTTGCTGAAGTATTTAGTTACAAAATAAAATTTATAATGATAAATATTGAGATCAATTACTTTTACCATGTAGATCCATTAATTCAGAAGGGTCATAGACCTACAAGGAATTCAGAGAAGCACAAGTCTGTAGAAGAAAATGATTGTTCATTAAATTAGGAAATTTCTTCAACATGATGACAAACTCATGATACATATAAAGGTGAGAAAGAATGACAAGGCTTCATCTAATTTTCTTTAAAACCATTTTTGATGCTAAACAAATAGTTTTAAAATAAAAAGCAGAAAGGATTTCTTATTAAATATCAATTACACATATTCATATATAAACACATATAGGCATATCTACTTACATATTTTATATGTACTTATTTGTATATGTAACACTTGTCAAGTGACAATAATGGAAAGTAAACATGATCAATTCAATATTATTCAAGAAATAGATAAAAACACACTAAAGGATAAAAAATAATCAAATACAATGATAAAAAGTCTGAAGTTTCACAGTATCTAAACCTGGTAAATGAAAGGAGAAAGTAGATTTCTCATGATCTCTTAGCCCATATTTGGAAAGAATTTTGGACACTTCAGTGTAAATTAATTATATGTTACTACCAAACATAATATTTCCTCTATCTACCCAAAAATATTAATGTGTACAAATATTCATAAAATATTCATAGACTGTAACTTTGCAATGATCTAAAATCACATACATGGCTTCAAAGCACATATTCAGGTAAGTAGGTTAAAGAACTTAAGCTTTCAAGTAAATTACCTATTGATGCAAAAATGACTTAAATGGTTTAATATAAAAATGATTTTAATAATTTGAAGAAAAATACATGGTTTATGTATAAATTATTTGGTTTAAAATTCTAGAATGAAAAACTTATTGTTTATTTTGTAAATGAAACAAATTACTCAAGAGAATGGGAAACTTAGAGTCATGAATTTGTTCTTTTGGGGGGGGAGTAGCAATGATAATAATTTCTTCTACAAATACCTACGTGTATCAGAGCTAATTAAATGAACAGTTGAATATTTATATTATATCTTCATAAAACTTTACAAACTAGGATAGACTAAGACAATCTTACCACTAGATAAATACTTTGAACATGTGAAGATAAACTTTAGATATCTCATCAAAGAAAAATTTACCACATCAGTCAAATGAGAATTTTTATTTACATATGTTTAACCCAAAATGACCAAGAATAGATTCATTAAATCTATCTTCTTTTATTACAACATTAGCTTTCAATAAACCTGTCATATAGCATACTAAATATACAAGTACATCATAGCCATTTATTACATACATATTATAATAAATATAATAATATTTCAACATTTAAGGTCCTGGAAAGAAACTAAATATGTGCATTAGCAGGTAAAAATTGTAGTTCAGTAAAGCATCAGAGAAGTCACTGCACCCTTTAGGCTAATATGCCACATGGTCCTTTGGTATTTTTATCTAGACGCTTATTTTACCCAATACATCCTGTCCTCTTTTCAGACCTTCTATTCACAGAAATAAGATTGAGTCTCCACAGAGATTATCTCCTAATAGAAACCACCACATATTCCCAACTATTAAAATATCACTTCCCGGAATCTTTCCTATCTCTGTTTCTATCTATGAATCCTTAATATACTTTTAAGAATTAGCTTTTCTCTACTATGTCTCCTTAACTCATCAACATACATAAGAAGGAAACAGGTTTATTGAGTGTTAATTATTGTGCAATTTTAAGAACAACAAAAACCTACAACATATACAGTGTCATCTTTTATATTTTGTAAATTCTTTTGAAAGAGATATAAGTGATGGGGCTGGAGAGAAAAGACTATTAGCTGAACATATTTGTTTAATGAAAGCTGTAATAATCACAGCAAAAGATCAAAATATTCATGTAACAAAATATATTTCTCAGAATATAATAGCGCAGAACCTGAAGTGATGGGATGATAATTTTTGGCAGGTATTCTGAATCGCTAGAAAAGGAAAGAGAAATTTCTCTTGTGAAATTAAAAAGAAACCATTTTCTTCTGCTTTGGTGTATTCATTAAAAGTCCTCTATAAAATAGTCATTAATTTCTTTTTATTATCCTCTTTGTAGTTGGAGCAATACTGAGATACAAAATGAGATACAAAAAAGAACTCAGAATGACCTAGCAATTCTGACTGAACGATAAATAATTTGTGATAAACTGGCCTTTGTTGCAACAGAATGTGCCCTTTGGGAATCTGACATCAAAGACAAAGAAGTCTACAACAGCTGTAGAATGTAGCGTTGCCTTAGGAATGAATGAGAAGCACAGAAGTTGTGTTGACACAGTGGAGAAATTTAGACTGCATTTACACAGTACATATTAAAGAGTAAAATAGATAACACCTTTGCTATTTGTCAATATGTTTAGTGGCATAGTCAGTTTTCTATGGCTGGATCCCTAGGCAGCAGGAAAAGAGACACTAGACTTAGAATGGGATTTGAAACCTCAATGCCCACTCCTAGTGACATACTTCTTCCAAGAGAGCCACATCCCCTAATAGTGTCAATGGCCAAATATTCAAATCTGTAAGCATAAGGGGCTGGCATTTTCATTCAAATCATCACATTTATTTTAGTAAAATTGTGACTATCTTGAGTTAATTTAAATTAGCTCTTATGTTAGAAAAATAGTATAAACCTGTCATTTGCATGACTTTAGTAATATTTGCTTCATATCATGAAACAAAAAGATGCTACTCAAAGGGAAACATTGTAAAAGTGACACATAGGATTTTAACTGTATATTCAGAATTTTAAGTTATTGTTTACAGTTTATGCATATGTCCATATACTGTGCTAATATATTGTGCTATACATGTAAAGAGAATACCTAAGTAACAGATTGCCAAATATTATAAACAATCTGCATTTAAGTAAAGCAGGGTTCCCTGTTGTTACCACATGGGACTTAATAGCTCTAAAGAAGGGATACTCTGGGCATACATGATAATTAGCGGAGTGCACACCCTATATGTTCTAGATGTTTAGTGTATATCATGAATGATGATAAAATACTTCTGCTCAAATAACTTTTACATAGTAGCTTGAGATGCTGTCACAGGTACTGTGTCATCCTCTATCATAAAAAGAATGATTACATAGTGTTTAATATTAATTTTAATATTACTATATCTAATGTAAAACTAACCATTTATATATCTATTTACATATAGAAGAGAGTCTTTTACATACACTGCTTGATACTAGACATAGTCTCTAGTATCTATATGTAGTTTTGAAATGTGTCCTCAAGGATTTTTGGAGAAATGCGGAAAAATACTTTTAAGTGGTTTCAAAGCTAATGAAATCACATAATTAAAATTCTTGTGGAAATTAAATTATTCTTATATTCACATATTTGTGTAAAATATTATGATTACATGAAGTAACCAATGGACAATAAAGAGCTATTCAAGTTTAGAAATCAATTTCTTAAAATAAAGGAATTCTGTGTAAGAATATAAAGGCAACATAGCAGAAATATCTAAGAAAATAAAGTTTGTATTATAATTTCTATTACTTTGCAAAAAAAATACCTAATAATGTTCCAGGGAATAAAACAAGAAAGAGAAAGAAATAAAGAAGAAAGGGAAAGGTGAAGAAAAATGACAACATTACCCATAATCCTTTGCTAACTTTCATAGATAAATATATCTTTGTTGTTATATACTCTTGTCTACATGAATATGTTAATGATGTTAAACATTAAAATGTATTATTTCATTTTTAAAAAATATAATACACATTACTTTTGAAATATGTATTATAAAAATTTGAGCAACAATTTTATTATTTTTAATGTACGTTAAATTGAAGAGGTATGCATCATATAAGGTCATCTATCAATTTTAGTTTTTTCCAGATTCATTAGTATAAATAATATCCCAATAAAAATTTCTGAGTGTTATTTTACTTACTATAGTTACAAGTTTCCTGGAGTAAAAAGGTTAACAATACAACAGAATTCTTACCCAGTAGCAGCTATGTTGTTCCTAATATATATCAAATTGTTCCTTTATTATTATTATTATTTATTCTATATTCTTTGTTTACATTCCAAAGGCTTTCCCCTTTCCCAGTTCCCCCCTCATCATATGTCCCATAAATCCTCTCCCTCCTGCTTATTCCAGAATCACCCTCCCCCATTTCTCTGTCCTGGTACTCTCCTACAAAACTGGATCCAATTTTTGCAGAACCAGGGTCTTCTCCTTCCTTCTTCTTGGGAATCTTTTGACTTGCTAATTGTGCCTTGAGGATTCAGACCTTCTGGGCTCATTAATATCCACTTATCAGTGATTGCATTTCATGTGTATTCTTTTGTGATTGGGTTAACTCACTTATGATAATATTTTCCAGATCCAACCATTTGCCTACAAATTGCATGAATTCATTATTTTTAATTGCTGAGTAGTATTCCATTGTATAAATAATCACATTTTCTGTATGCATTCCTCCTTTGAGATACATCTGGCTCCTTACAACTTCTGGCAATTATAAATAAGGCTGCTATGAGCATAGTGGAGCATGTGTCTTAATTGTATGCAGGGGAATCCTCTGGGTATATGCCCAGGAGTGCTATTACAGGATCCTCTGGAAGTGTCATGCCCAATTTTCTGAAGATTCGCCAGACTGATTTCCAGAGCAATAGTACCATCTTGCAATCCCACCAACAGTGGAGGAGTGTTCCAATTTCTCCACATCCTCGCTAGCACCTGTTGAATACTGAGTTTTTAATCGTAGCCATTCTGACTGGTGTGAGGTGGAATCTCAGGGTTGTTGTGATTTGCATTTCCCTTATGACTAAAGATGTTGAACATCTCTTAAGGTGTTTCTCAGCCATCCAGATTTCTCCTGGTGAAAATTCTTTGTTTAGCTCTGTACCCCATTGTTTGATAGGGTTATTTGGTTCTTTGAGTTCTAACTTCTTGAGTTCATTGTATATATGGGATATTAGCAATCTGTCAGATGTGGGGTTGGTGAAGACCTTTTCCCAATTTGTTGGTTGCCATTTTGTCCTTCTGACAGTGTCCTTTGCCTTACAGAAACTTTGTAATTTTATGAGGTCCCATTAGTCAATTCGTGATCTTAGAGCAAAAGCTATTGGTGTTCTGTTCAGAAATGTTCCCCCTGTGCCATGTCCTTCAGCGTCTTTTCTATTAGTTTCATCATGTCCGGTTTTATGTGGAGGTCCTTGATGCACTTGGAGTTGATCTTAGTACAAGGAGATAAGGGTGGTTGAATTTGCATTCTATTGCTTTTGACCTCCACTTGAACCAGCACTATTTGTTGAAAAGGCTATCTTTTTTCCACTGGATGGTTGTAGCTCCTTTATCAAAGATCAAGTGACCATAACTCTGGGGGTTCATTTCTGGGTCTTAAATCCTATTCCATTGATCTACTTGCCTATCTCTGTATCAAATACCATGCAGTGTTTAACACAATTGCTCTGTAGTACTGCTTGAGGTCAGGGATATTGATTCCCCCAGAAGTTCTTTTATTGTTGAGAATAGTTTTAGCTATCCTGGGTCTTTTGTTATTCCAGATAAATTTGAGAATTGATCTTTCTAGATATAAGAATTGAATTGGGATTTAGATGGGGATTGCATTGAATCTATCGATTGCTTTGGGCAAGATGTCCATTTTTACTATATTGATCAAGCTAATCCAAGACCATGAAATATTTTTCCATCTTCTGAGGTCTTCTTCGATTTCTTTCTTCAAGGACTTGAAGTTCCTGTCATACAGATCTTTCACTCGTTTGGTTAGAATCACGCCAGGATACTTTATGTTGTTTGTGGCTATTGTGAAGGGTGTTATTTCCCTAACTTCTTTCTCAGCCTGCTTGTCCTTTGAGTACAGGAAGGCTCCTGATTTGCTTGAGTTGATTTTGTAACCAGCCACTTTGCTGAAGTTGTTTATCAGCTGTAGAAGTTCACTGGTGGGGTTTTTTGGGTTACTTAAGTATACTATCATATCATCTGCAAATAGTGATAGTTTGACTTTTTCCTTTCCAATTTGTAACCCTTTAACTTCCTTATGTTGTCTAATTGCTCTCCTTAGAACTTCAAGTACTATATTGCAAAGATATGGAGAGAGAGGGCAGCCTTGTGTAGTCCCTGATTTTAGTGGGATTGCTTCAAGTTTATCTCCATTTATCTTGATGTTGGTTACTGGTTTGTGTTTATTGCTTTTACAATGTTTAGGTATCGGTCTTGAATTCCTGCTCTTTCCAAGACTTTTAGTATGAAAGGATGCCGAATTTTGTCAAATGCTTTGACAACATCTAATGAGATGACCATGTGGTTTTTTTCTTTTAGTTTGTTCATATAGTGGATTACATTAATGGATTTCCATATATTGAACCATCCCTGCATCCCTGGGATGAAGCCTACTTGATCATGATGAATGATCAGTTTGATGTGCTCTGGATTCAGTTGGCAAGAATTTTATTTAGTATTTTTGCATCGATATTCACAAGGGAAATTGGCCTGTAGTTCTCTTTCTTTGTTGGATCTTTGTGTGGTTTTTGTATCAGAGTAATTGTGGCTTCATAAAATGAGTTGGGCAGTGTCCCTTCTGTTTCTATTTTGTGGAATAGTTTGAAGAGTATTGGTGTTAGGTCTTCTTTGAAGGTCTGGTAGAATTCTGCACTAAAACCATCTGGTCCCATATTTTTTGGTTGGGAGGCTTTCTATAACTCCTTCTATTTCTCTAGGGGTTATGGGACTGTTTAGCTGATCTAATTGATCCTGTTTTAATTTTGGTATTTGGTATCTGTCTAGGAAATTGTTTGTTTCCTCCTGAGTCTCCAGTTGTGTTGAGTATAGACTTTTGTAGTAGGATCTGATGATCTTTTGAATTTCTTAAGTTTCTGTTGTTATATCCCCCTTTTCGTTTCTAATTTTGTTAATTTGGTTACTGTCTCTGTGTCCTTTGGATAGTCTGACTAAGGGTTTATCTATCTTGTTGATTTTTCTCAAAGAACCAGCTCCTGGTTTTGTTGATTCTTTGTATGGTTCTCTTTGTTTCTACTTGATTGATTTTAACCCTGGAGTTTGATGATTTCTTGTTTTCTACTCCATCTGGGTGAATTAGCTTCTTTTTGTTCCAGGGCTATCAGGAGTGCCTTTAAGCTGCTAGTGTATGCTGTCTCCAGTTTCTTTGCGGAGGCTCTTAGGGCTATGAGTTTTCCTCTTAGCACTGCTTTCATTGTGTCCCATAGATTTGGGTAGGTTGGCAGGCTACTCCCAGCTGCCAATTTTTCCTTAATAAGTTTAAACTAACCAATAATAGCATGAAAAAATATTTAAGTCCTTCAGAATGTTAGATTATAATTAATAGCCATTTTTGTAGAGATAGTGTCATATCGATGACTACACTTTTTATTATACTTCCTCCCAAATACTTGGCATTAGGCAAGAGTAGGCCTCATCATACTCTGTACAGTGAGGACAGAGAAATATAAACACAAAACCAACTACAAAGCCTTTGATTTGCAATGTCGTCCAGCCTTCAAGATAACAATGGTGTCACAGTCTAATGGGGGTAACCAGCCAATAACTTATTTGACCTAAGTCTGACTCCATATTTGAACCTGTACCTGACAATGCTTCGGTCATCAAGAACAAGAGACTAAATTCTAGACATGTAGGGTGAAACTAAGTAATACAGGTATTATGAAAATGCAATGATAAAATGATAGTCTGCTCTACTCATAGATTAGTGCCTTGTTCAGTCATCATTTTCAAAATTTCCACTTGAAACAGATAAAAACACATACAGAAAACCACAGATATACATTACACACAGAGAGAAAGAACTTGGAATGCTCATCCTTAAAAGGGATGTCTCCCTCAACTCTCTCCCCTCAGAGCTCAGGAAACTCTGTAGAAGAGGAAGAAAAAAGAGTGGAAGAGTCAGAGGTAGGAGGACAACATGAAAATCAGACCCCCTAAATCAACATGATCAAAGCTGACATAAATTCACAATGATGGAGGCAACAAACACCAATTCTTCGTGGGGCTGCAGCAGGTCCTCTGCATATGTTCATGGTTTAGTGTTTTTATGGAATTCCTGTGTGTATATACAACTAGTTCTCTGTTTCTCTTACCATCTCTTTTTTCTGTTGTTTGTATTTTTCAACTTCAATGTGATAGCTTTTGTTTTCTCTTATTGTATTTTATTTTTTATATTATTATTATTATTATTATTATTATTATTATTATCTCTTAAAAGCTTTTTTTTCCTGAGAGACAGGAAATTGATAACAATGGAAGAGAAGGTGAGGAAGAACTCAGAGGAATATAGGAAAGGAAAATTGTAATCAGGATAGTAGTATGTGAGAAAAGTATTTATTTTCAAATAAAATGAAAAAAGAAAATATATAGAAATAGAAAATAGATTTTTTAAAAATAAGAATTACATTAAAATGTACACGAAATCAATAGACATGGAGTATTAATGAGAAACAAGAGTAAAGGCAACAGAGAATGATACATTGTCATGTAAACAATGTGGAAAAACCCTCTAGATCCAAAATCTTCACATTTCAATAATTCACCAGATAATTAATGATGAGTGTAATAATAAATTCTTAAGCATATTCCTACCAGAGGGAAAAATACTGCTAAGTCCCTAAAAGGTCAAGGAAAAGATGATATCCACACATGGTCAAATATATAGATAGCATCATGGGTATTGACAGCTTAGAATGTTCTAAGAAAGACAAGGCCTGTCTCCAAATGTCCACCTTGCAAAATAAACATTGCTTTCAGACTTTTTATGAGTGGTGATCAGATCTAATGATAAATTCAGTAATTTAGTGAACCTTTTAAGCACTTATGATAATAGACAGGAAAAGGTCATTCTATATTTATTTAGTCAGGTTTTCCTATGTGAATAAAGGCCAGACTGATATGCCAAGGCTAGTTTCTAGGCACTGGACACTGAAGCTCAGGACAAATTTTAAAAGAAACACATGAATTTAAATGTCTTAAAGTTATGAAGCAAACAAGTAGAAATGGGAATTGTAGAAAGGTAGCAAACAATGAACCAAAGAGTCAGGTCAGAATATTCTGGGAGAAAATGGAGAAAAGTGGGGCATGACATCTGCATTACAAGGAAATTTATACAAACTTAAACTGAGAAGAAAGTGAAATAAAAGAGAAATTGAAGTATCTTAAACATTTGAAATTATTCATAACTATTGGCTGTCCTAAGGAAATAACAGTAGGGATAAACAGGTATGTGGTATTAAGCTGTGGATTTTCATTAAAAGTCTATTGTATTATTTTAACATAATTACATATCGACTTCATAAGGCTGGAAGAGTTTAGAAGTCAAAGTCTCCAAGTTCTCACATGTATTTAGAGAAAATTGGATGAGTAATGCAAAATTCTGTACCAACTTCTAGAATCAACTTCAGAATCTAAGTGTAAATTTTGCCACAGGCTATGTTAATCTTTTACTACAAGTGAGAAAACACCATCACCATTTCCCCATAGTAAAAAAGGTTCACACTTAAGCTCTATATTATGTCTAGCTATCTATGTATCTATCATTGCTATCTAATTATTCTCATCCTTCATTTTTCATATCACTCTACAAAAGAGCAATAACAGTGTGAAGCGTCTTAGGGTGTCAGTGACTCCTTAACAACATTGTATACAAGTAAGGATGGTGTCAGATCAGATACAAACTCTGAGGTAAGATGTAATGACAAGAGCCAGGAGTGGTGGCACATGCCTTTAATCCCAGCACTTGGGAGGCAGATGCAGGCAGATTTCTGAGTTCGAGGCCAGCCTGGTCTACAGAGTGAGGTTTCAGGACAACCAAGACTACACAGAGAAACCCTATCTCGAAAAACCAGAAAAAAAAAGATGTAACAACAATTGTAATTAATGTCAAAACAATGATAAATTAATTTCATAACAGCATGGAGAACTTTACACATCTATACTCATCTATAATGACACACGCTCAAGTACTACCACCTCTCTGTATTATAGAGAAATATAGTAGATCTTAAGGGTATTAATAGAGTATCTCTAAGGGTGGCGAAGCTCAGACTTGAACCTAAATGATTTTAAGTTCCAAATTTATGCCCTTAAAATAAAAGAGACATGGGTTAATAGAGGTACCCAAGAATCAATGGGGGGGAGGGTGGTCATAGCTGTGACTCACTACATTGGAGATATAGGACTTGAAGAGGACACCTTCTCTAGCTAGAGAGGAACTCCAGAGGAGTGTTAGAGACACCAACCCTCCCATAAAACTTTAAACCCAAAATTTATCCTATCTACAAGTAATGCAAATACATGGGAGGGAGCAGAGACTGAGGGAATTGACAACCAATAACCAGCCCAAATTGAGACCCATCCCATGGGCAAGCACCAATCCCTGAAAGTACTGATACTCTGTATAGCTTGCAGACTGGAGCATGTTATCCTCTGAGAGGCTCCATGTAGCAGCTGACCTAGCCAGATACAGATACCCATATCCAAACAGTAGAGGAATAAGAGGAAGGATCACAGACCCCAGATGGGATCAGAACTCCACTGGAAGACCAAGAGTCAACTAACCTGGACCTTTGGGGCTCTTGGAGTCTGAATCATCAACAAAAGAACATACACTGACTGGACCTTGACCTCCCAGCTCATATGTAGCAGATGTGCAGCTTGACCCTCATGTGGGTCTTGAACAACTGGAATGGGGGTTGTTGTCTGTATGTGAGATATGCTCTGCTAGCTAGGCTGCTTTGTCTAGCTAGCATCGTGGAGACTTGAAGAGGAGAAGGGGTGTGGGGAAAGCGTTGTGGGAGGAAGTGGCTGGGAGGGGGACAGTGAGCTGGATATAAAATGAATTAGTAAAAAGAAAAAAGAAAAAAAATTGTTAAAATACATTTAAAAACCCAACACTTAGTTTTATGATCTGATAAGAAGTAAGATATTTTTACCTGATCATACTTTCAAGGTTAAAAAGAAATCGTATTTCAAAGTAAAATAAATCAAAGGCAAACAAAAATTGGTCTTGGATGCTACCATGAATCTATTCTTCATATTATCCTCTCACATTAAAAAATCTTCTGAATAAGAAGAAAATAAAACCATATAGCTCAGTAATGAAGAGCTGGTCTCCTAACATTCAGATCACATCACTGCTCTTATCTTTATTCTTAAGTTAGCAATATTGTAGCAATACATATTGCTGAGTTTTGGGTTTTTATTTCATTTTGTTTTGTTTTTGGGTTTTTTTTTTTTTTTTGGTAAGGCAGGACTATAGATCAAGAAAGAGAACACTGTTTTTCAAAGTGGGCAAATACAATGCAGAAGATTTTGACCACAATGGTGCAGCACAAAAAAAAATTCAATTTACAAACAATTAATTAATTAATTGTGTCTCTTCTAAACCTGGATTCTGGTTCAGGGTAGAGAGAATATGCTAACCACATTGTACTCAAACCCACATCACCTTCATTGGCTCCTCCATCTATTCTCACAAGCTTCCTTCACATATAAGTCTCTATTTTGCTTTGTGTCATATACATGTAAAAAATAACTGTACAATTTTTTAAAAATAAATCTACATTCTATGTATGAAGAAAAGTATGAGATATTTATGTTTCTAGCTAGATGTATGTACTTTACTTACCATACTATCCTGAGTACCACCAGTTTTTTGGTAGGTATAACAATTTCATTCTTCTGTATGGTTGAATAAAAGTGCCTTGAGTATTAATATCAACTGTACCTTAATTTTCAATTTACTTGTAATCTCAACTAACAGTATTTTTGATGTTTTTAACAGCAAAAATAAACATGGAAACATAGGAATTTCTATTGTATGTAGATTTAGATTCTTCCAGGTATGAATTAGGGAATGTGTAGCATAACGGGATCATATAGTAACACTCTAGTTTTGACTCTACAGGTTTACATTCATATCTGCAGTGTCTAAACATTCTTTAAGACCCCACATCCTTACTGGCACTGATTATTGCATGTTTATTCACATGAAAAGAAGCACATCCCTAAAACATCATCCTTAAGATAGAGCTTTAAATGATCTACCTTCATCAGAGATGAATTACAAACTTCACAACTATTTGTTACCTAATAGGATACCTGATATTTACAACCTCTGAGTATTTGGTATATTCTTTTAAATGGGAAGAAGGCATGGATCAGAATTAGAAATGAAATGTATCAGAAACTTCGAGTCAACCTTGTGTTTCCTCTTTCCCAGGACAGGGTGAAGAGGGAGCAGGGCCCTGATGTTTTATCCCACTCGACTTCCTGCTGCTTATCTCTACCATCCACATTTATGGCTGTTGGCTTTGCTTCCTCAGGGCATCTAATCTCTAAATGTGGCTTCCCTATCTCAGCATCTCTTATTGACTTTTCCTAATCTTATTATTTCTGCTGATATTTACTCTGCATGGCGTTTTTGCTTTTCCAGCAACGTACATTGACGTTTGCCCCTGAGGAATCTTTACATTACTGGCCTAAACAAAGGACATTAGGAAAACAGAGTGGTCAGGTCTGGGTTATAGGTAAATAAAAGAGCAAATACCTACATGGAGTACAAGAGGAAAAATTTAATGTGAGAGGATAATATGAAGAATAGATTCATGGTAGCATCCAAGACCAATTTTTGTTTGCCTTTGATTTATTTTACTTTGAAATACGTTTTCTTTTTAACCTTGAAAGTATGATCAAGTAAAAATATCTTACATTTTAGATCATAAAACTGTGTTGGGATTTTTAATTTATTTTAACAATTTTCTTTTTTCTTTTTTTTCTTTTTACTAATACATTTTATATCCAGCTCACTGTCCCCCTCCCAGCCACTTCCTCCCACAATCCTTTCCCCGCACCCCTTCTCCTCTTCAAGTCTCCACGATGCTAGCTAGACAAAGCAGCCTAGCTAGCAGAGCATATCTCACATACAGACAACAACCCCCATTCCAGTTGTTCAAGACCCACATGAGGGTCAAGCTGCACATCTGCTACATGTGAGCTGGGACGTCAAGGTCCAGTCAGTATATGTTCTTTTGTTGATGATTCAGACTCCAAGAGCCCCCAAAGTCCAGGTTACTTGACTCTTGGTCTTCCAGTGGAGTTCTGATCCCATCTGGGGTCTGTGATCCTTTCTCTTATTCTTCTACTGTTTGGATATGGGTATCTGTATCTGTCTAGGTCAGCTGCTACATGGAGCCTCTCAGAGGACAACATGCTCTATGCAGCGATTGGAAAGGTGACATTAACATATAACAATACTGAAAATCTTTCAGAAAACCTGATTTTATCAGTGGATTATGAACTGCAATCAGAATCAGCTTGAACTTTCCTTGTTTCTCTTGATTCTCACACTTAGTGACCACAGGGAATATCTAACATTGTTTCTCAAAGAGTCATGTGTAGAGAACTGCAGAGACATTAAACACACATTAACAATTATAATGATTTTATTAACCCAATGGTTGATGCTTGAAAATGTAGTTAGTGTTAGAGTGCTTGCCTCAGATGTGCAATGCCTTAGGTTCAGTCTCTAATACTGTCTCTATATAATCTCAAAAGAAGAAAGTTTGGCACACATCAAAGTTGAAAGAAATAGTTTAAATTTTTGATTGTGTGTTTTGTTATTTTTTTAATCTTTACTCTTGGAAGCACCATCTTACTGTGTAACCTAAGCTAGTTTAGACCTCATTATATAGTCTAGACTATGCTCCTGGCAGAGGTTTAGTTTCAATAATACTGTATTTTTCCATGTACATGTTTTCTCAGCTAATTCAATATCTGTGCTGCTTTTAATGCTACCAAAATAAACATGGTTATGTAGAATTTCTGTTATTTGATTCTGCTGTCTCAACTAATCCACTATCCCAGGCACTGCAATTATAAAAATACACAATAATGTATCCAGCTTTTACTGTTATAATAAATTGGGATTTAAATGTCTCTTTATCTTTATACTGTCTGGTCTGATAATCAATAGGCAAATGTTAAGAAATATTATAATAAAGTAGATATTACAATGATGAGAATGAGTTAGATATTAATATTTGTAAAATTATCTTTATATTATCTAATATATATTTCTCTAAACAACTTCTTGGACCCAGCAGCAGTTTAGCTGATCTTGTGAAGAATCTGGTGAAAATAAAACAAAAGTAGGCCTGTCTTAGTGCCAATTACTATTGCTATGCTGAATCGTCATGACTAGCATGGAGGAAAGGATCTACTTGGCCTATCCTTTGTACAATGTAGGGTTTCTATTTCTGTGAAGAGACTCCATGACTAGGACAACTTTTATAAGGGAAAACATTTAATTGGGGCTGGCTTTTAAGTTCAAAGGTTTAGTCCATTATCATCATGGGTAAAAGCATGGCAGCAAGCAGACAGACATGATGCTAGAAGACAGTTTTACGGCTTCATTTGAAAGAAAGATTGAGATCAGAAAGAGAGATTGAGCCGCTGGGCCTGGTTTCAGCTTATGAAACCTCAAAGCCCACTTTCAGTGATATACATCGTCCAACAAGGCCACACCTACTCCAACAAAGCCACACCTCATTATAGTTGTACTCCATATGAGTGTATTGGGACAGTTTCATTCAAACCAACATACGCTTCCATATCAAAGACCAGCATTAAAAGAAGTAAGGGTAGAACCTCAAACAAGGTGGAAATCTGGAAACAAGAGCTGATACAGAGGGTGTAGAAGAATGTTGCTTACTGGCTTGTGCCACACGCCTTTCTCAGCCTTCTTTTTTTTTTTTTGTTATTTTTATTTTCTATATTCTATGTTTACATTTCAAAGGCTTTCCCCTTTCCCAGTTCCCACCCACCATAGTTCCCATAGTTCTTCTCCCCCCCAACTATTCCCCAATCATTCCCCCTCCCCCCTCGGTTTCTTTACTAAACTGGATGCAATCTTTACATGCCCAGGGTCCTCTCCTTTCTTCTTCTTGTGAATCATTTGACTTGCTATTTGTGTCTTGAGTATTTAGTGCTTCTGGGCTCATTAATATCCACTTATCAGTGATTGCATTTCATGTGCATTCTTTTGTGATTGGGTTAGCTCACTCAGGATGATATTTTCCAGGTCTAACCATTTACCTACAAATTGCATGAATTCATTATTTTTAATTGCTGAGTAGTATTCCATTGTATAAATATACCACATTTTCTGTATCCATTCCTCCTTTGAGGGATATTTGGGCTCCTTCCAATTTCTGGCTATTATAAACAAGGCTGCTATAAACATAGTGGAGCATGTGTCTTTATTGCATGTAGGGGAATCCTCTGGGTATATGCCCAGGAGTGGTATGCCAGGGTCCTCTGGAAGTGCCATGCCCAATTTTCTGAGGAACCGCCAAACTGATTTCCAGAGTGGTTTTACCATTTTGCAATCCCACCAACAGTGGAGGAGTGTTCCTCTTTCTCCACATCCTCGCCAGCACTTGTTGTCTCTTGAGTTTTTAATCTTAGCCATTCTGACTGGTGTGAGGTGGAATCTCAGGGTTGTTTTGATTTGCATTTCCCTGATGACTAATGATGTTGAACATCTCTTAAGGTGTTTCTCGGCCATCCGAATTTCTTCTGGTGAAAATTCTTTGTTTAGCTCTGTGCCCCATTTTTTGATAGGGTTATTTGTTTCTTTGCGGTCTAACTTCTTGAGTTCTTTGTATATATACAGATTCTTTAAGAATTAAGGACTACCAGCCATGGGATGGCGCCACCCTTAATGGGCCCTCTCCCATCATTTACAAATTTATAAAATGCTCTACAGGTTTGTCTGCAGTCTGATCCTATAGAGCCAATTTCTCAATTGAACTTCTTCTTCTCTGATGACTGTAGCTTGGTTCAAGTAGACATAAAACTAATCACTACAAAGGCGACAGGTAATACACTTTGCAAATTATAGTAGTAAGATTAAAGTTTGGAATTTTCTAGCTCCTAAGTCCATAATGTTTCTTGTATATTATTTTTATTTCCTTTTTATATAGAAAATTCATATATGTTCTGATCATGTTTTACCCTCTGCCCTTCCCCACAAACCCAACTCTTCACCTTCTTTCTCTTTCTTTAGAAATCAGATAATATGAAAGTATCTAATAAAGCAGAATAATAAGACAAAATAAATAAAAACACCAAACTTCACAAGAAACCCACATATAAAGACTATAAAACTCAATACCAAAACTCATGCTATACATTCAAAAGATCAGTAAGATGCAAAATATCCCCAAAAGCAATACAAAACAAAAACTTATACAAATGCATTATCATGTTGGTCACCTATAGCTGGGCATGGAACCTATACTTAAGCTTAATTTATATGTCTTCTGGGACTTCACTGAACAAAATGAACTTTTTCTTTGCAAGCAGTTAGTGATTTAAAATAGTTCCTTGTTTAGGGGTAGAAGACTGTGTCCATGTTCTCCTCTCAAAACTGGGATTCTATCTGGCTTGAACCTGTGCAGGCCCTGGACATGCTGCCACAGTCTCTGTGAGTTTGTATGGGTATCAGTCATGCTGACACAGTTTCCTTGGTGTCTTCCATCTCCTCTGGCTTTCACAATTATGTTTTTTTATCATTCCTTGAACCCTGAGTGGAGGGGCTTGATGAAAACATACCAATTAGGACTAAGTGTTGCAAAGTCTCTCACTCTCTGCATATTGTCCAATTGTGGGTCTTCGTACTAGTTACAGTCTCTTATGATATAAAGCTTTTTTGTTGATGGCTGACTGAGGGACTGATCTATAGGTAAAACAGAATGTCCTTAGGAGGCACTGCATTGCTTTGTTTCTATACCAGAACAATATTATTTGATATCCACTATAGTTAAATAGTCTGAAAAAATACAAGAAGCATTGGAGGCACCACTGTCCCACAATTCAAGGTGTGCTACAGAAGTGTAGTAATAAAAATAGTATGGTGTTGCATAAAACATACACATTGATCAATGGATTCAAATTGAAGAACCAGATATAAGGCCACACACCTATGAACACCAGATTTTTGAAACAGAAGCCAAAAATACACAATGTATAAAAGACAGCATGATGCTGTTCAAATTGGGTGGATATACATGGAAGAATGTAAATAAATCCATATTTATCAACTGTGTAAAATTCAATTAGAAATGTGTCAAAGGCCGGGTGGTTGTGGCGTACGCCTTTAATCCCAGCACTTGGGAGGCAGAGGCAGGCAGATTTCTGAGTTCGAGGCCAGCCTGGTCTACAGAGTGAGTTCCAGGACACCCGGGGCTATACAGAGAAACCCTGTCTCGAAAAACAACAAACAAACAAACAAACAACAAGAAATGTGTCAAAAATATACAATTTTGCTTTGTTATTTTTTGTTTCCTTCTAAAATGCAAGGCCTACATTTTTATGTTGGTAATTTTTGAACAATATATTTTTATAATGCTCTTTCTCTCCCCCAACTCTTACCAAATCCTCCTTGCCTACGTACCCACCTGGCTTTAGGCTGTTTTATCTTTTTCTTTAAGAAAAAATTAACAAGGGTTCCTTCCAGTCTGTCTGGGCTGTTACCCTGAGTAGACACTTGGTGCAAACTCTGCAGCCAGTTCCACAACACCCAAAGGAAGCTCCACTCCCAGGCACTTTTATATGCCCAGGATCATAGGATCAGTAGTGAGGAGGACATGATATCCATTCCAACACTGGGAGTGGGACCAGTGGGACCCAGGCATGCAGGATCTCCACTAGACCAGTGACAGGGGTTCTTTCCCGTCTTTCTGGGCCAGTGCCCTGAGCAGACCTTGGGAGGAAACTCCATAGCCAGTCCCACAACAAGCAAAGGAAGCTCCACTTCCAGGCACTTTTACATGCCCAGTATCACAGAATCCCAGGATCCCAGGGTCCCAGGAGCTTGGTCAAACGAGGATCTCAGGGTTCCAGGATCCTAGAATCACAGGATCATAGAGACAGCTGGATTCTAGGGAGTTCTGACCCAACCAGGATAACTGAAAGGACAGGCTACAGTCAGATACAGCAAGGGCAGGTTGCACTAGAGATAACCAGATGGCTGGCACGAGACAAGCACAATAACCTAAGCAACTGAAACCAAGGTTACTTGGCATCATCAAAACCAAATTCTTACATCATAGCAAGTTCTGGATACACCATTACACTGGAAAAACAAGATTTGGATCTAAAACCACTTCTCATGATGATAGAGGACTTTAAGAAAGACATAAATAATCCCCTTAAAGAAATACAGGAGAATATTGGTAAATAGCTAGAAGGCCTTAAATAGGAAACACAAAAATCCCTTCAAGAATTACAGGAAAACACAATCAAACAGCTGAAAGAAATGAACAAAACCATCCAAGATTAAAACTGGAACTAGAAACAATAAAGAAATCACAAAATGAGACACCCTGGAGCTAGAAAATCTAGTGAAGAGATCAGAAGTCATAGATGCAAGCATCAGCAGCAGGATAAAAGAGATAGATGAGAGAATCTTGCGTGCAGAAGATACCATAGAAAATATTGACACAACAGTCAAAGAAAATGCAGAATGCAAAAAGTTCCTAACCCAAAATATCCAGGAAATCTAGAACACAATGAGAAGACAAAACCTAAGGATAATAGGTCTAGAAAAGGAGGAAGATTCCCAACTTAAAGGGCCAGTAAATATCTTCAAGAAAATTATAGAAGAAAACTTCCCTAATCTAAAGAAAGAGATGCTCATGAACATAGAAGAACCCTACAGAACTTCAAATAGATTGGACCACAAAAGGAATTCCTCCTGTCATATAATCAAAACACCAAATGCACTAAACAAAGAAAGAATATTAAAAGCATTAAGAGAAAAAAGTCAAGTAACATATAAAGGCAGACCTAACAGAATTATACCAGACTTTTCACCAGAGACTATGAAAGCTAGACGATCCTGAGCAGATCTCATACAGAACCTAAGAGAACACAAATGCCAGCCCAAGCAACTATACACAGCAAAACTCTCAATTACCATGGGTGGTGATACCAAGATATTCCATGACAAAACCAAATTTACACAATATCTTTCCACAAATCCAGCCCTGCAAAGGATAATAGATGGAAAATGCCAACACAAGGAGGGAAACTACACCCTATAAAACGTAAGAAAGTAATCTTTTAACAAACCCAAACAAACATAATCCCACTTCTAATAACAAAATAACAGGAAGTAATAATCACTTTTCTTTAATATATCTTAATATAAAAATTAATATTACCAACATATCCTAATTGGTTGAAATTTAAAAATATGAGGAATTAGCAATTTGTTGGCTGTCATCCAATGGTCTCTCTAATTTGTTAATTGGGAAGATATATCCAATATTGTACAATCCATATATACTTTCTGTTTGTTTGTATGTGACAGTGTCTTGCTGTGTACCACAAAATGGTCTTGAAATCATGCTTCTCCTATTTTGCCTTTCTATAAGTAGGATAGTTTATTTGATGTTTTACTCTATACTATGGATTTCAGGACAGCTTACATATCTCAAAATTATTTATACAGCTAAGAGAAATGTAGAAAATTAATTTGGGAGATTGCTTGTAAGAGAACATAAAGTGTGAGACTGAATGTCTTGCTTGATGTTTATGATTATTGTATCAATTTTGAAGAAGATCTTATAAGTTACTCTTTTTCTGAGATGAATTCTTTTCAAAATCATCACAGCCCATGAAACAGAATCTTACCCTTACCTCATGTCTGTGCAACCCTCCAAGCAGAACCATTGTTCATTGAAACAGTTGATGAATGACTTCATGGATATAGACCATCTTCAGACACACACCATTTCTTTTAAGAATGTAACCTGTTCCCTGTGGGCTGATAACGATGAGAAGCACTCAAGTGAAATAGCTTTTAGGGAATCTGTATCCAAATAATTGTGCCTATAATTCATTCCTTGGAGCAGCAAAACTGTCAACTTCTAACTTAGCTACTATGGAGGTAAAATCCTTTGGTGATGTGAGGGACAATGAAGTACAGCTTTATTACGATGAACTCCAATGTCTAAAAATTGTTCTTATTTTGGGTTTCTACCACATTAAGAGCCAAGATTTTAAGCTCTACAAAAACAAAACTAAAAAGCAAATAAAGGGACGTTATTTTATGTCCATTTAATAACATGTCCATTATGTTTATGATTTGTATAAAAATATAATGTTGAGTATAATAAAAAATAAAAATGAAAAAATAATATATTATGAAATGTGTATAAGAAAAACGATTTCAATAAATTGAACAAAAAGAAAAAAGAAAAAAAGAAAAAATAAACAAGCAAACAACAATAAAATAAAAAAAATGAAGAAACACAGACACAATGCCACAAAACACAAATTCAGATCAACAATATACAATCATAGCCAATAAAAGAAAAAATGCCCAAAGGATGATTAGACAAAAAGTCTACAAGATTACCATTAAGTCCCTTTTGTTTTGGGTATCTACTGCTAGGTTTGGGGCCTACTCTTTATAATCAGGGAGACTCGATAACGGAAAACTAATATTTTTACTTTGAAAGAATGTATTCTGTTTAAAATAATATTTTTTGTTATTATTTAAAATTTTATGCATGTTTACAATAATGATGGTAGACATATCTTAAATTATATGTTAAAGACTTCTTTCATACTCATGGGTCAATTTTCCAAATTGCTGGAATGCTGTCCTGGGGTCAGAATTCTTGGAAAGCTTAGGCTGTAGGTTATTGCCTCAGTGTAACACTGAAGTCATATGATTATGTAAGTAATGGAAAGAGAAAACAAAGGGAAGTTCAAAAAGAAGAAATCCTTCTGATAGAATTTACATATCAACACACACACACACACACACACAGACACACACACACACACATATACACTTCACTGCACTTGAAGCTAATCAATGTGAAATGGTGGAGGGGGAAAGGAACCCGTTGGGATCTCAAATACACCTGATAATGCCTAGCCCTTTAATTTTGCCAGTTTAATCTATTGACTAACTGTTCCTCAGATGCTGAGTTTCCTGTAACACAGCAATGAAAGCCAAGCACCACCACTAACAATAGGAGCTTTATTAGAACTAAGCTGAAAACAGTTCCGAATCACTAAAATCTCAGTGTTCAGATTGGGATATCTCAATAGTTCATAGCACTTACTGACCTATAGAGCACCAGACTGGCTCCAAAATTGACTTCAAACGACTTACACTCACTTGGAACTCTAGATCTAGAGGATCCAATGTGCTCTTTGGGATTCCACAGGAATTCATATACAAATTCATACACATATTTATATGCAAAATAAAATTACATTTTAAAGTCTCAATATCCTTTGCATTGTTAGTTATTACTTTGAAACTCAGGGAATATTTTATTTATTCTATCGATACTATTATGCATCCAAACATAAATTTAAATATGTGAAAATTACCCTTTAATTTCTTTTTTTAAATTTTTATTTTCTATATTCTATGTTTACATTCCAAAGGCTTTCCCCTTTCCCAGTTCCCACCCACCATACTTCCCATAGTTCCTCTCCCCCCAACTATTCCCCAATCATTCCCCCTCCCTCCCTTGGTTTCTTTACTAAACTGGATGCAATCTTTACAGGCCCAGGGTCCTCTCCTTTCTTCTTCTTGGGAATCATTTGACTTGCTATTTGTGTCTTGAGTATTTAGGGCTTCTGGGCTCATTAATATCCACTTATCAGTGATTGCATTTCATGTGTATTCTTTTGTGATTGGGTTAACTCACTCAGGATGATATTTTCCAGGTCTAACCATTTACCTACAAATTGCATGAATTCATTATTTTTAATTGCTGAGTAGTATTCCATTGTATAAATATACCACATTTTCTGTATCCATTCCTCCTTGGAGGGATATTTGGGCTCCTTCCAATTTCTGGCTATTATAAACAAGGCTGCTATAAACATAGTGGAGCATGTGTCTTTATTGTATGCAGGGGAATCCTCTGGGTATATGCCCAGGAGTTGTATGCCAGGGTCCTCTGGAAGTGACATGCCCAATTTTCTGAGGAACCGCCAAACTGATTTCCAGAGCGGTTTTTACCATTTTGCAATCCCACCAACAGTGGAGGAGTGTTCCTCTTTCTCCACATCCTCGCCAGCACTTGTTGTCTCTTGAGTTTTTAATCTTAGCCATTCTGACTGGTGTGAGGTGGAATCTCAGGGTTGTTTTGATTTGCATTTCCCTGATGACTAATGATGTTGAACATCTTTTAAGGTGTTTCTCGGCCATGCGAATTTCTTCTGGTGAAAATTCTTTGTTTAGCTCTGTGCCCCATTTTTTGATAGGGTTATTTGTTTCTTTGCAGTCTAACTTCTTGAGTTCTTTGTATATATTGGATATTAGCCCTCTGTCGGATTGCCTCCCTCTTACAAGGTCTTCTCTGAGTCTTGGATGAGGAGGTAGCTAAAAACTGAGTCATCCACAGTTGAGCACTTACAGTTGCTTATATTCATTCCCCAACACTTTTGAGTCTGTATCCAATAATTAATGTGTTAAGGAGTATCCACTGCAAAAAACAAAATAGATTCTCTGAAAAAAAGGTGTAAGCAGCCTGCTCTAAGGGTATAAACACAAATATTTAAAAGGCAACTTGACAGCATGACCTTTTAGCAAAGTCACAGTAAGTTCTCCGGTTGGCCTAACATTTCCCAAATAAAGTGCTTTGGGCTAGGTTTTCAGTACCAGGCTTGAAATCTCTTTAGGAATTAGGTCCCATATGCACACAGTGAGTTTGCCACATAAGACAATTACTGCACCAATGGATATATACTGCCAGAAAGGCAGCATTTAGAATGCAGTGATTTCTGTTCTCCTGGGAGCCTGCACAGTATATTCTGGAAATACATAAGCTAGACTGTAAGTGGAAATTTTCCTGTTTGTGTGAAGTTTACTTCTCTATGTCCTACATCTTTTTATGTTGGGCAACTGAGTGCAAAGTCAATTGCTTGTGCAGTTTTGGGTACTTCTGAAGCTTCCTGGAGGTGTTCTGTGCCTGACACCTAGATTTCAAATAAGTAGTGCCTGTTTTCTGGGCCAAGAGGTTGTTTGAATTTTTACCATGAGTTTATTAACCTGAATTTTAGTTATTCAACTAAATAGTGGATTATTCAAAATGGAATTTGTCACTCCAAATATTTGTTGTAATACTTAATAAATATATTGTATGCCAATGTGACTTTTAACATAAATTATAACTGTTCAATACATGATGACATTTATATTAGTTAACATAAAGAAATATTAATAGACATGGCAAAACAGTTAAATACACAAAGAATATGAAAGCACTAAATTTTAACAATATTAATGTAAAGTTTTAGGACCTGTGTTTTGAAGTGTCACTGATTTCCAAGTTATGTAAAATCTTTTCCTGGTCATTGAGGCTTGAAGTTGATGAGTACCTTTTAAAGGATGGTATGGAACTGGCTGTTTTTTCACAAAGAGTACCTGATGGAGATCAATATATTTATTAAAATCTCTTCATGCTTTACTGTCATAACTATCTCTGTTATTTGATTGTATTCTTGGGATCTCAGAATTACACTTACCTTTGAATCTTCTGTATTTTGTGCTAGCCTGAGTGTAGCTGTGCAAGACAGTGAGGTATTACCTATTTGCTCTGCTTGTCTAAATTAATCCAATTAGCTTTCCTTTCCTGTAGATCTCTGAGACTTTCCCTAGTGCATAATTCCAAGGGACAGGAATACAATCTTTGTATTGACTTCTCTTGTTGCTGAATTGAAGAAATTCTGGATACAATATCTCTTGAGATAAATAAGCACAAAGAAAAAGCAAAATTAACTATTAAAGATAACTCTCTGACATGCAAACTGTGCACTATGATCTCAGATGCCAAGAAGGAAAATGAGATTCAGTGCATTGCCTGTCATCATTTCAATAAACATTTTATAAATCATTTTGTCAATCATTGTTCTCAAAAGAAACAACAAACGTGCAATGGCTGCAATCATGACAGCATCTTATTGGATACACATAGTTGTATAGTTTATTATAAGGTGTTGGGCAAAGTAGCAATGGAAGCTAGGAAATTATACCACCTAGAGATGCAGAACAATGAGCTATATAGTTTTAAGTACTGTCAACCAGGAAGCTGTTGCTGTGGCTTCTTCCTAAGTTTGAAGGTTTGAGGTCAAGAACTGAAGGCAACTGTTGAATGTCCCTGTTCAAGTAGTCAAGAAAAACCATTTCAATCTACTTCCTTGATTGACTGGTTAATGCCCACTCATACTGACCAGGGACAGCTCCTTTATTTATTCAGTTAATCAACTAAATGACAATTTAGTATTCAGATAGACACAGAAATAGTGCTTAAGCAGTGATTTAGTTATCTCATGGATCAATCAAGTTGACATATTCTATGAACCATTACAAGTACATAAAGTTGCAAACATTCACTCCTTGTACCCTTATATAATTGAAAACTTGAAAAATAATTCTAAAATGCCTTCATTAGGCTTTTTATTTATTTTATTTTAGGGTTGGGGAAAGCCACCCACATTCTATCTATTTAGCATTCATTTTTCTGGGGAATGTTAATTGTCTCTTAAGCAATGTCTACTAAAAGCGTGAGAATGTTCAAAATCTTTGAAGTGTTTGTTAAATGAAGGGTATGCCTATCTAGATTCTATCTGAAATAAATGAATTGATATTGGAGAAGTAAATATAAGTACATAGCTTATAATCATCATTATTTATCTATAAATAGTTCAGAAACTTCAATGTTATAGGAGTTTCCTCTGAAAGCCTGTAATTTTTTTTATGAAATCATGAATAATACAGATTAAAATGTTGACTGTGAAGGAAACATGATCATTAACTCTATTAAGGTTTATGATTTCAGGCCCATTTTCCAATTGGAGAAGGATCTAATGTGCTTGGTCTTTTAGGCTGCCTCACATGATCATGACTCTTGAGTTTTGAACCTGTCTCTCAATTGCTTTCTTCATGAACTGCAATATTACCAGCATCTACTATTTTATTATTTCAGTAAAAATATTTGAATAATCTAGGTATTAGGAATCATTGTCAGAATACACATGCACACACACAAACACACACAAACACACACAAACACACACAAACACACACACACATGCTACCTTATATGCACTGCATAGCATACTCTCTTACAGGGAAAGCACATATTTGATTATACAACTACTTTTTTCAAGCCAGCCTTCTTAAGATTATTTTATTTTTTAATTATTATTTCACAAAATATGATGGCATAAAGTATTGAATAAATTATTTAATTCCACTAGTCGTTTTATCTCAGAATCCTATTATTAATATACTATATTCTTTTATTACTGCTAATGGTTTTCATTGAGTTTTAAAACATTTTGTAGCAAAAGATTTTACCTAATCAAAAGTTGTTACACAACTGGAATTTTAGCTTTCACATCTTACTAAGTTATACTAAATATATATATATATATATATATATATATATATATGTATATATATATATGTGTATGTATATATATATATATATATATATATATATAAAATTAAAGCTGTTGGGTGTTTACCTATTCAAACCTACAGTAGCCTAAATTAAGGCACAACTTCTGTCAATTGGTACTCTACAATATTTTCTTATATTTTCTCTAAATTGTGTTCTACAGGTCTATAAAGCATATAACTACTTAAATTCAGATAACACGTATGGAAGATAAAGCTTTTTAATTATCATGAATCTGATCATGATTTAAAGTATCATGCAGGCCCTTTCTGCCACTGGTCCCTCCACAGGAGTGTGCAGAGGCCTGAGAGCACAGGTAGGAACATCCTTGCTGCTCAGGTGAACCCATCCGGAACCTTCCAGTGAGAGCCTTTCATTTTCTGTTTCTGCCTGGGGATCATCCTCGGCCACATTGTACCATATCCAGGTGGCATAGGGTGATAGCTAATTTCCCAGGAGGTCAGAAAGAGCATAGCTAATACTGGGCCACAGAGATACATACACAAATACCACAGCAAGAAAGCTGGTCTCCCAGGAGTGCCTATATATCTGTGTACACAAAGAAAATGGGAATCCCAGGAGTACAGTTATGCAGGCTTGCAGGACAGATAAGCTACAGTCAGAGAAAACAAAACTAGCTAAACCCAGAGATAACCAGATGGCAAAAGGCAAATGCAAAAACTTTACCAACAGAAACCAAGATAACATGGCACCATCTGAACCCAGTTCTCCCACAACAGCAAGTCCTGGATACCCCAACACACTGGAAAAGCAAGATCTGGATTTAAAACCCAAACTCACAATGCTGATAGGGGACTTCAAGAAGGACTGAAGTCCTTAAAGAAATACAGTAGATCAAGGGTAAATAGGTAGAAGCCCTTAGAGAGGAAACACAAAAATCCCTTAAAGAAATACAGGAAAACTCAAACAAGGGAAGGAACTGAACAAAACCATCCAAGATTCAGAAATGGAAGAAGAAGCAATAACATAATCATAAAGGGAGACAACTCTTGAGATAGAAAACCTTGGAAAGAAATCAGGAGTCAGATGAAAGCATCAACAACAGACTACAAGAGATAGAAGAAAGAATTTCAGGCGCTGAAGATACCATAGAAAACTTTGACTCAACAGTAAAAGAAACGCAAAATATAAAATGTTTGTAACCCAAAACATCCAGGAACTCCAGGACACAATGAGAAAACCAAACCTAAGGATTATAGGTATAGAAGAGAGCAAGGATTTACAACTTAAAGGGCCTATTAATATCTTCAACAAAATTATAGAAGAAAACTTCCCTAACTTAAAGAAAGAGATGCCCATGAACAGACAAGAAGCCTACAGAACTCCAAATAGATTGGACCAAAAAAGAAATTCCTCCCATCACATAATAATCAAAACACCAAATGCACTAAACAAAGAAAGAATATTAATAGTAAGGGGAAAAGGTCAAGTAACATATAAAGGCAGACATATCAGAATTACACCAGACTTCTCATCAGAAACTATGAAAGCTAGAAGATCCTGTACCATACAGACCCTAAGAGAAAATAAATGTCAGCCCAGGCTACTATACCTAGCAAAACTCTCAATTACCATAGACAGAGAAAACAAGATATTCCTTGATAAAACCAAATTTACACAGTATCTTTCCACAAACCCAACTCTACAAATAATGGGTGGAAAACACCAATACAAGGAAGGAAACTACACCCTAGAAAAACAAATAAAGTAATCTTTCAGCAAACCCAAAAGAAGATAGCCACACAGAATTCTACCTTTAACAGCAAAAATAACAGGAAGTAACAATCACTTTTCCTAAATATCTCTTAACATCAATGGACTCAATTCCCCAATAAAAATACATAGACTAACAGACTAAAAGATGGGATTCATAAACAGGATCCAACATTTTGCTGCATTCAAGAAACCAACCTCAGTGACAAAGAGAAGTCAAAGGCTGGAAAATAACTTTCCAAGCAAGTGATTCCAAGAAACAATCTTGAGTGGCCATTCTTATATTGGATAATATTGACTTTCAACCAAAAGTTGTCACAAAAGATAAGGAGGGACACTTCATAATGGTCAAAGGAAAAATCAACCAAGATGAACTCTCAATTCTGAACATCTATGCTCCAAATACAAGGGGACCCACATTCATAAAAGAATCCTTATTAAGGTCAAAGCCCACATTGCACACCATATAATAAGAGTTGGAGACTTCAACACCCTACCCTCAGCAATGGACAAATCATGGAAACAAAAACTAACAGAGACACAGTGAAACTAACAGAAGTTATGAACCAAGTGGATCTAACATATATTTTTAGAACATTCCATCCTGAAGCAAAAGAATATACCTTCTTCTCAGCACCTCACGGTACCTTCTCCAAAATTGACCATATAATTGGACACAAAACAGGCCTCAACAGATACAGAATATTGAGATAATTCTATGCACCTGTCAGATAACCACAGTCTAAGTCTGGTCTTAAGTACAACCAAAAACAACAGAAAACACACATACACATGGACATTCAATGATAACTTTGTCAAGGAAGAAATAAAGCAAGAAATTAAAGACTTTTTTAGAATTTAATGCAAATGAAGACACATCATACCAAAACACATGGGACACAATGAAAGCAGTGGTAAGAGGAAAACTCATAATGCTAAGTGTCTCCAAAAAGAAAATGGAGAAAGTTTACACTAGCAGCATGACAACACGCCTGAAAGCTCTAGAACAAAAAGAAGTAAATATACCCAAGAAGAGTAGACTTCAGGAAATAATCAAACTCAGGGCCGAAATCAACCAAATAGAAACAAAAAGAACTACACAAAGAATCTACTAAACCAGGAGCTGGTTCTTTGAGGAAATCAACAAGACAGATAAACCCTTAGCCAGACTAACCAGAGGGCACAGAGGCTCTACACAAATTAATAAAATCAGAAATGAAAAGGGAGACATAACAACAGAAACTGTGGAAATTAAAAAAAAAATCAGATCCTGATACAAAAACTTATACTCAACAAAACTGGAAAATCTGGGTGAAATGGACAATTTTCTAGACACATACAGGTACCAATTAAAGCAGGATCAGATAAACCGTCTAAACAGCCCCCATAATCCCTAAAGCAATAGAAGCAGTCATTAAACGTCTTAAACATCTCCCAACCCTTGTTCTAAAATACCCCATCCCTGACTGCTTGAGAAATCGAGGTAGTTATAGATCTGTATTAGCCAATGCTTATACCCTTTTCTTTGGGTGAACTGACCAGTTCAAGGCAAATTGCACAAGAATTTTAGGAATGACATTTGGGATAAAATGCTAAGAATGAATGCCTCTCTTCTGGTTTGCAACTTAGTATGATTTTTTTCTCTTTTCCCACCCTGTGTAAGCATGGAGAAACAGAGCAAGGCAAACCTCAGCCACTGGAAAGGGGCACAAAACTCCAGTCACTGAGCCCAGGGACAGCCAACCTCCTGACAGGTCCAGTACATTGTTCCCAATTATCCAGACCAAAAATTAGACAGACGACAAAATGTATTGCTCTAGTTTATCTTGTGTTTCTCACAAACCTGGGGGAACCCTTTAGGAAACACAATACTGGGGGAAATCTGGAAAGCTTTTACCATTGGCAATGTAAATGAAGATGATATTCAATTAAAAAATAAATAGACCATCTGGCGGCTGCAGCGGAACCAGGTACCCGACACAGCCCGAGCTTAAGACCTTCGGGGACTCAGGCCTGGAGTGGGAGTTGGGCACAGAATAGCGGGTGCACTCTGCACTCGCGGGGCAGACCCGAGCTCCCTGCAGGCAGCTGCCATATTGCCTGCAGCTTCCCGCCCAGCTGGTGGTGGGGAAGCCGGAGTCAGCCAGTGTGCCAGGTGCCCAGACCCAGCCAGAGGCCGAACCAGCCTCCCATCCAGCCAGTGGCAGGGAAGCTGGAAACTGGACCCAGCCAGCTTCCCAGCAGCTTGGGACCAGCAGGCGGAACCAGATAACTGAGATATCCCAACTTTAAGACCCCTGGGGAAACAGGATATCAGACAGCAAACCCTGAGCAGGAGCAGTGCAGAGCAGCCGCCCAACAGGCGGAACCAAATACCTGGGATATCCTGAGTTTAAGACCTCTGGGGACTCAGGCCACCTGTCAGCCATCTGTGAGCAAGAACCCCGCAGGACAGTGATTCAGGTATCCCAGTCGCTGGGAAATAGCCTTACAACCCCACAGGAGGGTCAAGCACCAGCTAGTATCTACAGGACCAACTAACACCAGAGTTAACCAGATGGCAAAAGGCAAACGTAAGATCGCTACTAACAAAAATCAAGGCAATATGGCGGCATCCGAACCCAGTTCCCCAACAGCAATAAATATTGGATACCCCGAAACACCAGAAAAACAAGACTCAGATCTAAAATCACTGGTCAGGATGCTGATAGAGGAACACTTAGATAAATCTCTTAAAGTAATACATGAGAAAATAGATCAAAAGCTAGAAGCCATTGCAAGACAAACACAATTAAATCCCAGATATCTCAACACACCAGAAAAACAAGACTCAGATCTAAAATCACTGGTAAAGATGCAGATTGAGGATCACTTAGATAAATTTCTTAAAGTAATAGAGGAGAAAATAGATCAAAAACTAGAAGCCCATACAAGGCAGACACAAAAATCACTTAAAGAAATCCAGGAGAATATAGAGCAAAAAATGAATCCCAATAAGGGGGAGAAACAAAAATCACCTAAAGAAATACAAGAGAACATGGGTCAACGAGTAGAAGTCATAAAGGAGGAAACACAAAAATCCCTTAAAGAATTACAGGAAAACACAAACAAGCAACTGAAAGATCTGAGCAAAACCATACAAAATCTAAAAACAGAAGTAGAAACAACTAAGCAATCGCAAAGGGAGACAATGTTGGAGATAGAAAACCTTGGGAAGAAATCAGGAGTCATAGATGCAAATATCAACAATAGAATACAAGAGATAGAAGACAGAATCTCAGATGCTGAAGATACCATAGGAACCATGGATTCAACAATTAAAGAAAATGCAAAATGCAAAAAGCTGGTAACCCAAAACATTCAGGAAATCCAGGACACAATGTGAAGACCAAACCTAAGGATTATAGGGATAGATGAGAATGAAGATCTACAACTTAAAGGGCCAGCAAATATCTTCTACAAAATTATGGAAGAAAATTTCCCCAACCTAAAGAGAGAGATGCCCATGAATATACAAGAAGCGTATAGAACCCCAAATAGACTGGACCAGAACAGAAATACTTCCCGTCACATAATAATCAAAACCCCAAATGTACTAAACAAAGAAAGAATATTAAAGGCAGTAAGAGAAAAAGGACAAGTAACATATAAAGGAAGACCTATCAGAATTACACCAGACTTCTCACCTGAGACCATGAAAGCTAGAAGATCCTGGGCAGACCTCATGCAGACCCTAAGAGAACACAAA
Source organism: Apodemus agrarius (assembly GCA_964023405.1). Lineage (NCBI taxonomy): Eukaryota > Metazoa > Chordata > Mammalia > Rodentia > Muridae > Apodemus > Apodemus agrarius. The sequence goes on from OZ030014.1 coordinate 28,533,313, forward strand.
CTTCAGCCAAGACTACTATACCCAGCAAAACTCTCAATTGCCATAGATGGGGAAACCAAGATATTCCACGACAAAACCAAATTTGCAAGATACTTATCTACAAACCCAGCCCTACAAAGGATAATAGGGGAAAAATACCAACACAAGGGGGGAAACAACACCCCAGAAGAAACAAGATAGAAACCCCATCTCATCCAACCCAAAAGAAGAGAACCACTCAAATACAAATAATAATAACAATTCCCAAAATGTCAGGAACTAATAATTACTATTCCTTAATATCTCTTAATATCAATGGACTCAATTCCCCAATCAAAAGACACAGACTAACAGACTGGATACGGAAACAGGACCCTACATTTTGCTGCATACAGGAAACACATCTCAGTGTCAAAGACAAACACCACCTTAGAGTAAAAGGCTGGAAGACAGTTCTACAAGCAAATGGTCCCAGGAAACAAGCTGGAGTAGCCATTCTAATATCAGATAAAATCGACTTTCAACCTAAAGTCATCAAAAGAGACACAGAAGGTCACTTCCTGCTTGTCAAAGGGAAAATCCACCAAGAAGAATTCTCAATACTGAACATCTATGCGCCAAATGCAAGGGCACCCTCATTCGTAAAAGAAACTTTACTAAAGCTTAAAGCACACATCACACCTAACACAATGATTGTAGGTGACTTCAACACTCCACTCTCCTCAATGGACCGATCAGGAAAGCAGAAACTAAACAGGGACACAGTGAAACTAATTGAAGCTTTGGACCAATTGGATTTAACAGATATATATAGAACATTCCATCCTAAAACAAAAGAGTATACCTTTTTCTCAGCACGGCACGGTACCTTCTCAAAAATTGATCATATAATTGGTCACAAGACAGACCTCAACAAATACAAGAAGACCGAACTAATCCCATGTCTCCTATCGGATCACTATGGAGTAAAAGTGGTCTTCAATAGCAAGAAGAACAACAGAAAGCCCACATACACATGGAAACTGAACAATACTCTACTCAATGACACCCTGGTCAAGGAAGAAATAAAGAAAGAAATCAAAGACTTTTTAGACTTCAATGAAAATGAAGGTACGACCTACCCAAATCTCTGGGATACAATGAAAGCAGTGCTAAGAAGAAAACTCATAGCCCTGAGTGCCTCCAAAAAGAAACTGGAAAGAGCATACACTAGCAACTTAACAGCACACCTGAAGGAGCTGGAACAAAAAGAAGCTAACTCACCCAGGAGGAGTAGAAGAGAGGAAATCATCAAACTAAGGGCTGAAATCATTCAAGCAGAAACAAAGAGAACCATACAAAGAATCAACAAAACCAAGAGCTGGTTCTTCGAGAAAATCAACAAGATAGATAAACCCTTAGCTAGACTAACCAAAGGGCACAGAGATAGTATCCAAATTAACAAAATTAAAAATGAAAAGGGGGATATAACAACAGAAACAGAGGAAATTCAAAAGATCATCAGATCCTACTACAAAGGCCTATACTCAAAACAACTGGAGAATCTGGAGGAAATGGACAATTTCCTAGACAGATACCAAATACCAAAATTAAATCAGCATCAAGTAGACCAGCTAAACAGTCCCAGAACCCTTAAAGAAATAGAAGGGGTTATAGAAAGCCTCCCAACCAAAAAAAGTACGGGACCAGATGGTTTTAGTGCAGAATTCTACCAGACCTTCAAAGAAGACTTAACACCAATACTCTTCAAACTATTCCACAAAATAGAGACAGAAGGGACACTGCCCAACTCGTTCTTCGAAACCACAATTACGCTGATACCTAAACCACAAAAAGATCCAACAAAGAAAGAGAACTACAGGCCAATTTCTCTTATGAATATAGATGCAAAAATACTAAATAAAATTCTTGCCAACCGAATCCAAGAGCATATCAAAACGATCATTCACCATGATCAAGTAGGCTTCATTCCAGGAATGCAGGGATGGTTCAATATACGGAAATCCATCAATGTAATCCACTACATAAACAAACTAAAAGAAAAAAACCACATGGTCATCTCATTAGATGCTGAAAAAGCATTTGACAAAATTCAGCATCCTTTCATGCTAAAAGTCTTGGAAAGAGCAGGAATTCAAGGCCCATATCTAAACATAGTAAAAGCAATCTACAGCAAACCAGTAGCCAACATCAAAATAAATGGAGAGAAACTTGAAGCAATTCCACTAAAATCAGGGACTAGACAAGGCTGTCCTCTCTCTCCATATCTTTTCAATATAGTACTTGAAGTTCTAGCGAGAGCAATCAGACAACATAAGGAAGTCAAAGGGATACAAATTGGAAAGGAAGAAGTCAAAGTATCATTATTTGCAGATGATATGATAGTCTACTTAAGCGATCCAAAAAACTCCACCAGAGAACTTCTACAGCTGATAAACAACTTCAGCAACGTGGCTGGTTATAAAATTAACTCAAGCAAATCAGTAGCCTTCTTGTACTCAAAGGACAAGCAGGCTGAGAAAGAAGTTAGGGAAATAACACCCTTCACAATAGCCACAAACAACATAAAGTACCTTGGCGTAACTCTAACCAAACAAGTGAAAGATCTGTATGACAGGAACTTCAAGTCCCTGAAGAAAGAAATCGAAGAAGACCTCAGGAGATGGAAAAATATTTCTTGCTCCTGGATTGGCAGGATCAATTTAGTAAAAATGGCCATCTTGCCAAAAGCAATCTACAGATTCAATGCAATCCCCATCAAAATCCCAAATCAATTCTTCATAGATCTAGAAAGAGCAATTCTCAAATTCATCTGGAGCAACAAAAAACCCAGGATAGCTAAAACTATTCTCAACAATAAAAGGACTTCTGGGGGAATCAATATCCCTGACCTCAAGCAGTACTACAGAGCAATTGTGTTAAAAACTGCATGGTATTGGTACAGCAACAGGCAGGTAGATCAATGGAATAGGATTGAAGACCCAGAAATGAACCCACAGACTTATGGTCACTTGATCTTTGATAAAGGAGCCACAACCATCCGGTGGAAAAAAGATAGCCTTTTCAACAAATGGTGCTGGTTCAACTGGAGGTCAACATGCAGAAGAATGCGAATTGACCCACTCTTATCTCCTTGTAATAAGATCAACTCCAAGTGGATCAAGGACCTCCACATAAAACCAGACACACTGAAACTATTAGAAAAGAAACTTGGGAAGACCCTGGAGGACATGGGCACAGGGGTAAAGTTCCTGAACAGAACACCAATAGCTTATGCTCTAAGATCAAGAATTGACAAATGGGACCTCAAAAAATTACAAAGTTTCTGTAAGGCAAAGGACACTGTCAGAAGGACAAAACGGCAACCAACAACGTGGGAAATGATCTTTACCAACCCCACATCCAACAGAGGGCTAATATCCAATATATACAAAGAACTCAAGAAGTTAGACCCCAAAGAACCAAATAACCCTATCAAAAAATGGGGTACAGAGCTAAACAAAGAATTTTCACCAGAAGAAATTCGGATGGCCGAGAAACACCTTAAGAGATGTTCAACATCATTAGTCATCAGGGAAATGCAAATCAAAACAACCCTGAGATTCCACCTCACTCCAGTCAGAATGGCTAAGATTAAAAACTCGAGAGACAACAAGTGCTGGCGAGGATGTGGAGAAAGAGGAACACTCCTCCACTGTTGGTGGGATTGCAAAATGGTAAAACCACTCTGGAAATCAGTGTGGCGGTTCCTCAGAAAATTGGGCATGCCACTCCCAGAGGACCCTGGCATACCACTCCTGGGCATATACCCAGAGGATTCCTCTGCATACAACAAAGACACATGCTCCTCTATGTTTATAGCAGCCTTGTTTATAATAGCCAGAAATTGGAAGAAGCCCAGATATCCCTCAAAGGAGGAATGGATACAGAAAATGTGGTATATTTATACAATGGAGTACTACTCAGCAATTAAAAATAATGAATTCATGCAATTTGTAGGTAAATGGTTAGATCTGGAAACTATCATCCTAAGTGAGCTAACCCAATCACAAAAGAATACACACGAAATGCAATCACTGATAAGTGGATATTAATGAGCCCAGAAGCCCTAAATACTCAAGGCACAATTAGCAAGTCAAATGACTCTCAAGAAGAAAAAAAACGAGAGGACCCTGGGCCTGTAAAGATTGGATCCAGTATTGTAGACCCAGAACAGAGAAATCGTGGGGGGGAAGAGTGGGGAATAGCATGGGAGGGGAGAGGAATTATGGGACATATGGTGGGGGGTAACTGGGAAAGGGGAAAGCCTTTGGAATGTAAACAAAGAATATAGAAAATAAAAAAAATTAAAAAAAAATAAATAAAACAAAATAAAAAATAAAAATAAAAAGTAATGAAATAAAATAAAATAAAATAAAATAAAAAGGAAACACAATCCTTACTGAAAAATAAAGTACCTAAGCTTCCACTGGGCTTCCCAGCACCTTCCTTGATTTGAGGGTCAAATTCAATGCAGTTCTGAGAGTAACAATCTGTGTCATGTTTTATATAATAAAAATCACTTATGCATGTAATTAACTCAATAACTGAGTTCTGTTTGGTGGTCTTTAAAAAAAGTCTCCCAAATAATAAAAAGCCAAGGACCAGATGGATTTAGTGGGGAAATCTATCAGACCTTCAAAGAAGACCTAATACAATACTCTTCAAACTATTCCACAAAATAGAAAGAAGGAATATTACCCAATTCGTTCTATGAAGCCACAATTACCCTGATACCAAAATCACACAAAGACCCAACAAAGAATGAAAACTTCAGACTAATTTCCCTTATAAATATTGATGCAAAAATAATCAATACAATTCTTTCCAACCAAATACAAGAGTACATCAAAATGATAATTCACCATGATCAAGTAGGCTTCATCCCAGGGATGCAGGGATGGTTCAATATATGGAAATCCATCAATGTAATCCAATACATAAACAAACTCAAAGAAGAAAACCACGTGATCATTTCATTAGATGCTGAAAAAGCATTTGACAAAATTCAGCATCTCTTCATGTCAAAAGTCTTGGAGATATCAGGAATTCAAAACATAGTAAAAGCAATATACAGCAAACCAATAGCCAACATCAAAGTAAATGGAGAAAAACTTGAAGAAATCCCACTAAAATCTGGAACCAGACAAGGCTGTTCACTCTCTCCCTATCTATTCAATATAGTACTTGAAGTTCTTGCTAGAGCAATTAGACAATAAAAAGAGGTCAAAGGGATACAAATTGGAAAGGAAAAAGTCAAAATATCACTGTTTGCAGATGATATACTATATTTAAGCAACCCCAAAATTTCCACCAGAGAATTCCTAATACTGATAAAGAACTTCAGCAAAGTGGCTGGATATGAAGTTAACTCAAACAAATCAGTAGCTTTCCTCTACTCAAAGTATAAACAAACTGAGAAAGAAAATAGGGAAATGACACCCTTCACAATAGTCACAAATAATATTGCATATTAATTGTAATATATAATTATTTCACCAAGCAAGAGAAAGATCTTTATGACAAGAACTTCAAGTCTCTGAAGAAAGAAATCGAAGATCTCAGAATATAGAAAGATCTTCCATGCTCATGGATTGGCAGGATTAATATAGTAAAAGTGGCTGTCTTGCTGAAAGCAGTCTACAGATTCAATGCAATCCCCATCAAAATTCCAAATCAATTCTTCATAGAACTAGAAAGAGCAACCTGCAAACTCATTGGAATAACAAAAATCCCAGGGTAGTGTAAACTATTCTCCATAACAAAAGAGCTTCTGGGGTAATCACCATCTCTGACCTAAGCTTTACTACAATGCAATAGTGATAAAAACCGTGTGGTACTGATACAGAGACAGGCAGGAATATCAATGGAATAGAACTGAAGACTCAGAAATGAACCCACACACCTATGGTCACTTGATATTTGACAAAGGAGCTAAATACATCCAGTGGAAAAAAGAGCATTTTAAACAAATGGTGTTGTAGCAACTGGAGGTCAACATGGAGAAAAATGTAAATCGAGCCATTCTTATTTCTTTGTACAAAGCTCAAGGCCAAGTGGATCAAGGACCTACATTTATAACCAGACTTACTGAAGCTTATAGAGGAGAAAGTGTGGAAGAACATTGAACATATGGGCACAGGGGAATTTTTCCTGAATAGAATACCATTGGCTTATGCTCTAAGAACAAGAATTGACAAATGGGACTTCATAAAGTTTCAAAGCTTCTGTAAGGCAATGAACACTGTCAATAAGACAAAATGGCAATCAACATATTGGGAAAAGATCTTTACCAATTTTACATCCTATAGAGGTCTCGTATCCAATGTATACAAATAACTCAAGAAGTTAGACTCCAGAGAGTACAATAACTCTATTTAAAAATGGGGTATAGAGCTAAACAGGGAATTTTCAACTGAGGAAACTCAAATGGCTCTGAAGCACCTAAAGAAATGTTCAGCATCTTTAGTTGTCAGGGAAAGGCAAATCAAAACTACCCTGTTTTGACTATTACACCAGTCAGAATAGCTAAGATCAAAATCTCAGGTGATGGCAGATGCTGGTGAGGATGTGGAGAAAGAGGAACACTCCTCCAGTGCTGGTGGAATTGTAAGCTGGTACAACCACTCTGGAAATCAGTTTGGCTGTTGTTTAGAAAATTTAGGCATACTACCACCTGAGGACCCAGCAAAATACTAACAGAAGCAGTTATGGAGACAAAGTGTGGGGAAGAGACTGAAGGAAAGGCCACCAAGGGACTGTCCTACATGGGGATTGTTCCTATAAAGTTACCAAACCCTGACATTATTATGGGCAACAAAAAGTGCATGAAAGGAGCCTATAGTGGATGTCTCTTTAGGGGCTCTTCCAGAGTCTTTCAGATACAGATGCAGATGCTACCAGCCAACCATTGAATTGAGCGCAGGGTCCCCAATGGTGGAGTTGGAGAGAGGTCTGGAGGAGCTGAAAAGGTTTGCAGCCCCATGGGAAGAAGCATGATGTTGACCAGCCAGATCCCCCAGGGCTCCCAGGAACTAAGCCATCAACCAAGGGTTACACATGGTTCCAGGCACAATTATGGCAAAGGAATATTTTGTTGGGTTTCTCTGGGAGGAGAGGTCTCTGGTCCTATGAAGACTCAGTAGATGTCCTAGGGTGGGTAAATTGAGGGGTGGAAAGTGTCAGTGTATTGGTTAGAGGGTCATCTTCTTGGAGGTATGGGGTGGGAGGATGGGTTGGGGGTTTTCAGGGGGGTTGGAACCAGGAAAGGGTATAATGTTTGAAATGTGAATGAAGAACATATTCAATAAAAAAAAATCCTTTACCTGTCTGTGTAGAACAAGGCAAGCACTAAGTGTGGAGAAAGGGGCTATCTAGAAGTCCATCCTTTATGATACCAGTACCGAGCTCAAGGACCCATTATATAGCCCCCTCCACAGTGGAACTCACTCCTTTGAATCTTGAGTGCTGGTGTTAAGGGTGTGGGTAACCACATTCCACTGATGGTTTTATTACACAAATCGATAGATGCATGTCATAGAGCCAAAACATACTTTCCTGCTGCTGAAATCTCCCTAAGACAACTTATGAAAAGTGAACATTTTTCTCTGTTGGGATTCCAGAAAACAACATATACAGATTATAGTTGCATCACGTTGCAAAAAGGAAAATTAGCATACAAAAAATTTAAGGGGCTCAAAGACGAATGAAAAAACTGGTTATCAACAGCTAGATGGGGGCCCTCACAACTACAATGACACTGGCCGTGCAAGACACACTCACAGGCGCAATACTGGCATGAACGGCAAACAACCACTTTATGGTTGTACTTAAATTCCATTCCACAGAATGAAACCCATACCTGGCACTATTGTTGGGCCAAGAATATGTAGCTAAACAAGTGGTACATCTCAGGAAGAACCTACTAGCAAAGTAGGACAAAATATTAAAATCACTCCCAGTGACACATTGTTATACCTGTAGGGCACTGCTCAACCCTCAGCAGAGAAAGCTCCTTTTTGCAGTAGATGCCTATTAACCCCCAAACCCCAAATTGACAAGGTGCAGAGAATAAGAGAGAGCAGATCGCTCGGCCATAATTTAACCATTTATGCGGTACCATCTAAGAAAGAAAGAAAAAAAGGAAGGAAGGAAGGAAGCAAGCATGGTGCAGCTTTCTGATATTCTACAGATTTAAACCTTGTCAATTGTGACAGCAATGTAGTAATGACATCTGCACACATGGCTAAGTTTTAAAGCATTTAAAAGTTAATCCAACTTGTTACTACATACCTCTGGAACTTACTGATGTCCTTTGGATCCAACTTCTAGTTTTCTATACTCACATTTTCCAAATAGCCTAGATAATCCTCATTTTTCCTTGGCTTGGTATACAGGAGTGAATTTTATATACTCCAAAATCCCATTCTTTAATTCTTTGAAATATCTCAAGCTTTATGTTTAAAATGTTAAGAAATAATATTCTTATCTTCCATACATCTTAGGTTTTTAAATGACAAGTGGCATATTTTCTATTAAGATGTTTCTGTCATCGACATAACTAATCTCTCAAAATAGTAAGATAAAACTTGAGTTGCTTACAAATTGAGTAAAGTCTTTACTGAAAAGCCGCGATTAGCTATGTCACACAAGAATGTTTCATAAAGACAAACAGGTAAGCTAGAACTTAATTACCTACCTAAACCACAATCTCAAAAGACAGCCAACTAGTCTTACTGATGGTTTCTTTGAATAATTTATTTTGCTGTGCTTTTTTAGAAGAGAAAAATGGATCCAAAGGCTCCAGCATGTTTTTTCTTTAATAAAATCAGAACAAAAGTCAAGTCTTCAGTAAGGTAAGTACTTAGTATTCTACTGCATATTTCAAACATATTCTTTCCTTTATATTTTCTCAGCCACCTCACAAATAAAGTTAAACCTTAGCAATGTTGTTCAGTATGGAGTTGTTTTTATTCCAGAAAAATTGTCTCATCTGAAATTATTAATTTTCAGAGATATACTACATATAAATATGGCCTTTCATTGCTTAACTTGGGCTGAGATTAAAACTTTTACACCAAAATATTTTACTTTATAGCTGCTTTTTTAAATTTTGTGTTTGTGAGTTCCTCCATAGTTCACAGTGACTTGGAACTGGCCCAAGCCACAAGCCCAAATAAAATTACTAAAACAGCTACCCTGTCATAGATATGTGTGTTTGCATGTGTGTATATTTTTATGCACATATATATGTATATATGTACATAAATATATGTTACTAAAAAGAAAAATCAGAGTACTATTTCAATCTTCCTTATTCAGCAACACCATATGAAAATTTTATAGTAACTGGTAATTTTTCTATCATTATGTTATAGATTTTTCACAGTATTTACTAGCAGTGTAGAAATTAGACATGAGGCAAATGCAGTTTTGAAGAAAGAAAAAAGATAACATATAAAAGGGAAAGTGCCCATTAGGTATTATATAAAAAGCTGTTGGTAGAACTAATGTAAATAAACAGGCTGGAAATCTTATTGAAATTTCTCATCTGTAATATTCCCATAGACAAACAATTTCCAAGAGCTTGCCAGGTGACGGCAGAGGCAGAATGGGTCCTGCGTGTATTTCAAGCGGACTGCCACAATCTCAGCAGCATGAATAAATTTAAATTTGGGCAAAATAATAAAGCCTAGAAGACTGTCAGAAAGACCTACCATAGAAAGCTTGTAAAAATAGAATTCACAGATGCCCAAAGAGATTGTAGAGTGAGCCTCAGTGAGGTCTTAGATTAGCACAGAAAAGGCAATGAAGACAGATTTGAAAGGCAAAGCCATGCTTAAATGCAGGTAGGAAACCACAAATAAATCAAATTGATTTTGTGATCTCTCACCTACTTCTTGACTCAAGGTTCACAAGGAAATCTATTTTAATTGTAATATTAAAATAGTTGACAGTTTCATTGCAGGTTAGGGACAAAGTCTCAATATAATTTGCAAATTAATTAAATAAATACCTGGCAATGCTAATGGAACATTAAAATGGAAGCCAGAAAAGCTATGTTATATAAGCTAATTTATTGCTTTTATGGAGACTATTGAAAACACATTTAAAATGTCTATGCTGCTCTCCATAAATTAGAAAAGAATGTCAAGTCAGAATAATTATCAACCTCCATTTTTATTGAACTATTAGAATTTATGATATGACTGTCAAAGCAATTCTGTCTGGTACAAGATTCTTAGATGACAGAAATGGCCCATGTGTACACTTACCCACTCTGCTCCTATTTATGACAGAACACAACTGAACATTGAACCTGCAGGTACTGGGTCTGCCAAAATGAAATTTTAATTTCAATTATTTTTAATAAAAATCTTATACAGTTATTAGCTATATATTAATCAGCTGTGAAGCTGAATTTTGAAACTTTCTAGTTGAATAATTGTGGTTAAAAGAATAAAAACACCTTAAACAGCTTGCAAAATTCAGTCTGGAGAGTATTGCGCTTTACAACAGAGGCATGTTTTAAATGGAGGACAGTTGTGCACACATTAGGTGGCAAAATGACCTTCAACAAATGAGGCAAACTTGAAACAAATGAAACATTCCCTGCACGTGGTCACTATGTGTCATGTGCACCACTGCATTCCAGAGGCCCTGTTAGAGACAGCAGCCAGGAGCTACCGGGACCACTGAGCACTTATAATAAGGTTTCAGCACATTTGTGTTGAGAGGACACCCAAACACATGCTAAAACATTTTACAATTTAGAATGACGTTTTGCAGTTGGACCAAATAAATATATTGTTACATGTAATCACAAATAGCTATTTTCAATTTTTTTTTTATATTTTCAGTGTGTCTGGTGGAAAGTTGAAAATCCTTAAAGTAGCCTACCATTTTTCTCTGGAGCAGCCCTGGTCTATAGGGTCAAGCATCAGAGAGGGTGGTGTTTGTCTTCTGCTGCAGCTCACCCCCTGGTTAGGATCTGCTATCTGTGCATAGTCCTGAAAAGAGCTGCTATGTTACCTTTGCTTCCCCAGGCAGACGCACAACTTCCTTAGCTGTAAAGAGAATTGTTTCAGTTCAAGTATTCACTGCACCTTTCTTGAAATCTTCCTCCACAGCTGTTGTCTCCCCTTGACCACTCTACATTTGAGATGGTTTATTGTAAAAGCGAGGTTTATATTCTTAGGAAGAAGGAGGAAGATTAGCAAGAAGCACACTGGGCATGGCTTTTCTTTGGGCTGATGATGTTGTGACTTTGAATAACTCTGCCCCTTGTAACTACTAAGAATCCTCATGGATAGAGTTTATTCCAATTATTTAGACAATAGGCTCTGCTTTCTCTTTTGTAACCCTATTGCTCCACAAAATGTCTGCCATCCTTCCATGACAAGAAAAAATGCTGTTACAACTGAAAGAATGTGAGGGCACAAAATAATCTTTCATTTCCTGAAGCGTCTTCAGTATTCAAGTAGGCATAAAGTTAATGCTACATGATGAGCCTATAATATTTTTTGTGTATTTGGTTAATGCATTTTATTTATTTTATTAGTATGTATTGTTTGTACAATAGTGTTGTTTGGTGTGTGTGTGTGTGTATGTGTGTGTGTGTGTGTGTGTGTGTGTGTGTGTGTGTGTGTGAGAGAGAGAGAGAGAGAGAGAGAGAGAGAGAGAGAGAGAGAGATTTATTTCTGTGAAGAGACATCATGACTAGTGCAACTCTTATAAAGGCAAACATTTCACTGGGGCTGGCTTACAATTTAAGAGGTTCAGTCCATTATCCTCATGGCAGGATCCTGCATGCCTCAAGGCAGCATGCAGGTAGACACGGGGCTAGAGGAGCTAAAGATTTATATATTGACCCAAAGGCAGCAGCAGGAGATTGGTTTCTGCAGGCAGCTAGGAGGAGGGTCTTTTCCACTCTGGCTGGAGCTTGAACATAGAACCTCAAATCCTACCCTCTCAATGACCTACTTTCTCCAACAAGGCCATAGCTATTTCCAAAAGGACAAACCTCCTAATACTGTCACTCTGTGTGAGCGAGTGAAGCATCCAAAATGAGTCTATGGGGCCAAAACTATTCAGTTCCCCTACAGAGTTTGTGTGTCAGTATGAGTGTAGATGGACAAATATGGAGATCAGAGCACTGCCTTTGGAATTGGACTTTACCATCTACCACAGTATCTATCTCATTGGCTTGTGACTGCATACATCAGGCTTCCTGGCCTATGAGTGTCAAGGAACTACCTTGTCCCTGCCTCCCATCTTATCTCAAAAGCATCTTTGCTTTACAGGAATCCAAACTTAGACCTTCTACTTTCAGAGAATGTGCCTTGCCCAAGGAACCATCCTCCAATCCCAGGAAGATTTCTAATTTAATGCAATCACACTTACCTAATTTATTTTGGGCTATGTGTTTTCTGTGCTTTTAATGTTTTCCGTCCAAATTCCTGCCAATCTAATGCCCTGAACCATTGCACCTATTTTTGCCTATCAGTTTCATAATTACAAGACTTTCATTAAGCATTTATTCATGCAGATGGTTTATATTTATCTGAAATGTGAAATAGAAATGGTGAAAAATGACTAAGAAACCATTATGGGTGACATTTAATTAAGGTGCTGATAATTGATTGACATTGTACAATGCATTGGATTGAAATGGGTAGTAAGACAATAGGTAATTTGTTTCCTGAAGCAAAGGAGTAGAACAATCATTACAGCAGCATTCTCTTGCAGGTTATGGATATATCACAGAGAGCCACAACTGAACAATGTGCAGAGAATGAGAGACTTTGGAACACTCAGTAGTAAATGGGATGACTTCATCAAAATTCTACCCTTAAGGGTCAGGTTACTATTCTGAGAAGGAGGCACACATATGTACTCACAGATGCTTTGGCAGTATGCCCTCACAGGTATAAACCAGATGGAATTCCACTGGTAAGAGGGGAAATGGACATGAACCCCCATCTCTAAACTAGAAGTTGTCTCCAACTGATTCCCGTTCAGATAGAAAAAATTAGTTTTCTCCAATGGAGTCTCATTGAATAAACAAAGTAGACTTAAAAAAGAGGTCTCATACAAAGCTATTGATGGCTAAGATGAAAGGAACTCAATAGTATTTTGTCTCATACTACAATACTCTGAAATTTTTATTTTTACCATACTTGTCTTTTCCTTATCTATTATAGTTTCTGATTTTGTGTTTTTATGGTGTGTGTGTGCGTGTGTGTGTGTGTGTGTGTGTGTGTGTGCATGTGTTTCTAATTTCTTTTGTGTTTTAATATTTTTCTCCCCTTAGGTCTGGAGAGATGGCTCCTTGCGTAAGAGCTTGTGCTGCTTTTCCAGAGGTCCTGGTGTGCTCACAGCTACTTACAACTCACAGGATCCTCTTCTGGCGTCTGGCACTTGGCACAGACATGCATGAAAGCAAAATGCTTATATACGTAAAAATAAATAAAAATAATTTTAATATAAGAATAAACTTTGTTCTGTTTGTCTGTTTGATTTTATTTTATTCTGTTTTGTTTTTTTTATTGGCCCATTTGTTTTGTTAAAATAAGAGTGTCTTTAGAGTTAATAGTGTTCTGAAGATACAGTATAACCACAGCAATATTTGCAAAGAAAAGCATTGAATTTGGGTTTGCCTACAATCTCAGAGGATACTGACAGACATGGTGCTGAAGAAGTAGCTGAGAGTCCTACATCTTGATCAGCATGCAGCAGAAAGAGAAAGTCAGTGGGACTGATTGGCTTGGGCTTTTGAAACCTCAAAGCCCATCCTCACTGACACACTTTCTCCAACAGGGCCATACGTACTGCAGCAAGGCCACAACACCTAACCCCTTTCAAGAATGGGAATATTTTTATTCAAGCCACCACAGGAAAACAGAAAGAAGGCTTAGAGAGACTGATGGATGGAGTGGTGGGGGAGTACCCAAGAGGAGATGAAGAATGCAAACCATGATCAGAGCAGACTGCATAACAGATTTTCAAAATTATGCTAAAATTAGGGTAGAAACTTGAGGTACATAAATAATTCAGAATTGACTCCAGAGTCAAGTGACTTCAGAGTATCTGTTTAAATAGAGGGTGGACCTTTCTGAAGAGTAAATGGGAACAAAAAGTCATTTAGCATGATTGTAGTTTACAAATTTGAAAGTTTGAAGTTTCTGTGCTGGAAAAGAAAACAAGAAGTGATAGGCAGATATAAAATATCTTACTTAAAATTAATCATGGAGAAAATGTTTTACTTAAGATGTTTTCTTCACTTAACACAATGCTTCTAGCACAAATGATTTTCAACAAGTGATGAGAATTTTGCTCTTTTTAGTGAATACATATGTGAATGTATGTGTGTTATGTGTATGTTTATTTGTGTTTGTGTGCATGTGTGTGAGTATAGGGGTTATGCAAAGCAGCGGTGTGTATTTATGTCATGTGGTAGTCAAAGAACAGACTTGGATATTGAGCCTCTGTTGTTAAATACATATATACACACATATATGTACATGTTCTTAACAATATGCACTCACATATTCTAAAATATAATCTATTAAATTTGTATAATGTTATTTGCATATATGATATGTTTTCACCGCAGACAGTTAAGTTTTGTATAACCAACTATTGTGTTCTTCTCTAGGTAACACTATTTCTTCAGCTCTCAGTATTTCTTAGTTATCTATTATGGTTTTTTGTGTAGAGTTTATGCCTCCTGTTTTTTTCTCTGTCCACTTAGACATTTTTGTTATTGTCCTTGTTCATCTCCTGTTGGTGAGACTGTATGGTTGTGGCTTCTGACAACATTAGGATTTACAGTCTCTCAGCAGCCTCCCTGATTCTTATGAAATGGTTCTTATGATTTTTCTGTTCCCTCTACAGAAACCTTTTTGTAGAGGCATTTTAATCCAGGAACATGGCTACTATTGCTGTGATAAGTCATTGGCCAAAAGCAAGTTGGGATATGAAACAGTTCATTTTATTTTGCAGGTTACACTCAATCATAAGGCTAATAGCAGAACTCCAAGCAGGTTCATGGAGGCAGGAACTGCGAAAGAGATCATGGAGTAATATTACTTACTGAATTTTTTTCTGTGGTTCATTCAGCCTGATTTCTTATACCATCAAGCCTGCATGAGTGACACTCTCCATAATAATATAGGTCCATCCCCATCAATCAAAAATCAGAAAAATATCTGATAGACTTGCCCACAGGCCAATCTAATGGAGGCAATTCCTCAATTGAATTTTCTCTTCCCAGATGTTCTAATTTATAACAAATTAACAAAACTAACCAACACAGTTACATATATTAGAAAGTACACAGAGAAAATGAAGTGCTTATACTTGGTTGGAAAGTAAATAAATATGACAGTACACTATAAGGTGCTAAACAGAGATTGCATTGGAAGAAAGGGAGAGAGGACAGAATGGTGAACCAGTGAGTTTACTGAGGTAACTCATAGTGTCATGTGTGACTCAATGACACTATGAGTCCTGGAAATCTTACCTATAGCTCCTTCCCTGATGAGTTCCATCTATAACACCAACAATTCAAAATCTTTCAGTAGTAAAGAGTTCTCTGCACAACTTACAGGAAGCTAAATTTTTAAAAAATGAACTCATCTCCATGGAATTCTTATCAAGTGTGCAAAACTCCAAAATTGATTATCCATACTCAAGTGTGCAAAGAAGTTTTAAAATTTGAAATCTTTAGGGTTATTAAATAAAATGATATTAAGTGAAATAAAGCATAACATGAAAATATTAAAGTCCCAATCTTTTGAAGAAGTATTGAGTACTTTTGCATCAATTTTAATATGACAGATTGGTCTGAAATTCTCTTTCTTTCTTGAGTGGTTTAGGAATGAGGGTGCTGATGGCCTCATAGAATGAGTTTGGCAATGTTCCTTCTGCTTCTATTTTGTGGAATAGTTTGAGGAGTATTGATATTGGCTCCTTTTTGAAAGTCTGGTTGAATTCTTCACTAAAACCATCGGGTCCTTGGCTTTTTTTTTAAATTGGGAGTCTTTTAATGACTGCATCTATTTCCTTAGGATGTTAAAGAACTATTTAGATAGTTTACCTGGTCTTGATTTAACTTTGGTAGTTGGTTATGTCAAGAAAATCATGCATTTCGTATAGATTTTCCAGTTTTGTGGAGTACAGGCTTTTGCAGTAAGAGAATTATCCTTTGGATTTCCTAGTGTCTGTTGTTTTGCTCTCTTTTCATTTCTATTTTTCTTTTGTTTATTTAGCTATGATATCTCTGTCTTTTTGTTAGGTTGGCTCAGGGTTTGTTTATCTTGTTGATTTTCTCAAAGAACAAATTCTTGGTTTTGTTGATTCTTTTGTATTGTTCTTTTTGTTACTAATTTATTGATATCAGCCTCAAATTTTCCTGTGGTGTCATTGACCTCTCTGTCTCTAACAATCCTTCCTCCCCCTCTTCTACAAGACTCCTCAAGCTTTGCTTAATATTTGGCTGAGGGTCTTTGTATCTGATACCACCAGTTGTTCGATGAAGCCTCTCTGGTGATGATTATTCCAGGCTCAGATCTGAGTATAGGAGAGTATCATTAGGAATCATTTATTAACTTTATCTATTTATTTCTCTACATCTATCTATCTATCTATCTATCTATCTATCTATCTATCTATCTATCATTATTTTGCGTGTTTGCTTATCTGAAATATCTGGGCTATCCAGTGTCTGGTTCCTGAGCCTTCATGCAGTGTCAGGGGTGGTCTCACTCTTATTACATAGATCTCAAATTGGTCCTAGAATTTGTGAGAGAAGCTATGACTTTAAAAGAGAGGAAGAAAGGGTATTTGAGACTGTTTGTTAAGAAGAAAAGGAAAGGAGAAGGGCATTTTAATATTTCTAAAGTAAAAAAGTAAAAACTAGTAAGTTCTTGGCTTTGACTTCCACTGTTTCCCAAGATTATTAGAGATGGCTGCAATATGTTTTCTAATGATATAAACCAACAATTAAGATTAAACTGGTGCCTACATAGAGCTTTCATCTCAATATTCTAGTCTTTTTGCTCAGAAAGGTACTCTGGGCAATAAGGCACAATCTCCCTCCAACAATCTTTTCTGCCTGCAAGATGTGCTGGGACAATAATGGCAGAGAAGTTGTTGGAGTGGCCAACCAATGTATGTTTTAACTTGTGGCTCATGGCATGAGAAAGATCCCATGCCCTATACTTCCTGAATGGTCCAGACTGGAGAATGAATAGGTTAGAGACCTATGATAGAAACAAGCATAACTAGCAAGAACATATAGTGAAATGATTCTTAATGATATTTGGCTATATTCACAGATTGATGTCTTGTCCAGTTGTCATCAGAGAGGTCTTCTCTGGCAGCAGATGGGAACCTGTACAGATACCCACAGATACCCTGACTCTAACACATACATATATGTATATGTATTACCTTACTTTAACCTCTTTTATTACATTTGGTTGTTGTCTCTTGGAGGTTTACTCCATTTTGAATAGCAAAATACAGGCATGGGTATGAGGAAGAAGGTAGGGTGACAGAAGTAGTGGAGAGAAGGGAAACTGTGGTCAGAATGTCTTGTATGAGAGAAGAATCTATTTTCAAATAAAAAAAGATTAGCTTCCTAATGTATAATAAACCTTGCTGAGTTTATACATCTTACATTATACTTATAAAGAGTTTTAAGAGGCATTTCTATGAGCTGTCAGTATAGAAGAATGTATTTTTTTTGCCCCAGAATCTGTGCCATAGATACTAAGTAGATTTACTGTTGTTGATTCAAAAGCCATTTTGTTTATAAATTAGTACTGGTAATAATATCAGTTCATTATATTTGTCAGCTACCTTGACCAAAAAGGGACACATGAGTCAGGAAAACATACAGTATTATTTGGTGTCCATAGAGTTTATGAGCTGGTTGCTGACAGTAATGGCATCATTGATGTTATCTTCCACGACTTTCCTTATGTGTTCACAGGACCTCAGAGCAACCCAGAAATTAGAGGCTAATCTCATATATTTCACAGATAATTATGAAAGAGGAAAAGAACATATATAAATTGTCAAATTTTCTAGGATGATAAATGGTAAGTTAGAATTAAATACTAAATCTCTCTTCAATGGCTCTGCAAAATTTAATTTTGAAATACTGCCCATAGGATGTTAGCTTTCCAGGTACACACTGTACATTCCAGTCTTAGCTAAAGAATGACTCATAAGAGGATGATGTAAAGTGTTTGAAACTGATGGGTAAGGCAATTGCAAATTAGTAAAACTGCACAAAATATAATATAGATTACAGAACATCTTATACAATTTCTCCTTTCTTTTCTAGTTCGGTAAATTAGAAATATATTTAATACTAAAGGGAATTTTCCTAAATTAATATGCATTTGAAGCTTCTGTTAAAATATTTAATTAACATATATATATATAATTTGTACATTGTAATAATTTCATATAACTATATCTGTCCTGGACTGAATAACACAAATAAATTAATTAACACAGGCCAAACAGACATTTTGATTAATTCTTTTAATTTAGTGTTGTGAGTGTGGTAATAACAATGTTTACTGTACTATTAGATTTCAAATGAACAATGTAGCACTTATCCCTTTAATCACCATGTTGTGCATTAAATTCCCCAGAACTCATACTTCACAAAATTAAAGGAATGTGTGTGTTCTTTGACTACATGTCCAAAGTCATGAACTATAGATTCTATTAATACTCCACTCACTAAATAAATCTTTGTCTGTATTAAATGTATTTACCAATAATAATGAATGTATGTGTTTGAGAGTGTGTGAGTACATGTAAGTGCTCATGATGTCTAGAGGTGTCAAACTTCTGGAACTGGAGTTACAGGAAGCTCAGCTGCCTGACATGGAGACTGGGAAATAAAAGTGGGTCCTCTGGAAGAGCAATATATGCTATAAGCCTCTAAGTCATTTCACAAGTTTGTCTATGTAGTTAGTATATATTAGTCAGTACAATGTCCTTCAAATTGATCTGTTTTCTTGTAAATGTCAAAGTTTTCTTTCATTCTTGTTTCATTATATGGCTGAACAGTAGGCCATTGTGCATGTGTGTATGTCTGTGTGCATGTGAACATCATCATTTTATTAATTAACACTTAGGATGCTTCTATTACTTAGGGGCTGAGAATTAAAACCACAGCAAACATGGAGGTGTACACATACATATCAGTTATTTCATAACTTTTGACTTTATAGCCTGATATATATATATATATATATATATATATATATATATATCATATATTATATATAATGACAGAGTGTCAGACATGTGAAGCAATGGAATAGAAATGAAATAGAACAGAGAACTCAGAAATAAATTCATGCAAATATAGGTTGTTTATTTTTTCATACATTTTTTTTGTCCAAATGTTCTAATGGGTATGTAGTTTTCAAATGTCTTTTTTATTATGTGGGATACAGTCATACTTGTTTTCAAAAATATAAATTAAATTCTTCAACATAATGAAATTTATATATTTTTTACATTAGTCTAAACATTTTTTGGAAAATTAAACATTTTCTTTTTCATTTTTGTTATCTCTTAAATTTGTGATAAAATTTGCAGAATTATTTTAGTAATTGAATATTTATTCCTTGTGAATTTTACTCTCATTCCCTGTAACCTGCAGCCTGAGAAGCAGATAGGGTAACTACAGATTTTCATCTCTCCCTCTGCTCCTGCAAATATAGTCTTTGATCTAGATCTGGGGCAGCTTCTTTCTCTTCCCTGCCCCTACCTACAGTATATTGCAGATCTCCACCAAATCTTTCTAATCCCCACTACTTTATATCAGACCCTAAATCCAGCATCAGGCATTCCATTGGAACCCAGAGGCAACTCTGGCCATGAGAGCAGTTATTCTAACGACAGATCTCTTCTCTCCTCCAAATCCGGGTCCCCCAGCGTCAACCCAAGTCCTTTGCAGACTATTGACTGCAGCGTTTCTAAACAGTCCCTGGTTCCCACATCTCCAGAAGATCTCCTCCAACTTTCCTTCTCACTTATCTTGTTAACTCAGTTCCCAACTCCAGCAGGTTTTTCTGGAAAGCTTCCATCCAAACCAGACAGCGAAGTTAGGTGAACATCTGACCTTGAAACTCCCTGCTGTCTTTGATATTGGAGCCCTGATTCTCATCCCTATCTGTGTTTCAGGTTGCTTGTTGTATCCTTCCTTCAGACTCTGCCACCAATCCCAGGTGACAAAGAAGATTGTGGTGGAACACCCTGTTCTCTTTTCCTCTGTGGAACCATTCAGTTCCTCATTTTAGTTTCCAAGATTTTCTTACCAGGCAACAGCAAACCACTATAAGCTCTTCTAAAAGAGAAATAAGGAACAAACTGACTACTCAACAAAGACCAGATATCAGCAACAAGAATTATCATACTCCCAAACCCATGTGCAGAGATGACTGTTTTACAACATAATAACAGTTCAGGCAATATGTATCAACTAGAGCCAAGCACCCACATCACAGCAGGCTCTGAGAATTGCCCCACAGCTGATGTACAATATGAAACTCTTAAAATAGCCTTTAGTAATATAATAGAGATCCTTAAGAGGAAATGAATAAACCTCTTTGAAAGAAACTAGAACACCTCTGAAATCTATAAAACTACAAACAGGGATAAGAAATGAATCAAACATTTCAAGACCTGAAAATGGAAATAAAATCAATAAAGAAAATTAAAAACAGGGGGAACCATTAAGGGACTGAACAGGAACCGCAGAGGCAAGGACTCACCAAAAGAATGCAAGAAATGAAAGATGGGAATCGATGTACCTCAAGATTCAACTGTACTGTTGTAGTGCATATTTCCAAAAGATGCTTCATCCTACCACAGAGACATTTATCCAACCATGTTTCTTGCTACTCTACTCATAATAGCTGGTTATTAGAAATGTAGATTTTTCTCAACAGAATAATGGATAAAGAAAATGTGAGACATTTACACAATGAAGTATTTATTATTCATGAAATTCTCCCGTAAATAGATGTAACTAGAAAAAATTATACTGAGTGAGATATCCTAGATTCAAAAAGAAAAATATGGTATATATTTACTCATATGTAGATGTTAGCCATTAACTTAGTGATAACCTATTTACAATATATAGAGCCACTGGGGATAGGTATAGGTAAGGTACAGGGTCTATGGGACAAATATTCCTAAGAAAGGGAAATGCAATAGACAATTATGGATGAATTATGAAAAGATCATGTGGAAATGAATGGAGAGCGAAAGGGTGGCAAGAAAGGAAATTAGGAGACAGAAAACTAAAATTCAGGGCCATTTGATGGATAGTATGGAAACCTAGTACAGTAGAACCTTACATATATTTATATGAATATGTACATATATATTCATATACACACATATAGATGTGTGTGTGTATATACATATGTGAAGGATATTTAAATGAAATTGCAGAATAGTTGAGGAGAAAAAAATCTCTTGTCACCATATGAAGTCTAGTTCCCAGAATGTGTTATATCTAATTGAGTTGTTGGTCAAAGGGGTCACATGTAAAACCCCAAACAACCCAGGCAATTGAAAAGACTGTTAAGTTGCTCCCCAAAACCTGATGGCAAGTCCCCTACTGGTGAAAACAACACCTATACAACTCATTGAACATAGAGAAGTCAATCTGGTACCCACATAGAGCCTCACCCCTACATTCTACCGTCTCTGCCAAGGGAAGGCACTATGCACACTACCAAAGGAGAAACATAAATACCAAACCAGCAACAAAGCCTTTGATCTACAGTTGTTTCCTGTTTGCAAGATATGCTAGTTCAATGGTGGTGCAAAGTTTGTAGGAGTGACCAGCCAGTAACTGATTTGACTTAAGGCTCACTCCACAAGATGGAACCCATAGGCAACCCTGTTTGAGTGACCAAGCACCTGAGTCTAGATCGCTAGGAGCCTAGGAAAAAACCAAACACTGCTGTCCTTAAGCAACAATAAACAACAAAATATAGCAATAAAATTACTCCTAAGGACATTCTGCTATTCTCTGAGAACAGTGCCTTGGCCAGC
Organism: Apodemus agrarius; assembly: GCA_964023405.1. Lineage (NCBI taxonomy): Eukaryota > Metazoa > Chordata > Mammalia > Rodentia > Muridae > Apodemus > Apodemus agrarius. The sequence continues at coordinate 28,555,438 of OZ030014.1, forward strand.
CATTGTCAACGAAGTATCTTCCTGAAACAGATGGGAACAAATACAGAAAACCATAATGGACACACGGAGTGAAGAAACTAAGAAAATAAGTGTATTTAAATCAACATGGTAAGTCCACATATGTCAATTTTTGTTTTATTTTATTTTGTTTTGTTTTTAATCCCAAAGTCTTTTGTTTGTTTTGAGAGAGAGAGAGAGAGAGAGAGAGAGAGAGAGAGAGAGAGAACTTTAATGGGAAGGGGGGAGAGAGAGAGAGACATGAGAGAGGTAGAGAGGGGAAACTATAATCAGGATATAGAATGTGAGAAAAAGTTATTTTAATAAAAGAAAAAACCCTAGAAATGTACTCATTTACTTTCTTTTTCTGTGTAAATAGCATTCAACAATTTGCATTGAAGAGAGCTGTTTCCTTAACACACTTCAGAGGCAGTTCAGGTATGAGGTAAACTTTAATACATGCAGGCATCTGCTTCTAGATAATACATTATATTAAATTACCACTGCCGTTTATCTTTGTGTCAAAACATTCTCTTAATTACAGCAAATTATATGGTAGAGTATTCTAACCACACTGTTTTGCTCATTCAGGACCACATTTTCTTTTCTGCCTCTGGGGTTATTAAAACTACAGAATCTGGTTTTCTTTAGTTTACATTTTCTTGTAATGCAATTTCTTTTCTTTTCATTCTTGTTATTTTTTAGATGATGATATAGTTTCACCATTAACCCATTCCATTTCTTCCTCCCAAACCACCAATATACCCCTCCTTCCTGCTCTGGTTCAAATTTATTGCCTCTTTTTTTCATTAATTTTTCTTAAATATGTATGTATATATTCCTAAGTATAACCTGCTCAGTCTATATAGTGCTATTTGGTATGCATATGTTTTGATATTGGATAACTTTCATTTGATAACTATCATTTGATATTGGATAACTTTCCATATTCTCTTCCCTGAGGGAGACTATTTATTCAGTTCTCAGCCTCTCTTAGTTGCCCATAGTTTTTGTGTGAGATTGAGGCCCACGAATTCCCCTCCCATATCAGTTGACTTCATCATGCCTACGGCCTTTGTTCAGCACATGATTAGGCAGTCATATTGGTGAGTCTAGAAGGTATAGCCTCTGACTTTCCTACTGGACACAATAACCTACCAAAGTCCTGCTCTTCTTCCTTTTATAATCTTTCTGCCTCATTTTATGCCATAATCCTTGATATTTAGGTGTGACAGTGCTATTAATGTATATTCATTTAGACTGAGTACCACAAATGCATTTTGATTGGTTGTGGTTTTTTGTAATGAAGATGAATGAGGAATACCCTTGCATGTGAGTCTATAGAGAAATATTTAGAAAATATTTAAAACTCATACTTCTTAAATGATATTTTTTCTCATACAGAGAGCTTGGCTTTGCTTTTAGTTTTCTATCTTTATTTACATACGTGGGGAGAATAACATATGTGCCAGGACATTCCTGTGGAGGTCAGTGGAAGTCTTGCTGGAGTATGTACTCCACTTTCATCTTGAATATCCTAGGTTCATACTCATGTCTACAACTGTGGTGTCAAGAGCCTTTTCTTGCTAAGTTACCTTTCTGATCCTGAATTTTGCTTTTTGGTGTGATTTTTTTTAACGAGGTGGTAATACCTTTGGTAATATACAATACAATTACTGGACATTATGTCCAATTTTTGTTAGATTTGTATTATCTTTCCTCAGGGTGGTTCATTTCTTCATGTCTATTTCTGCAGTATGTCTGTGAGGAAATATATATCAGGACCTACACATGTGTTTGTCTTATATTTAAGAAAATAAATTTATTGTCAGTGGAAGTTAGCATTTTAATGACCTTTATATTATGTATAATAATATGTATTATTTAATACTAATACTTAAGTATAGCATATATTGTAGTTTTAGAAAATAATATATGGTACAAAGTATAATGCATAATAAATGCATTAATCTTAGTCTCTAGTAGTAGAGATTAACTAATTTTAACTGATAAAGTTAGCATAATTTCTTCTTTTCTCTCCTTCATCAAAACATAACATTAGTCACTAAAATTATAATTTAAAATTTGCCTCTGTCAGTGAATATTTATTTATTAGTTCACTTTCAGCATTCAGCAATATTCTTTCAAGTGTTTTTATAAATGAAGCAATAAGAAATTCTATTCTAATTCTCTTTTTGTTCATCTAAAATAGTATAAAATTAATTAATTTAGTTTTTATCAGCCTTAGGTTTACAGAAAAAGTGAACAGCAAACTGTATTCTTCCCAGAACTATTTGTTCTACCATTAGTATTTTCATTAGTAAGTTATATTTATTACAAATGATCAAACTATTCAGGTATCAAACTATAAGGTAGCCAAGCAGCATTTCTAGTTTGTATTGTTTGGTTCTAGGGGTTTTAACCAATGTGCAATCTCACATAGCCATCACTACAGTGATGGTAAAATGATCTGAAACCTCTGCTATCTGACAGTGATATTTTTACAGCTCATGTATGTATTTGTTAGCTTGGTGCCTGTTTATTTTTTTTTTTTACTGCCAATATGAACATTACTGTACCTTATCTTTACTATAGGAAGGTGAACTAGGAATATATTTAACTTGTCTATTTTCCCATCATCTTTTAAAACTTGATAGTGAATTCCACGTTGAATGAAGTATTCTCTTTCAAAATAAAACCTGTCTCTGTCTGTCTCTCTGTCTGTCTATGTCTCTCTCTCTCTCTTTCTCTCTCGTGCTTGAGTATTGCTTAAGTTTTCCTTCAGTATGCCAGTATGCATAAAAATTATTACATTATATCATTATTCTAATCATAATTAGAGACATTCAGGAAAGACTAAGATATTTCATTAGAAACAATCACTAGCATACCAAAAATATTAATATTAGTATAAAACATTACACAATTAAACATTAAATATTCTGCCTATCATTCTATGTATTCACCTTCTCAATTCTTTCTCCTGTGATTTTATTTTTCTCTGGGAAAGATATTCTCACTGTAGTAAATTATCAAAATAATAAAAGATATGAGAGGCTCAATCATTTTTGCATATAAAGTGGTGATTAATTTCAATGCAAAATGCCTGAATTAAGTAGGATAATTGTCATTGAAATATGCAAGCTTATCCTTCCATTAGTGAAACTAATTGTAAAGCTGTTAGTAGGCAGGAGGTGACTGAGAAGAAATGAAAGTGTTCATTTATCTTAGGGTTTTCTCTGAAAGTCTATATTCTTTTATTAATGCAAACATAAATAGCTAGCCTTTCTTGCTTAGTTAATAGCCTTTGGCTTTCAGAATAGGCTTTAAAAATCCAATTTATTTTAATCTTAGGATTTGTTTTTCTGTTAAAATTTTCCACCAAGGTATTAGATCAGTGGCTCATTTTTTTTCTTTTTATTAGATATTTTATTTATATAATAGCAATGATAATTTTGTTTTGGATTGTCAGATGACATTGTTGATACAGGACCTACTTGGGGGCAGGCTTTCCTTGGATGAGTCTTTTCAGCAGAGTTAGCTGATTAAAATGAACATTTCTCCTTGGGAACAGGGTGTCTGTGATCAGGCTGCTTTAGTAGTACATTAACCTTCCTATATTGATTCAAGAATACTGTGGTAAATTAGGCAGTAAGTAATAGAGTCAATTGAACTTAAATAAATTGGAAATTGAAACTACTATATTACATGAGTAAGTTACTAATATTTTGGTAAAGAGATATTTTGAATCTAAGAACTTTGAACACATACATTTGATATTCAGTCTGTTTATGAAGGTCCCTTTCATTTGCAGTGCTGGGAGTAATGGCTTTTAGTACAAGATGTTACAAATATTTGAAAGCCTGGAAGTGATAGTGCATGCCTTTAATCTCGGCACATTAAAGGCAGAAGCATGCTGACCTCTATGAGTTCAAAGCCAACTTGGTATACAGAGAAATTTCCAGGACAATCAGGGTTGTTACACACACACACACAAAAAAAAAAACCCTGTCTTGAAAAATAAAAGTGAGAAAGTTTGAATATTCCTTTCCTTGGGATCACACTTAATTGGTTATCCAATAGAAAGTGCTCAGTCCTGAAATCATGTAAACAAAAATAATAAAAACGTACTCAGGACATTTCATTTCTATGTTTACATATATTTATCTATTTGTCTGCATATGGGTCTATATTACTAAATATAACAAAAATTATCAAAGCACAAGTCCTTCTGGATTGAAAGGGAATAAGTGGGGGCCTGGAGGAAAGAAAGGGAACAAAATAAGTGATGTGGTTATATTCCAGTTAAAATAAGTTTATAAAGAAACTTGAAGAAAATACATAATATGGAAAGATATAAAAAGCTATATCATATAGGGAAATGTGGGTGAATTGACCTATGGAGAGTAGGAAGAATGTCATTCCTTACCAATTAGTATGTCTAAGGGACATTAAGTATATTTCTCAAGACTCAATTTATGTCACCAAAACCTTCTGCAGATAATACTAATTATACATTAGCATTCATAATTTTTATCAATATGTGTTATTTGGGTGGATAAGTGTATGGATATTTATGGCTATACATGGAACTGTACTAAAATGACTCACCTGCAGGAAGTATAGGTGACTTACTGTTAATATCTTCACCATGCCCAGTATTGGGAAGATTAAATAAGCATGACATTGCCTACATGTGAGCTTAGAGACAATTGAAACATTTTCTTTTCAAAAAATTTTTTCATTTGATAGAAATCTTTGTTACTAAACTGAAGTAATAGTTTTCTTAAATGGTACATACTTTATTTTGATGCAAAATCAAGGGTTTCATTGGTATAAATTTTTTCTATTGATACAAAATTTTGTAAGTACAAGGATTAGACCCAGTCCTTTTTGTAAAATAGATATTTGCTTTATTTACATTTAAAATGGTATCCTTTTACTGAATTACCCCTCCAAAAAAAACCCTATCCCATCTCTCCTCCCCCTACTTACCTTCCCCTCCCCCCAGTTCCCAGACATGCATTTCCCTGTTCTGGTGAATCAAGCCTTCACACCACCAATGGCCTCTCCTCTTATTGATGTCTGAAATTGTCATCTTCTGCTACATATGCAGTTGGAGCCGTGGGTGCCTCCATGTGTACTCTTTAGTTGGTGGTTTAGTCCCTGGGAGTTCTGATGATACTGGTTGGTACATATTATTGTTCCTCCTGCAGGGTTGCAAACCTCTTCAGCTACTTGGGTTCTTTAGCTGCTCCATTGGGGACCCTCTGCTGAGTCTATTGGTTGGCTGCAATCTATGGGTATTTTGATCCACCTTCCAATAAGGATCAAAGTATTCATACTTTTATCTTCCTTCTTCTTGAGTTTCATGTGGTCTGTGAGTTGTATCTTGGGCATTCCAAGCTATTGGCCTAATATCCACTTATCAGCAAGTGCATACCATGTGTGTTCTCTTGTGATTGAGTTACCTCACTCAGGATATTTTTTTAGTTCCATTCATTTGCCTAAGAATTTCATGAATTCATTGTTTTTAATAGTTGAGTAGTACTCCATTGTGTAAATGTACCACATTTTCTGTATACATTCCTCTGTTGAAGAATATCTGGGTTCTGGCTATTATAAATAAGGCTGCTATAAACTTAGTGGAGATTGTGACCTTATCACATGTTGGAGCATCTTCTGGGTATATGCCCAGTAGTGGTATAGCTGGGTCCTCAGGTAGTGTTATGTCCCATTTTCTGAGGAACCACCAAACTGATTTCCAGAGTGGTTTTACCAGCTTGCAATCCCACCAGCAATGGAGGAGTGTTCCTCTTTCTCCACATCCTCTCCAGCATTTGCTGTCTCCTGAAGTTTTTGCTCTTGGCCACTCTGACTGTTGTGAGGTAGAATCTCAGGGTTGTTTTCATTTGCATTACTCTGATGACTAAGGATGTTGAACATTTCTTTTGGTGTTTGTCAGCCATCAGATATTCCTCATTTGATAATTCTTTGTTTAGCTCTGTACCCCATTTTTAATAGGGTTGTTTGATTCTCTGGAGTCTAACTTCTTGAATTCTTTGTATATATTGGATATTAGCCCTCTACCGGATGTAGGATTGGTAAAGATCTTTTCCCAATTTGCTGGTCACCATTTTGTCCTAATGATAGTGTCCTTTGCCTTACAGAAGCTTTGCAGTTTTATGAGGTTCCATTTGTCAATTCTTGATCTTAGAGTGTAAGCTATTGATGTTCTATTCGGGAAATTTTTCCCTGTGCCCATGTGCTCCAAGTTCTTCCCCACTTTCTCTTCTATTAGATTCAATGTATCTGGTTTAACTTAAACTGAACTGTCTTTAAAATGTAAGGTGATAGGGTTCAAACAGGTAACAGCAAAATGGCATGACTGATTAAAGTATAGTGTGTAAACAAAGAGAGTACAAATAGAAACAGATCATTTACTAAGTCTGGCATCTAATGATGACTCTTTCTTTCTAATTAATTCAAATATCTTTTCACATTTAATTTGACCTTTTCAACACTCACAATCTTTTGCCACAACTGTGCTTTATTTTAATTGTAATTTTACCAGTGGTTATCTGCCCAGAGATCATAAGAAGCATTTTCAATTTAAAAACCAAACCAAAACAAAAAAACCCATAACAAAATCCAATAAGATAAAACAAAAATCATAGTATCGGAGTTGGACAAAACAAACAAAGGGAGAATAGCCTAAGAGAAGGCACAAGAATCAGAAATCGTTTTGTTCACACACTCAGGAATCCCATAAAACATTAACCTGGAAGTCATAACATACATGCATAAGACCTGATGCATACCTGTGCAGGCCCTATTCATGCTGCTTTGTTTCTGTGAGTTCATTCATGTTTGGATTATATTCATTTAGTGAGCCTCCCTTAAGATCAAGGACTTTGAATATTTCGTTCTTGTTTGTTTTGTTTTTATTTGTTTGTTTTTGAGACAAGGTTTCCCTGTATAGCCCTGGCTATCCTGGAACTCACTCTGTAGACGAGGCTGGCCTAGAACTCAGAAATCTGCCTGCCTCTGCCTCCCAAGTTCTGGGATTAAAGGCATGTGCCACCACTGCCCAGCTTTTTATTTTATTTATTTGTATCCATCTCAAATGATATCTCACTTCCTAGATACCCTTTCACAAGCCCCCATCCCATGATATTCCACTTCCTGGTTATCCCTCCACTAACCTCCCTCACTTCTACCTCTACCCCCCTCCCCTTTGTCTGTATGAGTGTGCTCCCCTACCCACACTCTCCCACCCCACCATTCCAGCACCCCCTTACTCTGGGGCATCAAACATCCCCCGGACCAAGGGCCTCCAATCCCATTGGTGTTAAGCAAGGGCATCTTCTGCTACATATTTATCTGGAGCAATGGATCCTTCCAGGTATTCTCCTTCATTGGTGTTTTAGACTCTGAGAACTGGGTGATCAGGCCAGCCTATGTTGTTCTTTCAATGGGGTTGCAATCCCCCTTACTCCTCCAGTCTTTCTGCCAGCTACCCTACCAGATTCCTGAGCTAAGTCTGATGACTGGCTTAAAGAATCCACATCTGCATTGGTTAGTTGCTGGCCTGGCTTCCCAAAGAAATACCACACTAGGTTCCTGTCAGCAAGCACCCCTTGACCATGGCAATAGTGTTGGGTTTGGTATCTGCAGACATGATGGATCATCAGGTAGGCCAATCCCATTTGGCCCTTCCTTCAGTCTTGGTTTCATTTTGTGTCTCTATTCTTCCTTTGGACAGGAACATTTCTGGGTTAAAAACTTTGAGATGGGTGAGTGGCCTCATCCCTTAACCAGGACCCCTGTCTATCTATTGGATGTGGTCTCAGCAGACTCTATCTCCCCTTGTCTGTGCATTTTGGCTAAAGTCACCCTGTTAGGTCCCAGGAACCACTTTTCCTTGGTTTCTGGGACCCTCCAGTGGCTATACCCTGCTATATGTTTTTGTTCAATTTTCTGACCCTCTGTAACTCTCTCACATCTACTCCAGTTCCTGGTACTGCCCCCTTATTTCCTCCACCTTGTCTCTCCTTCTCAGGCTCCCCCCTCACTCCACCTACCACAGTTGTCTTGTTCCCCCTCAATGTAGGACTGAAGCATCCACCCCCTGGTCCTCTGTGCTCCACATGTTCAGTGAGTGGTATCATGGGCATTGTGAGCTTTTGGGCTAATATCCACTTATTAGTGAGTGCATACCATTTGCATTCTTTTTGTGTCTGGGATAAATTACTCAGGATGATACTATTTTGGTTCCTTCCATTTGCCTATAAATTTCATGAGATCATTGTTTTTAATTGCTGTGTAGTACTCCATTGTTTCTACATACACACACATACACACATACACACACATTTTCATTATCCATTCTTCTGTTGAGGGACATCTGGGTTGTTTTCAGTTTCTCATTATTATAGTTAAGGCTTCTATAAACATTTTTAAGTGCTTCCTGATCATTCTAGTTTCCTGCATTGAGAGTTTTCTGTTTAGCTTTTTACCCCATTTTTTTTAAATTTTTATTTTCTATATTCTATGTTTACATTCCAAAGGCTTTCCCCTTTCCCAGTTACCCCCCACCATATGTCCCATAATTCCTCTCCCCCCTGCTATTCCCCACTCATTCCACCCCCTTTACCCCATTTTTAATTGAGCTGTTTGGTTTGTTGGTGTCTAACTTCTTGAGTTCATTATATATTTTGGATCATAGCCCTGTCAGATATAGGGACGGTAAAGATCTTTTTGCAATCTGTAGGCTGATGTTTTATCCTACTGAGAGTGTCATTTGCCTTTCAATATCATGAAGTCCCATTTATTAATTATTGACCTTAGAACCTGAATTATTGGTATTCTGTACCAGAAATTGTTTCCTCTACCAATGCATTAATGGCTTTTCTCCACTTTATCACTTATTAGATTTAGTGTATCTGGGTTTATGTTGAAGTCTTTGATCCACTTGGACAGGAGTTTGGTGAAGGGTGATAAATATGAATCTATTTGCATTACTCTACATGCAGACATCCAGTTAAATCAAAGCCTTTTGTTGAAGATGCTTTCTTTTTTTCCATTGTATGATTTTAGCTTCTTCTTTCAAAAAATTAAGTGTCCACAGGTGTGTAGGTTTACTTTGGGTGGTCTTTGATATTATTTTATTGATCAACCTGTTTATTTTTTATTATTATTATTATTATTATTATTATTATTATTTTAAATTTTCTATATTCTTTGTTTACATTCCAAATGCTTTCCCATTTCCTGGTTCCCCCCTCACCATATGTCCCATAAGTCCTCTTCCCTCTGCCCATTCCCCAACCATATCCTTCCTCTTTCTCTGTCCTGGTACTCCCCTACAATACTAGATCAAGCCTTTTCAAGACCATGGCCCTCTCCTTCCTTCTTCTTGGGAACCATTTGATATGCTAATTGTGTCTTTAGTATTCAGAGATTCTAGGCTAATTAATATCCACTTATCAGTGATTGCAATTCATGGGTATTCTTCTGTGATTAGGTTACCTCACTTAGGATGATATTTTCCAGTTCCAACCATTTGCCTAAATTTTCATAAATTCATTGTTTTTAATTGCTGAGTAGTATTCCATTGTATAAATATACCACATTTTCTGTATCCATTCCTCCATTGAGGGACATCTGGGTTCTTTCCAGCTTCTGGCTATTATAAATAAGGCTGCTATGAACATAGTGGGGCATGTGTCTTTGTTCCATGCAGGGGAATCCTCTGGGTATATGCCCAGGAGTGGTATAACAGGGTCCTCTGGAAGTGTCACGCCCAGTTTTCTGAGGAATAGTCAGACTGATTTCCAGAGTGGCTGTATCATCTTGCAATCCCACCAGCAGTGTAGGAGAGTTCCTCTTTCCCCACATCCTTGCCAACACCTGCTGTCTCCTGAGTTTTTAATCTTAGGCATTATGGCCGATGTGAGGTGAAATCTCAGGGTTGTAATGATTTGCATTTCCCTGATAACTAATGATGTTGTACATTCCTTAAGGTGATTCTCAGCCCATCTGAATTTCTTCAGGTGAAAAGTATTTGTTTAGATCTGTATCCCATTTTTAATAAGGTTTTTTTCATTATCTGGGGTCTAACTTCTTGAGTTCTTTGTATATATTGGATATTAGCCCTTTGTCAGATGTCCCGTTAGTGAAGATCTTTTCCCAATTTATTGGTTGCTGTTTTGTCCTTCTGACGGTGTCCTTTGTCTTACAAAAACTTTGTAATTTTATGAGGTCCCATTTGTCAATTCTTGATCTCAGAACATAAGCTATTGGTGTTCTGTTCAGGAACTTTCCCCTTGTGCCCATGTCCTCAAGGGTAATCCCCAGTTTCTTTTCTATTAGTTTCAGTGTGTCTGGTTTTATGTGGAGGTATTTGATCCATCTGGAGTTGAGCTTAGTACAAGGAGATAAGAGTGGATCAACTTGCATTCTTCTGCATGCTGACCTTCAATTAAACCAGCACCATTTGTTGAAGAGGCTATCTTTTTTCCACAGGATGGTTGTAGCTCCTTTATCAAAGATCAAGTGACAATAATTCTGTGGGTTCATTTCTGGGTCTTCAATTCTATTCCATTGATCGACTTGCATGTAATTACCAATACCATGCAGTTTTTAACACAATTGCTCTGTAGTACTGCTTGTGGTCGGGGATATTGATTCCCCCAGAAGTTCTTTTACTATTGAGAATAGTTTTAGCTATCCTAGGCTTTTTGTTATTCCAGATAAATTTGAGAATTGCTCTTTCTAAGTCTATGAAGAATTGAGTTGGTATTTTGATGGGGATTGCATTGAATCTGTAGATTGTTTTTGGCAAGATGGCCATTTTTTACTATATTAATCCTGCCAATCCAAGAGCATGGAAGTTTTTTTCCATCTTCTGAGGTCTTCTTCGATTTTATTCTTCAAAGATTTGGAGTTCCTGTCATAAAGATCTTTCACTTGTTTGGTTAGAGTCACAACAAGATACTTTATATTGTTTGTGGCTATTGTGAAAGGTGTTATTTTCCTAAATTCTTTCTCAGCCTGCTTGTTCTTAGAGTATAGGAAGGCTACTGATTTGCTTGAGTTGATTTTATAACCAGCCACTTTGCTAAAGTTGTTTATCAGCTGAAGGAGTTCTCTGGTGTTTTTTTTTTGGTCACTTAAGTATACTATCATAGCATCTGCAAATAGTGATAGTTTGAATTCTTTCTTTCCAATTCGTATCCCTTTGAGTTCCTTATGTTGTCTAATTGCTCTAGCTAGAACTTCAAGTACTATATTGCAAAGATATGGAGAGAGGGCAGCCTTGTCTAGTCCCAGATTTTAGTGGGATTGCTTCCAGTTTCTCTCCATTTCGTTTGATGTTGGCTACCAGTTTGTTGTAAATTGCTTTTACTATGTTTAGGAATGGGCCTTGAATTCTTATTCTTTCCAAGACTTTTAGCAGGAAAGGATGCTGAATTTTGTTAAATGCTTTTTCAGCATCTAATGATATGATCATGTGTTTTTTTTCTTTGAGTTTGTTTATGTAGTGGATTGCATTGAAGGATTTCCATATATTGAACTAGCTCTGCATCCCTGGGATGAAGCCTACTTGATCATGGTGGATGATCATTTTGATGTGCTCTTGGATTCAGTTGGCAAGAATTTTATTTAGTATTTTTACATTAATATCCATGAGGGAAATTTGCCTAAAGTTCTCTTTCTTTTTTGGATCTTTGTGCAGTATTGGTGTCAGCGTAATTGTGGCTTCATAGAACTATTTGGGTAGTTTCCTTCTGTTTCTATTTTGTGGAATAGTTTGAAGAGTACTGGGTTAGGTCTTCTTTGAAGGTCTGATAGAAATCTACACTAAAACCATCTGGTCCTGTGCTTTTTTTTGGTTGGAAGACTTTCTATGACTCCTTCTATTTCTTTAGGGATTATAGGACTGTTTTTTTTAATTTATATATTTTTTGTTTTCTTTGTTTTATTTTTTATTGGATATATTCTATATTTACAATTTATTTCCTTTTTTCTGGTTCCCCACCCCCCAAAGGTCCCACATGCCCTTTTCCCTCCCCCTGCTCCCTCATCCACCCCTTCCCACTTCCTGTTCTGGTATTACCCTACACTGATGCTTTGATCCTTTCCAGCACCAGTGTCCACTCCTTTCTTCTTGTCAGACATCATTTAGTATGTGAATTGTGTCTTTGGTGTCCCATGATTCTAGGCTAATATCCACTTATCAGTGACTGCATACCATGGGTATTCTTTTGAGAATGGGTTACCTCACTTAGTATGATGTTCTTCAGCTCCATACATTTCTCTAAGAATTTCATGAATTCATTATTTCTAATGGCTGAATAGTATTCCATTGTGTATATATACCACATTTTTTGTATCCATTCCCCCGTTGAGGGACATCTGGGTTCTTTCCAGCTTCTGGCTATTATATATAAGGCTGCTATGAACATAGTGGAGCATGTATCCTTATTTCATGCTGGGGAATCTTCTGGGTATATTCCCAGGAGTGGTATAGCTGGGTCCTCCGGAAGTATCATGTCCAGTTTTCTGAGGAACCGCCAGACTGATTTCCAGAGTGGTTGTATCAGCTTGCAGTCCCACCAGCAGTGGAGGAGTGTTCTTCTTTCTCCACATCCTCGCCAACACCTGATGTCTTCTGAGTTTTTAATCTTAGCTATTCTGACTGGTGTGAGGTGAAATCTCAGGGTTGTTTTGATTTGCATTTCTCTAATGACTAATGATGTTGAACATATTTGAAGGTGTTTCTCAGCCATCCGAATTTCTTCTGGTGAAAATTCTTTGTTTAGCTCTGTATCTCATTTTTTGATAGGGTTATTTGGTTCTTTGGGGTCTAACTTTTTGAGTTCTTTGTATATATTGGATATTAGCCCTCTGTCAGATGTGGGGTTGGTCAAGATCTTTAGGAGTTGTAGGACTGTTTAGTTGATCTATTTGATCCTGATTTAATTTTGGTATTTGGTATCTGTCTAGGAAATTTTCCATTTCCTCTAGATTCTCCAGTTGTGTTGAGTATAGGCTTTTGTAGTAGGATCTGATGATTTTTTGAATTTCCTCAGTTTATGTTTTTTTATCTCCCTTTTCATTTCTAATTTTGTTAAGTTGGATCCTGTCTCTGTGCCCTTTGTTTAGTATGGCTAAGTGTTTATCTATCTTGAAGATGTTCTCAAAGAACCAGCTCCTGGTTTTGTTGATTCTTTGTAAGGTCTTGGTTTCTACTTGAATGATTTCAGCCCTGAGTTTGATGATTTCCTGTCTTCTACTCCTCTTGGCTGAATTAGCTTCTTTTTCTTCCAGGGCTTTCAGGTGTACCATCAAGCTGCTAGTGTATGCTCTCTCCTGTTTCATTTTGGGGGTACTCAGGGCTATTAGTTTTCCTCTTAGCACTGCTTTCATTGTATCCCATAGATTTGGGTAAGTTGTGCCTTCATTTTCATTAAATTCTAAAAAGTCTTTGACTTCTTTCTTTATTACTTCCTTGACTAAAGTATCTTGAGTATTGTTCAGTTTTCATGTGTATGTGGGCTTTCTGTTGTTTTTGTTGCTATTGGAGACCCCTCTTACTGCATGGGGATCTGATAGGAGGCATGGGATTAGTTCGATCTTATATCTGTTGAGATCTCTCTTGTGACTGATTATATGATCAATTTCAGAGAAGGTACAATGAGGAGCTGAGAAAAAAAACATATATTCTTTTCCTTTATGATGAAATGTTCTATAAATATCTGTTAAATCCAATTGGTCCAAAGCTTCAATTAGTTTCACTGTGTCCCTGTATAGTTTCTGTTTTTCTGATCAGTCCATTGAGGAGAGTGGAGTGTTGAAGTCACCCACAATTATTGTTAGGTGCAATGTGTTCTTTGAGATTTAGTAAAATTTCTTTTATGAATGAGGGAGCCTTTGCATTTGGAGCATAGATGTTCAGAATTGAGAGTTCTTCTTGGTGGATTTTTCCTTTGACCAGCAAGAAGTGTCCTTCCGTGTCTCTTTTGATGATTTTAGGTTGAAAGTCAATTTTATCTGATATTAGAATGTCTACTGTGGCTTGTTTCCTGAGACCATTTGCTTGTAAAATTGTCTTCCAGCCTTATATCTAAGGTAGTGTTTGTCATTGACACTGAGGTGTGTTTTCTGTATGCAGCAAAATGTAGGATTAATTTCATTGCTCCTGGTCAGACAGGACAAGCGACTCCAGGTTCTGAGATATACTGAGTATAAGATCTCTGGGGATGCAGACCTCCAAGCGGCTACCTGTGCACAGGACCTGAGCAGAGTAGCGATTCATCTGTGTGCCAGCCAGGGTAGGTCCTGTGCCCCACGGGGTGGACAACAAGTAGAGGGGGATTCCTGCAGCTATCTTTGTTCCTGGTCAGACAGGATGAGTGACACCAAGTTCTGAGATATCCTGAGTTTAAGATCTCTGGGGACACAGACCTACAAGTGGCTACCTGCACACAGGACCTGAGTATAGAGGCGATTTGTTTGTGTGCCAGCCAGGGTAGGTCCTGTGCCCTGTGGGGTGGACAGCACTTGGAGGGGCTCCCCTCTACCATGTTTGCTCCCTGACCGAGTAGACAAATAGAAACAGGTTCACAGAGACAACTTGAGTACAATATTGCTTGGGGCAAGATACACTAGGGCTCCAACATCATCCAAGAGTATGGCAGTACATCAGCAATCTGTGCCAGGGGAAACCCAGTCATCCAGTGGTATTGAAATAGCCTTTTGGGATCACGGGGGTTCAAGCTCCAGCAAGTGATAACAAGACCAACTAATGCCAGAGATAACCAGATGGCAAAAGGCAAACACAGGAGCATTACTAACAGAAATCAAGGCAATATGGCAGCATCCGAACCCTATTCTCCAACAACAGGAAGTCCTGGATACCCTAACACACCAGAAAAAAAAGATTTGGATTTAAAAATCACTGGTCATGATGATGTTAGAGGAACACAAGGACATAAATAAATCCCTTAAAGAAATACAGGAGAAAATGGATCAAAAGTTAGAAGCCCTTACAAAGGAAACACAAAAATCATTTAAAGAAATTCGGGAGAATATGGGTCAAAATATAGAAGCCAATAGGAGGAAATGCAAAAATCATTTAAAGAAATACAGGACAACTTCGGCCAACAGGCAGAAGTCATGATCAACCTGTTTCTATACCAATGCCATTAAGTTTTTGTCACTATTGCTCTGTTGTACAGCTTGAGTTCTAGGATGGTGATATCTCCATAAGTTCTTATGTTGTTCAAGGTAGTTTCAGCTATCCTGTTTTTATTCCTTCTATATACAGTTGAATTGCCCTTCCAATGTCTATAAAAATTGTTTTTGAATTTTGATGGGAATTGCATTGATCTATTGATTGCTTTTGATAAGATGTCCATTTTCACCATTAGTCCTAAGGAACCACGAGCATGAGAGATCTTTCTTGGGTAGCTCCTTTAGTTTCTTTTTTAAGGGACTTGAAGTTCCTGTTATACAGGTCTTTAACGTGCTTGATTAGAGGTGTACAAAAATATTTTATATTATTTGTGGTTATTAGGAACCTTGTTGCTTTCGTTCCTTATTTCTTTCTTAACACATTTTGTCATTTGCATAAAGGAGGGCTACTGATTTTTCTTTGAGTTAATTTTGTATCCAGCCAATTTGCTGAAGGTATTTATCAGGTGTAGGAGTTTTCTGGCAGAATTTTTTAGTTCGATTATGTATACTATCATATCATCTGTTAATAGTGATTCATTGACTTCTGTCTCTTTCATTTCATATCCCCTTGATCTCCTTTAGTTGTCTTACTGTTCTAGAACTTCAAATTCTATATTGGAGAGTTAGGGGGAGAGTGTACAGCCTTGTCTTATAACTGAATTTAGTGGAATTTCTTTAAGTTTCTCTCCACTTAATTTGATGTTGCCTTGCTGTATATTGCTTTTATTTTGTCTAGGTAGGTACCTTATACTTGATCTCTCTAATACTTTTAGCATAAAGTGGTGTTAAATTTGTCAAAGGATCTTTCAGCATCTAATGAAATGATCATGTGTTTTTTTTTCTTTCATGTCATTTAAATGGTATATTAAGTTGATGGACTCTTTTTTTTTATGTTAAACCATTCTTGCAGTCTTGGGATGAAGCCTATTTGATCACAGTGAATCATGTGTTCCTGATTTCAGTATGTGAGTATTTTATTGAGTATTTTTGCATCTTATGATTGCAATGGATATTTGTCTGAAATTTTCTTCCTTTGTTGAGTCTTAGTGTTGTTTAGGTATCAGGGTGAGTATAGTGTCAAAGAATGAGTTTGGGAGTGTTTCTTCTACTTCTATTTTGTGGAATAGTTTGAGGAGTGTTGGTATTAGCTTTTCTTTGAGCCTCCATAGTGTAAATATACCATATTTTCTGTATACATTCCTCCAATGAGGAATATCTGTGTTTTTTTTCAACTTCTGGCTATTATAAATAGGGCTGCTATGAACATAGCAGATGATGTGTCCTTATTACATGCTGGGGAATCCTCTGGGCATATGCCTAAGAGGGGTATAATGGGGTTCTCTGGTAGTATCATGCCCAGTTTTCTGAGGAACCACCAGACTGATTTCCAGAGTGGTTGTACCAGATTGCAGTCCCAGCAGCAGTGGAGGAGTGTTCCTCTTTCTCCACATCCTTGCCAGCACTTGCTGTCTCCTGACATTTTGATCTTAGCCATTCTGACTGGTATGAGGTGAAATCTCAGGGTTGTCTTGATTTACATTTCCCTGATGACTAAGGATGTTGAACATTTCTTTAGGTGCTTCTCAGCCATTCAATATTAATCAGATGATAATTCTTTGATTAGCTCTGTACCACATTTTTACTAGGGTTATTTGGCTCTCTGGAGTCTAACTTAAGTTTTTGTATATCTTGGATATTAGACATCTTCCAGAAGTAGGGTTAGTAAAGATCTTTCCCCAATTTGTCGGTTGCCATTTTGTCCTTTGGACAGTGTCCTTTGCCTTACAGAAACTTTGTAGTTTTATGAGGTCCCATTTGTCAGTTCCTGATCTTACAGCATAAGCTATTGGTGTTCTATTCAGGAAATTTTCCCCTGTGCCCATGTGCCCAAGGCTCTTCCCCAGTTTCTTTTCTATTACTTTCAGTGGGTCTGGTTTAATGTGGAGGTCCTTGATCCACTTGGAGTTGATCTTAGTACAAGGAGATAAGAATGGATCAACTCGCATTCTTCTGCATTCTGACCTCTACTTGAACCAGCACCATTTGTTGAAAAGGCTCTTTTTTCCACTGGATGGTGATAGCTCCTTTGTCAAAGATCAAGTGACCTTAGGTAGGTGAGTTCATTTCTGGGTCTCTATTTCTATTCCATTGGTCTACCTGCTTGTCACTGTACCAATATCAAGCAGTTTTTAACTCTATTGCTATGTAGTACTGCTTGAAATTCGGGATAATGATTCCCTCAGTAGTTCTTTTATTGTTGAGAATAGTTTTAGCTATCCTGGGTTTTTTGTTATTCCAGATGAATTTGAGAATTGCTCTTTCTAACTCTATAAAGAACTGAGTTGGGATTTTGATGGGGATTGCATTGAATCTGTATATTGCTTTTGCAAGATGGCCAGTTTTACCATATTTATCCTTCCAATCCAAGAGCATGTAAATTTTTTCCATCTTCTGAGGTCTTCTTCAATTTCTTTCTTCAAAGACTTGAAGTTCAAATCATACAGGTCTTTCACATGTTTGGTTAGGGTCACACTAAGATACTTTACATTCTTTGTGGCTATTTCCACAATTTCCATAATTTCATTTCCATAATTTCATTTTCAGCATGTTTATCCTTTGAGGAGAGGTTCATGAAGTGAGTGGTTCATCAGCTGTAGGAGTTCTCTGGTGGAGTTTTTTGGGTCACTTAAGTATACTGTTAAATGATCTGCAAATCGTGATAATTTGACTTCTTCCTTTCCATTTTGAA
Source organism: Apodemus agrarius (assembly GCA_964023405.1). Classification (NCBI taxonomy): domain Eukaryota; kingdom Metazoa; phylum Chordata; class Mammalia; order Rodentia; family Muridae; genus Apodemus; species Apodemus agrarius. The sequence goes on from OZ030014.1 coordinate 28,573,427, forward strand.
TCACTTTGACCTCCTTTTCTTGTCTAATTGCTCTAGCTAGGAATTCAAGTATTGTATAGAATAAATATATATATAGAGGGCAGTCTTGTGTAGTCAATGATTTTAGTGCTATTGCTTCAAGTTTCTCTCCATTTAGATTGATGTTGGCTACTGGTTTAATGTATATTGCTTTTACTATGTTTAGGTATGGGCCTTGAATTTCCTTACTTTTACTCCTTTTATGTGTATTAGCTTCTTTTTGTTCTATAGACCTTTATCATGAAAGGGTGCTGAATTTTGTCAAATGCTTTTTCAGCATCTAATAAAATGACCATGTGTTTTTTTTTCTTTGAGTGTGTTTATGTAGTGGATTGCATTGATGGATTTCCATATATTGAACCATCCCTACATCCCTGGGATGAAGCCTACTTGATCATGGTGAATTACCATTTTGATGTGTACTTGGATTCAGTTGGCAGGAATTTTATTGAGTATTTTTACATCCCTATTTATATGGGAAATTGGTCTAAAGTTCTCTTTCTTTGTTGGACTTTTGTGTGGTTTGGAATCAGCAAAATTGTGGTTTCATAGAATGAGTTGAATAGTGTTCCTTCTGTTTCTATTTTGTGGAATAATTTAAAGAGTATTGGTGTTAGGTCTTCTTTGAAGGTCTGATAGAATTCTGCACTAAAACCATCTGGTCCAGTACTTTTGTTGGTTGGGAGATTATCAATGACCACTTCTATTTCTTTAGGGGTTATTGGACCATTTAGATGGTCTATCTGATCCTGATTAAAGTTTAGTAGTTGGTATCTGTCTAGGAAATTGTCCATTTCATCCATATTTTCCAATTTTGTTGAGTATAGGCTTTTGTTGTAGGATCTGATGATTTTTTGAATTTCCTCAGTTTCTGTTGTTATATACCCCTTTTCATCTGTAATTTTGTTAATTTGGATACTGTCTCTGTGTCCTCTGGTTAGTCTGGCTAAAGGTTTATCTATCTTTTTGATTTTCTCAACAAACCATCTCCTGGTTTTGCTGATTCTTTGTATAGTACTTTTTATTTCTACTCAGTTGATTTCAGTCCTGAGTTTGATAATTTCCTACCTTTTACTCCTCTTAGGTATATTAGCTTCTTTTTGTTCTACAGCTTTCAGGTGTGTTGTTAAGCTGCTAATGTATGCTCTTCCCAGCTTCTTTTTGGAGGCACTCAAAGCTCTGAGTTTTCCTCTTTGCACTGCTTTCATTGTGTCCCATAAATTTGGGTATGTTGTTCCTTCATTTTCATTAAATTCTAAAAAGGTTTTGGTTTCTTTCTTTATGTCTTCCTTGACCAAGGTATTATTGAGTAGAGCATTGTTCACCTTCCATGTGTATGTGGGTTTTCTGTTTTTTTTCCTTTTCTTTTGTTTTTTTTTTTTTTCAATTGAAGATCACCCTTACACCATAGTGATCTGACAGGAGGCATGGGATTAGTTCGATTTTCTTATATCTGTTGAGGTCTGTTTTTGATCAGTTATATGTTCAATATTGGAGAAGGTACCATGAGGTGGTGAGAAGAAGGTATATTCTTTTGCTTTAGGATGAACTGTTCTAAAGATATCTATTAAATCCATTTGGTCCAAAACTTCAGTTAGATCCACTGTGTCTCTGTTTAGTTTGTATTTCCCTGATCTGTCCACTGAGGAGAGTAGGGTGATGAAGTCACCTAAAATTATTGTGTGGGGTGCAATGAGTGTTTTGAGATTTAGTAAAGTTTCTTTTACGACTGAGGGTACCCTTGTATTTGGAGCATATATGTTCAGAATTGAGAGTTTTTCCTGGAAGATTTTTTCTTTGATGAATATAAAGTGTCCTTCTGTGTCTTTTTTGGTGACATTTGGTTGAAAGTCTATTTTATAGGATATTCGAATGGCTACTCCATCTTAATTCCTGGGACCATTTGATTGGAAAACTGTTTTCCAGCCTTTTTCTCTGAGATAATGTTTGTCTTTGACACTGAGATACATTTGTTGTATGCAGTAAAATGTTGGGTCTTCTTTATGTATCCATTCTGTTAGTCTATGTCTTTTAAATGGGGAATTTGAGTCCACTGATGTTAAGAGATATTAAGGAATAGTGATTTTTGCTTCCTGCTATATATGATGTAATTTTTATGTTTGTGTGGTTATCCTCTTTTGGGTTTGTTGAAAGAAAATTAATTTCTTGCTTTTTCTAGTGTGTAGTTTCCCTCCTTTTGCTGGTGTTTTCCATCAATTATCCTTTGAAGGGCTGGATTTGTGGAAAGATAGTGTATAAATTTGCTTTTGTCGTGGAATACCTTGGTTTCTCCATCTATGGTAATTGAGAGATATGCTGGATATAGCAGTCTGGGTTGGCACTTGTGTTCCCTTAGGGTCCATATGACATCTGCCCAGGCTCTTCTGGCTTTCATAGTCTCTGGTGAGAAATCTGGTGTAATTTTCATAGGTCTGCATTTATATGTTACTTTACTTTTCCCCTTACTGCTTTTAATATTTTCTTTGTTTAGTACATTTGGTGTTTTAATAATTATGTGACAGGAAGAATTTCTTTTCTGGTCAAATCTATTTGGAATTCTGTAGACTTCTTGTATGTTCATGGGCATCTCTTTCTTTAGATTACATAAGTTTTCTTCTGTAATTTTGTTTAAGACATTTACTAGCCCTTTAAGTTGGATATCTTCACTCTATTCTATACCTATAATTCTTAGGTTTGGTATTCTCATTTTGTCCTGGATTTCCTGGATATTTTGGGTCAGGAGCTTTGTGCATTTTTCATTTTCTTTGACTGTTGTATCAATGCTTTTTATGGTATCTTCTGCATCTGAGATTCTTTCTTCTATCTCTTGTATTCTGTTGTTGATGATTGGATCCATGACTCTTGACTTCTTTCCTAGGTTTTCTATGTCCAGAGTTGTTTCCCTTTGTGATTTCATTATTGTTTCTACCTCCAGTTTTAGATCCTAGATGTTTTTGTTCAATTTCTTCACCTGTTTTATTATGTTTTCTTGTAGTTCTTCAAGGGCTTCTCCCTGTTTACTTGTTTTCTCCTGTATTTCGTTAAGGAAGTTATGTATGAACTTCTTGAAGCCCTCTGACAACATCGTGAGCTGTGATTTTAAGTTCAAATCTTGCTTTTCTGGTGTGATGGGGTATATAGGACTTGCTGTTGTGTGAGAATTGGGTTCAGATGGTACCATATTGCCTTAATTTCTGTTAGTAACATTCCTACATTTACCTTTTGCCATCTGGTTATCTCTGGTGTTAGTTGGTCCTGCTGTCACTGGCTGGTGCTTGTCCCTCCTGTGTACCTGCAAGTGTATCTCAGCACCCCTGCATGACCAGCTTTCCCCTGGCACAGACTGCTATGGGGCTGCCCAGCTCCTGGGTGCAGGTGGGGCCCTGGCAGACTGGTCCCAAGTGATCTCTATATTCCTGGCTGCAGCAGCTTGCTCAGTTGCAGGATTGAAGATGGTGGCCTCACCTCTAATTGCGGGATTCATTGCAGAGCAGATACCTTCTAGCAGACTAGGTGCAGAGAAGGCTGTGGTGGCCCTGCCCAATTCCTGGATACAGGTGGAGCCCTGGGGTTGCAAGCCATCTTATACTCCGGTGATTCCTGTGTACCTGTCTGCACCTGTCTACTCAGTCACAGGAGCAAAGATGGCTGCCTGGAGAGCTTTCTCAATGGGTTCTTACAGAAAGAAAGGAAGCTGAACCTGTAATCTAACCAACATTCCACAGGTAGTGACATGTAAGCATTTCAAGCTTCCCAGAAAGAAGTCCTGTTGATAAAGAAGTTCCACAGTTTGCACTTAGCTCAGAAGGGTATCTGGCCAATGTTAGTCTTCAAACTTAATTAGCAGTGTTTCTCCTCATTATGCGAATTCCCATAGTGGCTGGATGGGTGAGTATTGGTAGCAAATGCTAAAGAGAAAGATAAAGGAAGACAATTGAGTTTGAATCACTATTGATACAGTGAGAAGGACAATCTTCAGGTAATTCTTATGTTCTAAAGCTGTTTCTGATTTTTCAATAATATTTTTATTGTAACCTTTCTACTATTAACATCCTAACATGTCCGATGTTAACTTTAACCAGTTTTTATTCACCCTGTTAAAAAGAAAATTAGTCTCTTTTTACCACTAAAGTTCTTTAAACAATTATAAACACACACACACACACACACACACACACACACACACACGTATATATATTCCTCTTTCTTAAATTTCTTGAAATATTTCTCATAAGACATGGTTTGAAAGAGTTAACTCAGGAACTTTAAAAATGTTAGGAGCTAAGTTACATTCCTCAGACCAAAAGGGTAGAGAGTAACTGACCTAAGTGTGGGTACGCTTTCCAAAGGACTGACCGTTGGACACCTACCTCATCATCTAACAACCAATTAGTTTGAATGTAACACTGTTCTGCCAATCACAGTTCCTGAGGAGGGTATAAAGACCCGTGTAGCATGAGGGTTAAGGCCATTCTTTCTTCATGTACTGAGTGGCTAGCATGCTGGTTTTAACAAAAATTCTTCTTCATTTTGCATCGATTTCCATCTATGTGTGGTCCACTCAGGGGGACTGATAAGTTAAGACTGGTCAAGTCTTACAGGTATATACTGTCCTCAAGGTTTCTGTTAATATTGCACAAGAGCCATTACTATACAAAAAACACAATGTTATAATCACAGATAAACTTTGTTATACATGTTTGAAATATATTCATTGGTCCAATTTTGATTTTGTAAATACATTTGAATTAGAACCAGCAGTAATTTGGGATAGATAATTTAGGTTTACATATTTATACTTTGCTTATTACAATTTTTAAATTAAGTTTGCCTTTAAAAAATTAATTGTCCAATACTAACCTAACATCCCACTAAAGTGTGCTCTCTTGACTGTGATTTGCTTCTTTGATCCCCTCTATAAAATACTAAAAGACTCCCTAGTAAGCTAAGCTTTATTATCCAGTCAAACATATCTTTAAGATGAAAATTTCCGTGGTTATTTTAGATACATGTTTTTAAATCTAACTTTTATATAGAATCCCACTGTATTAACCTATTCAAACTTCAAGAAAAAACAATATTTGAATGTTTTTCACTTAATATTTCAATGATTTATTATCAGTCCTTAACAGACTACCTTCATATCTGCATTTTTACTTCATAACCATTCATCTGACACATGTCTTCTGAGAAGATGGGGGCTAAGTGGATCATGCCACCAGACAGAAGTTTATATAAGGTTGAACAGGCTCACACCCCAGGGAATCTCAGAATTAAAATCAGCAGGAGTGGGGACAGCTCCCTGTGAAGTGCAACTTCCTGTTCTGGAACATATAATCATGACCTCCAACTGAGAGGACCTTGACAATCAGTCACATAACATAAAAACCTGGAGTTCTCCATGTTAATTAGGTATTGAAATAGGTCATGAGTGTTCAGCCAGTGAGTTTTTCTTCCTGGGCATTCCTTCCCACAAAAGGTATTTAATCCCTGGTTCACCCAAGAGTAAAGTATATATAATTACAACTGCCATCAAATAAAACAATTTAGACAAGCAAGACTGTTCTCTTCATCAAGAATCACTGTGGGGAAGAGCCTTCATTGTAAAAAGCCAAGCCTAGTTCTCCCAGAGAAAGCCCTCTCTTTCCCAGCATATTCAAACTTGCTTGGAAAACAAAGGTCTTTATTGTCATACTTGGTGTGTCTAGCTATAATATTTGAGGAAGAAAATAGCATTTTTTTTACTTACTGAATCATATATAATGATTGTTAACAACCTTTGGCAGGAAAAGTCTCTGTCTAGGTTATGTCTAGAAAATGAAAAATCTATTTAAAGTCATTTCCAAGCAATAGATATTGTCTTAAACTTAATCCACTTCTAACCTAGACTTCAAGAAGTCTATTGATAGTTTTAGCATGCCCCTGGAAAAGTCCTAATTGGTTCAGGTTTTCTCATGTTTTAATATTTTGTCCCAGCAAACATAATGAAATTCAACCCAATTAATTGATATTGGCATTAGAGCCTCAATTAGATTTAGTCAAATTCTGGCAGTCCAGTCCTCAGAATGCATTACTACTACTATGGAAATAGCTATAATGATGAGTTTTGTCTCTTGTTCCATCCTGTGAGAAATAGTTATCGCTAGTTGGTGTGGTGTTTAAGGTGCCAGCTTGGAAATGGAATTTGAGCCCTATACACACACACACACACACACACACACACACACCAAAACTTTAGGATGTTGGATATTTAACTTTCAAACTATATAAAATCAGTTCCTGATATCCTGATATAGGATATCCTAGAATATAGGAAAAAATAACTAAAATAAGGTTATATTATGAACATTTGAATTAATAAAATTTTTTAAAGTGGGAAGCTATGTTGAATAACTTCACAAATAGTTAGCCCAAGAATTCAGAAGAAAATAGAAACCACTACAAGGCAAGTTATACAACAACATCCAAAACATTAAGGCTTCTACTGTAGAGATTGTCAGGAATATACTATAAATCCTTAACCTGAATTATTCTGACCCAATCTACTGATTGTTCCAATGAAAATTTATTTAGGAAAACAAAAATTGGTCCAATGACTATCTTGATCAGTAGAAATTTGATGTTTAAGTTCTCCCCTTCACAGCCACTCATTGTTTGAAAAAACACTTCACCATAATTGGAACACTCTCATTAGAAGGGTACCTGATGTGACTGAGCAATTGATTTCTTTTTTTTTCTTTTCCGATATTTTCTTTTATGGAAAATAGATTTTTTTCTCATACAATATATTTTGATTATAATTTCCCCTCCCTCTACTCTTCCTCATTCTTCCCCATTTGATTTCCACTCCAAGTTCATGTTCTTTCTGTCTCTCATTAGAAAAGAATAAACTTCTAATGAGTAACAACTAAACATGAAAAAATAAGGTTTAATATGATGTAATAAATACTGCCATATCAATGTCTGACACAACAACCCAACAGTAGGAAAAGAGTCACAATACCAAAAACAAATGTCATAGACCCACTCGATCTCACCCTCAGGAGTCCCATAAAAATACAAAGCTAAAAGATAAAATGTATATACAGAAGACATTGTGCAGATTTATGAAGGCCCTGAGCTTTGTGCTTCAGTCTCTGTGAGTGCACATATGCCTTGCATAATTGATTCCGAAGCCCTTGTTCTTCTAGTGTCCTCTATCCCTTCTTGCTCCCATACTCTTTCCACATCCTTTTCTGTGGTGTTCCCTGAGCTGTAATGTTTAGTTATGGGCCTCTGTATCTATTCACATCTGCTGCCAGAGGAAGCTTCTTTAATGATAACTGAATAAGGCTGAAAAACTGATCTGACTACAGCAGAATATGATTAGGAGTCTTTTTATTGATATATTATTTTAGACAGGTAGTGTTTGGTTTTACCCTTAATATCTGAGCTATCTATTCTCTTGTTCTTGGTTAGAAAATTAATGTTGGCTTTGGGTTCCTTCTTGTGAAATGGACCTTAAGTCAAGTCTGATAGTGGTTGGCTACTCCCACAAGTAGAGGGCTGCAAACCTCTTCAGCTCCTTGGGTCCTTTCTCTAGCTCCTCCATTGGGGACTCTATGTTCAGTCCATTGGTTGGCTGTGAGCCATGGGCATTTTGATCCCCTTTCTAAGAAAGAGCAAAGTGTAGGAGAAGGAGACTCTTGGAGTCAGACATACTTTCTCAGGACTGAACAGGGGTAAGGTGAGGGAATTACTCATGGAAAGTGGTTTGGTCAGTCTGGAACTGTTCATGTTGACTGTTCCCTGAGCTCTTGATGAGACATAGTGTGTTAATGCATACTTTAGAATTAGATTTTCTGTAAAGGCTGTTTTGCTTTTCTGGTTGCTTACCATGTCTTGTTTTATTTTTTGCTGCTAAATGCTTTACCATATAATGGTTATATAACCCTGCATTAAACGAGACTTTATCAGAATCCTGTCTTGTATCCATTTCTTCTGTCTCTTGCCATTAGGTCCTCAATCCACCCCCCAGGAACCTCTTTGAGAATCCACAAGCAGGTTCACTTGGTGCCCAAAGGAGGCACAGGAAGTACAGTGGATTGCATGAAGGACTTTCTTGAGAAAGGGCAGCAGTGTAGACTAAAGTGAAAGTAAGTAAGTGGTTGCTAACCTGGAAATTTCTTTTGTGTCATAAATCATGGGGCAAGAAATAAGTCAGGATGAAATATACATGAGACAGTTAAAGCAAACTCTTCAGACGTAATGAGGAAAGGTTAAAATTAAGAATTTAAGAAAGTAACAGCCTTTTCCTATTGGAGTCTAATTAATGATTTTTTTGAAAAATCCATCTGTTTCAGTCTTGGCAGCTGTAACAGAGGGTCAGAAATTATTACAGAAAAAGAAGTCAATTTCTGACTCGAAAAAAGATTCAGATTTAATTATCTTAGATAGTGTAGATGAGGCTGTCACGAAGAGCCAGTCTAAGTCTGCAGAATCAAGAAGAGAAGTTGAAAAAAAGAAATCAAAAGAAAATATTTATTCTTATTTAAAAGAATTGGAGGTTAGTCATAACTCTCACAAACATCAAAGGGTGGAAAAGAAAGATAATGTTAAAAAGAATGTTGGTACCAGGGAAGGCAAGCAGAAGGTTCCTAACAAGAATTTAAAATAAGAAGACAGTTGCTGAGGTCATTAAGGACTCTGAAATTTCATAAGAAAGTGATTTAGACCCAAGAAATGCAGAGGAGTTAGAAGAAGAGACTTTCAGATATCATAATGAAGATTGGCCTCCTTTTAACTGGCTATGTCCTATAGCTTTCTTAGGTGGTGGTGGGAGTGGTAGATTTTCACAAAGAACTCAGTCAACAAAATTAGCAGCTCCATATGCAGATCCAAATAGAAAAGGAGAATCAGGCATCACTTAAAGAATTTTATGATTTTCCCAAGGGTAATGCTGTTAGCAAGTAATCAGAACAGAAGGGGCAACTCTGAACAAGAATCCATTCATGGCCTCAAAAGAGCAACCCCAGAAAGCACAAGATTGGGCTTCTGTGCCTCCTCCTACACAATAATAAACCCAGAAATGGGACCTCAGGCTTCTCTCCTGGAGTCTTTGGCCTTTTAAAGGAAGGTGGTTTGGGTCTTATTTTAGGTAGAAGTAGCTCTACCATGAAGGTGTTACAGGTGTTTTCTGGAGTCATTGACCAAGACTATAAAGGGGAAATTAAAATTATGGCCACTGCTACTGAAGATGTAATAACTATTAATAGAAGACATAATAACTATTAATAGAAGACATAATAACTGCAACCTGGTTAACAGGTTGCACTGTTATTACTATTGCCTTTACTACCCACATATCATAAAAATGTTAACCCTACTCGAGTCTGTGGAGGATTTGGATCCACAGATATGTATTGGTTTATTCAAATTGGATTGGAAAAGCCTCTATTAAATATCTAAATTAATGGAAAAAGATTTTCTGGGCTCATTAACGGTCTAGCTAATGTTACAGTAATGAAGAGATCTGAATGGTCCTCTTCTTGGCCTTTAACAACAAATATTACTCACCTTAAAGGTATTGGTCAGAGTCAAAGTCCTAATCAGAGTGCAGAGTTATTAGTATGGAGGGATGCTGAGTGAAATCAAGGATCCCTTCCACCATATGTGATAGATGGACTGCCAATTAATCTTTGGGGGAGAGATCTTATATCTCAACTGGAGGGAAAGTCCCAATGATGTAGTTATAGCTCAGATGCTTAAAACAGGGTTTGTTCCTGGAAAAGGACTTGGCAAGGACCAGAAAGGGATTACTGAGCCTATTTTTCCCTCAGGTCAAATTGATACCAAAGGACTTGAATATTAATTTTAGGGGCTGTTGACATTCCTGTACTCCATGCTGATTCTATAACTTGAGAAAATGAAGATGCAGTGTGTATTGATCAGTGGATTGAAAAACTAGAAGCTGCTCATACAACTGGCAGCAGGTCATCTTGAAGTCAGTAACTCCACCTAGAATACATCAAGTTTTTTCATTAAGAAATCTGGTAAATGGAAATTGCTTTAAGATCTTCAAGCTGTGAATAGCACCATGGTTCTCATGGGTACTTTGCAGCCAGTGGTACCCACACCTATTGCAGTTCCCAAAAATTTTCACAAAATTACTATAGATTTAAAAGATTGTTTCTTTAATATTCCTCTCGCTGAAGATGATAAGAAGAGATTTGCCTCAATGATTTCAATGGAAAGTATTGCCTCAAGGGATGACTTAACCTCTGTCAAAACTTTGTTGCTGCTGCTATTCAACAAGTCCATGAAAAAATGGATAGATGCATATATAATTCATTAAATGGATGACATATTACTAACTCATCCTATTTATGATGATTTACAAACATTTTTTAAGGACTTGCAATTTCATTTAGTCTAATTTGGGTTAGTAGTTGCTCAAGAAAAAATTCAACTACAATATCCTTATTCATATTTAGTTTTAGAATCCTGACTTCAGATGCTAAGCAGACTTTAGAGTTAGTAAATCAAGCTATTCAAAATCAACAAATCACATATGTCAATTATGACCTTCCCATGATATAATTATTTGCAAGACAGAAATTTTACCCACAGGACTCTTATGACAAGAAGGACCTTTGCTATGACTTTATCTACCTCCCTCACCTAAGAGTCATTTATCCCTATTATCTGTCAGTTGCTGACATTATTATTAAGGGTAGAACTGAGAGTGTAAATACTTTGGCAAAGAACCAGCAAAAATCATTGTGCCCAATAGTAGAGAAAAAGTTCAATGGCTTATAGTAAATGATCAACAATGGTTGTTATCTTGTATTAGTTTTAATGGTGATATTGATAATCAGTACCCTCCAAATAAATTAATTCAATTTGCTAATGGGCATTCCTTTTTATTTCCTCTTATCACTTCTCTTTTTCCTTTGGAAAATGCATTGACAGTATTTACTGATGGCTCTGATAATGGCAAAGCTGTGTATCATTATAAAGATAATATTGTTATTTTACATGTTCCCATGTCTTCTGCTCAAATAATGGAGCTCTATTCAGTGTTGGAGGTATTGAAACAGTTTTCTGATACCACTGTTAGTATCTATTCTGATTCTCATTATGTAGTTTATTCTGTTCCCTTTTCGGAGACTTTAGGCAATTTTAAGTCTGATAATCCAGCTGTACCTATATTTTTGCAGCGTGTGGATGCTATAAAAGCATGTACCAAAAGTTTTTCTTGGGACATCTTAGAGCCCACACTAATCTCCCAGGTGCCTTATCTCTTGGTAATGCCAAAGCTGATGCTGCCACTAGAAATGCTTTCCTTTTTCAATTACAGGAAGCTCAAGAAACTCATAAATTGCATCGTTTAAATTCTAGAGAATTACAGCTATGATTCGGGCTAACCCAAGATCAGAGTCGTCAAATTATTAAACAATGTACAAATCATACTAGATTGCTACTTGTCCCTCATTTGAAAGTTAATCCTTGAGGACTGATACCCAACACTTTATGGCAAATGGATGTTACTCATGTTCCTGAATTTGGAAAATTTAAATTTCTTCATGTCTCTGTAGATACTTTTAGTGGATTTGTTTTAGCCTCCCTATACACAGAGAAGCAGTGAATAATCTTATTTCATATCACTTATATTGTTTTTTTATAGTAGGTACCACTTCTTGTATTAAAACTGATAATGCACCTGCTTATTGCTCTTGTGGTTTAAAATGCTTTGGTAGTAAATTACAGATTACTTTAAAAAACAGGCATACCTTATAACCCATAAGGCCAAGGTATTGTGGAAAGGGCCCATGGCATTCTAAAGCATCTTTTTATTAAATTAAAAGGGGGGAATGGCACCCCTGCAGAAGACCTCAAAACATACTTCACCATTCTCTCTTTATTTTAAATATTTTAAATGTAGTCAAGGATGGTAAACCTGCAGCTGATCATTTTTTCCCACACAGATTCCAAATCCACATATACAAACGTCCTGTGGAAGGACCCATTATCTGGAATTTGGAATGGACCCCCCATCCTCATATGGGGTTGAGGATCTGCTTGTATTTTTGATCATCAAGCTAAATCTGCAAGATGGCTACTAGAAAAATTGGTGAAACAAATTAATGATTGATCTAAGGATTAGTCCCTGAGAAAATATTTTTATGACTTTCAGATGAAGAGCATCATGCTGATGGTAGTGATCCAGGTGGTTGTAGAGGGTGCCTGCATACCTGCACTGCATGAATCAATGGAGCTGACATGGTTCTTAGAAGATGGAAAGGGAAGAAAACTTGCATCAGTGATAAGAACAACAACTCCTTAAACCTGGTTTCTGGAAATCACCCTCTTGGAGAAGGAGTTGTTTAGCTATGCCTCTTGAACTCAGTCACACTAAGGATATTTTTACATCTGTCCTGCTAATGATGCTGATGAAAAAACTTGTGGATCTAGTGATTCCTTTTATTGTGCATCTTGAGGTTGTGAGATTTCTGGGCACATCTACTGGAAGGCTAAGTGTGGAGACTTGATTACTATGTATCTCAGGGGACAAGACTCTGGCATCTTTATGAGTTGTAAGTGCTATGTGTCCATGGATAGTCTCTATTCTTGTAAAGAAGCAACACTGTCTATCCTACTTTAGGAATGTCATACACTGACAAGGGTTGTAAGAAATTGAGAGAAAAGGATGCAGGTTGGTTTCAGACTTGGTTCAGTACTTCCCTGTGGTTGACTACTCTCCTACATTCTCTGCTTCGGCTATTGTTAGATCTGCTCATCCTATTGTCCCTTGGTCCAGTTTTATTCAATAAGCTGATGAACTTTATGAAACAACAGATTGATCATAAACTTAACCCATACAGGTTCATGATAATCAACTAGCCTTAGTTGATACTCAATGACAGGTAATCCTCATGGTGATAGCTTTACAGGGGGCATTGTGGTTTTGAGCTAAGACAGATATTTCCTGGATGTTTATTCAGAGATGGATGCAAACATGACCTGAAGATGCTTACAGGACTCATACTTTGACTTTTATTTTATTTTACAGAAGGTGTAAATGTAGGAGACTGTTAGAGTCAGACATGTCTTTCTCAGGCCTGAGCAGGGTCAAGGTGAGATCATTAATCACAGGAAGTGATTTGGTCAGTCTAGAACTATTCATGTTGACCGTACCCTGAGCTCTTGATGAGACAGAGTGTGCTGACGTATACTTTAGATTAGATTTTCTCTAAAGTCAGGTTGTTTTCTTTGCTGGTTGCTTAGCACATCCTGTTTTATTTTTGCTGCCAAATGCTTTACCATATAACAACTATGTGAACCTGCATTAAACAAGACTTGATAAAATCCTGTCTTGTATCCATTTCTCCTGCCTCTTTTTCCTAGGTTCTCACTCTATCCCTCAGGAGAATCTGCAGGTGGGTTCACCAAAGCATCTATACTGTGGGCTTCTTTTTTCTTGAGCTTCATATGGTCTCTGAGTTCTATTTTGGGTATTCCAAGATTTTGGGCTAATATTCACTTATCAGTCAGTACATAGTGTATGTGTACTTTTGTGATTGGGTTACCTCACTCAGGATGATATTTTCTAGTTTCATCAATTTGCATAAGAATTACATGAATCCATTGTGTTTTAAGCTGAGTAGTACTCCATTTTGGAAATGTAACACATTTTCTGTATCTGTTCCTCTGTTGAAGGACATCTGGGTTCTTTCCAGGTTCTGGCTATTATAAATAAGGGTGATATGAAAAGAGTGTACCAAGTGTCCTTATTATATGTTGGAGCATCTTCTGGGTATATGTCCAAGAATGGTATAGCTGGATCCACAGGTAGAACTATGTCCAAATTTCTAAGGAACTGCCAAACTGTTTACAGAGTGGTTTTACCAGCTTTCAATCCCACTAGCAGTGGAGGAGTGTTTCTCTTTCTCCACATCCTCTCCAGCACTTGCTGTCCCCTGAGTTTTTCATCTTAGCCATTCTGACATATATGAGATGAAATCTTAGTGTTGTTTTGATTTGCATTTCCCTGATAGTTAAGTATGCTGAACATTTTTTTAGGTGTTTCTCAGCCATCCAGTAGTCCTCAGTTGAGAATTCTTTGTTTAGCTCTGTACCCCAAGATGTTATGTAAATTTGTTTTTGTCATGGAATACCTTGCTTTCTCCATCTATGGTAACTGAAGATTTTGCTGGGTATAGTAGCCCCAGTTGGCCTTTGTGTTCCTTTAGGTTCTGTATTATTATGTGATGAGAGGAATTTCTTTTCTGGTCGAATCGATTTGAAGTTCTGTAGGCTTCTTCTATGTTCATAGGCATCTCTTTCTTTAGGTTAAGGAAGTTTTCTTCTATAATTTTGTTGGAGATATTTACTTCCCCTTTAAGCTAGAAATCTTTACTCTCTTCTATACCAATAATCCCTATGTTTGTTCTTCTCATTATGTCCAGGATTGGATTTCCTGGATGTTTTAGGTTAGGAGCTTTTTGCATTTTGCATTTTCTTTGCCTGGTTCCAGCCCCTGAGTGGGGTGTTCTTCCTTCAGTAGGTTCTTCTTGAGACAGTGGAGGGTGGAAGAACATAAGATTTGGTCATACTTCCGGAGGACCCAGCCATGCCACTCCTGGGAATATACCAAGAAGATTCCCCAGCAAGCAACAAGGATACATGCTCCACTATGTTCATAGCAGCCAGAAGCTGGAAAGAACCCAGATGTCCCTCAACAGAGGAATGGATACAAAAATGTGGTATATAGACACAATGGAGTACTATTCAGCCATTAGAAACAATGAATTCATGAAATTCTTAGAGAAATGGATGGAGCTGGAGAACGTCATACTAAGTGAGGTGACCCAGTCTCAAAAGAATACCCATGGTATGCAGTCACTGATAAGTGGATATTAGCCTAGAATCTTGGAACACCAAAGACACAAATCACATACCAAGTGATGTCTGACAAGAAGAAAGGAGTGGACACTGGTGCTAGAATGGACCAAAATATCATTTTGGGGGAGTACAAGAAGAGGGAGATGGAAGGGGGTGGATGAGGGGGCAGGGGGAGGGAAAAGGGCATGTGGGACCTTTGGGGGTGGGGAACCAGAAAAAAGGGAAATGAATTGTAAATATAGAATATATCCAATAAAAATATTAAAAAAAGATTTGGTCTTACACAATTCTGGGGTAATATATTTCTTTTTTTTTAATTTTATTTTCTATATTCTATGTTTACATTCCAAAGGCTTTCCCCTTTCCCAGTTCCCACCCACCATAGTTCCCATAGTTCCTCTCCCCCCATCTGTTCCCCAATAATTCCCCCTCCCCCCTCGGTTTCTTTACTAAACTGGAAGCAATCTTTACAGGCCCAGGGTCCTCTCCTTTCTTCTTCTTGGGAATCATTTGACTTGCTATTTGTGTCTTGAGTATTTAGGGATTCTGGGCTCATTAATATCCACTTATCAGTGATTGCATTTCATGTGCATTCTTTTGTGATTGGGTTAACTCACTCAGGATGATATTTTCCAGGTCTAACCATTTACCTACAAATTGCATGAATTCATTATTTTTAATTGCTGAGTAGTATTCCATTGTATAAATATACCACATTTTCTGTATCCATTCCTCCTTTGAGGGATATTTGGGCTGCTTCCAATTTCTGGCTATTATAAACAAGGCTGCTATAAACATAGTGGAGCATGTGTCCTTATTGCATGCAGGGGAATCCTCTGGGTATATGCCCAGGAGTGGTATGCCAGGGTCCTCTGGAAGTAACATGCCCAATTTTCTGAGGAACCGCCAAACTGATTTCCAGAGCGGTTTTACCATTTTGCAATCCCACCAACAGTGGAGGAGTGTTCCTCTTTCTCCACATCCTCGCCAGCACTTGTTGTCTCTTGAGTTTTTAATCTTAGCCATTCTGACTGGTGTGAGGTGGAATCTCAGGGTTGTTTTGATTTGCATTTCCCTGATGACTAATGATGTTGAACATCTTTTAAGGTGTTTCTCGGCCATCCGAATTTCTTCTGGTGAAAATTCTTTGTTTATCTCTGTGCTCCATTTTTTGATATGGTTATTTGTTTCTTTGCGGTCTAACTTCTTGAGTTCTTTGTATATATTGGATATTAGCCCTCTGTCGGATGTGGAGTTGGTGAAGATCTTTTCCCACTTTGTTGGTTGCCGTTTTGTCCTTCTGACAGTGTCCTTTGCTTTGCAGAAACTTTGTAATTTTATGAGGTCCCATTTGTTGATTCTTGATCTTAGAGCATAAGCTATTGGTGTTCTGTTCAGGAACTTTTCCCCTGTGCCCAAGTACTCCAGGGTCTTCCCAAGTTTCTTTTCTAATAGTTTCAGTGTGTCTGGTTTTATGTGGAGGTCCTTGATCCACTTGGAGTTGATCTTAGTGCAAAGAGATAAGATTGGATCAATTCGCATTCTTCTGCATGTTGACTTCCAGTTGAACCAGCACCATTTGTTAAAAAGGCTATCTTTATTCCACCGGATGGTTGTGGCTCCTTTATCAAAGATCAAGTGACCATAAGTCTGTGGGTTAACCTCTGAGTCTTCAATCCTGTTCCATTGATCTGCTTGCCTGTTGCTATACCAATACCATGCAGTTTTTAACACAATTGCTCTGTAGTACTGCTTGAGGTCAGGGATATTGATTCCCCCAGAAGTCCTTTTATTGTTGAGAATAGTTTTAGCTATCCTGGGTTTTTTGTTGCTCCAGATGAATTTGAGAATTGCTCTTTCTAGATCTATGAAGAATTGAGTTGGGATTTTGATGGGGATCGCATTGAATCTATATTGCTTTTGGCAAGATGGCCATTTTTACTATATTGATCCTGCCAATCCAGGAGCAAGAAATATTTTTCCATCTTCTGAGGTCTTCTTCGATTTCTTTCTTCAAGGACTTGAAGTTCCTGTTGTACAGATCTTTCGCTTGTTTGGTTAGAGTTATGCCAAGATACTTTATGTTGTTTGTGGCTATTGTAAAGGGTGTTATTTCCCTAATTTCTTTCTCTGCCTGCTTGTCCTTTGAGTACAAGAAGGCCATTGACTTGCTTGAGTTAATTTTATAACCTGCCACTTTGCTGAAGTTGTTTATCAGCTGTAGAAGTTCTCTGGTGGAGTTTTTTGGGTCGCTTAGGTAAACTATCATATCGTCTGCAAATAATGATAGTTTCACTTCTTCTTTTCCAATTTGTATCCCTTTGACTTCCTTATGTTGTCTAATTGCTCTTGCTAGAACTTCAAGTACTATATTGAAAAGATATGGAGAGAGAGGGCAGCCTTGTCTAGTCCCTGATTTTAGTGGGAATGCTTCAAGTTTCTCTCCATTTATTTTGATGTTGGCTACTGGTTTGCTGTAGATTGCTTTTACTATATTTAGGTATGGGCCTTGAATTCCTGCTCTTTCCAAGACTTTTAGCATGAAAGGATGCTGAATTTTGTCGAATGCTTTTTCAGCATCTAATGAGATGACCATGTGGTTTTTTTCTTTCAGTTTGTTTATGTAGTGGATTACATTGATGGATTTCCGTATATTGAACCATCCCTGCATCCCTGGGATGAAGCCTACTTGATCATGGTGGATGATCGTTTTGATGTGCTCTTGGATTCGGTTAGCAAGAATTTTATTTAGTATTTTTGCATCTATATTCATAAGAGAAATTGGCCTGTAGTTCTCTTTCTTTGTTGGATCTTTTTGTGGTTTAGGTATTAGCGTAATTGTGGCTTCGAAGAATGAGTTGGGCAGTGTCCCTTCTGTCTCTATTTTGTGGAATAGTTTGGAGAGTATTGGTGTTAACTCTTCTTTGAAGGTCTGGTAGAATTCTGCACTAAAACCATCTGGTCCCGTACTTTTTTTGGTTGGGAGGCTTTCTATAACCCCTTCTATTTCTTTAGGGGTGATGGGACTATTTAGCTGATCTACTTGATGCTGATTTAATTTTGGTATTTGATATCTGTCTAGGAAATTGTCCATTTCCTCCAGTTTCTCCAGTTGTTTTGAGTATAGACCTTTGCAGTAGGATCTGATGATGTTTTGAATTTCCTCAGTTTCTGTTGTTATGTCTCCCTTTTCATTTCTAATTTTGTTAATTTGTATACTGTCTCTGTGTCCTTTGGTTAGTCTGGCTAAGGGTTTATCTATCTTGTTGATTTTCTCAAAGAACCAGCTCCTGGTCTTGTTGATTCTTTGTATGGTTCTCTTTGTTTCTATTTGATTGATTTCAGCCCTGAGTTTGATGAATTCTTGTCTTCTACTCCTCCTGGGTGAATTAACTTGTTTTTCTTCCAGGGCTTTAAGGTGTGCCATTAAGCTGCTAGTATATGCTCTCTCCAGTTTCTTTTTGGATGCACTTAGAGCTATGAGTTTTCCTCTTAGCACTGCTTTCATTGTGTCCCATAGATTTGGGTAGGTTGTACCTTCATTTTCATTGAATTCTAAAAAGTCTTTGATTTTTTTTTTTATTTCTTCCTTGACCAAGGTGTCATTGAGTAGAGTATTGTTCAGTTTCCATGTGTATGTGGGCTTTCTGTTGTTTTTGTTGTTATTGAAGACCACTCTTACTCCATGGTGATCTGATAGAAGGCATGGGATTAGCTCGATCTTCTTGTATTTGTTGACATCTGTCTTGTGACCAATTATATGGTCTATTTTGGAGAAGGTCCCATGTGGAGCTGAGAAAAAGGTATATTCTTTAGCTTTAGGATGAAATGTCCTATATATATCTGTTAAATCCAATTGGTCCAGAGTTTCAATTAGTTTCACTGTGTCCCTGTTTAGTTTCTGCTTTCCTGATCGGTCCATTGAGGAGAGTGGAGTGTTGAAGTCACCCACAATTATTGTGTTAGGGGTAATGTGTGCTTTAAGCTTTAGTAAGGTTTCTTTTACGAATGAGGCTGCCCTTGCATTTGGAGCATAGATGTTCAGTATTGAGAGCTCTTCTTGGTGGATTTTTCCTTTGGCCAGCAAGAAGTGACCTTCTGAGTCTCTTTTGATGATTTTAGGTTGGAAGTCAATTCTATCTGATATTAGAATGGCTACTCCAGCTTGTTTCCTGAGACCGTTTGCTTGTAAAATTGTCTTCCAGCCTTTTACTCTAAGGCAGTGTTTGTCTTTGACACTGAGATGTGTTTCCTGTATGCAGCAAAATGTAGGGTCCTGTTTCCGTATCCAGTCTGTTAATCTATGTCTTTTTATTGGGGAATTGAGTCCATTGATGTTAAGAGATATTAAGGAATAGTAATTATTTCCTCCAGACATTTTTGAAATTATATTTATTTATTTTATTTATTTTTTATATTCGAGAGGTTACCTTCTTTTGGGTTTGATGAGAGGAGGTTTCTATCTTGCTTCTTCCCGGGTGTAGTTTCCGTCCTTGTCTTGGTGTTTTCCCCCTATTATCCTTTGTAGGGCTGGATTTGCGGAAAGATATCGTGCAAATTTGGTTTTGTCATGGAATACCTTGATGTCTTCATCTATGGTGATTGAGAGCTTTGCTGGGTAAAGTAGTTTTGGCTGAAGTTTGTGTTCTCTTAGAGTTTGCATGATATCTGCCCAGGATCTTCTAGCTTTCATGGTCTCAGGTGAGAAGTCTGGTGTTATTCTGATAGGTCTTCCTTTATAAGTTACTTGGCCTTTTTCTCTTGCTGCCTTTAATATTCTTTCTTTGTTTAGTACATTTGGAGTTTTGATTATTATGTGACGGGATGTATTTCTGTTCTGATCCAGTCTGTTTGGGGTTCTGTATGCTTCTTGTATATTCATGGGCATCTCTCTCTTTAGGTTGGGGAAGTTTTCTTCCATAATTTTGTAGAAGATATTTGCTGGCCCTTTAACTTGTACATCTTCATTCTCGTCTATACCTATAATCCTTAGGTTTGGTCTTCTTATTGTGTCCTGGATTTCCTGGATGTTTTGGGTTACAGCCTTTTTGCATTTAGTATTTTCTTTGACTGTTGAATCAATGGTTCCTATGGTATCTTCGGCTTCTGATATTCTGTCTTCTATCTCTTGTATTCTATTGTTGATATTTGCATCTATGGCTCCTGATTTCTTCCCAAGGTTTTCTATCTCCAATGTTGTCTCCCTCTGCGATTTCTTAGTTGTTTCTACTTCTGTTTTTAGTGCCTGGATGGATGTGCTCAGATCTTTCGCTTGCTTGATTGTGTTTTCATGTATTTCTTTGATAGATTTTTGTGTTTCCTCTTTCATAGCTTCTACTTGTTGGCCCACGTTCTTCTGTATTTCTTTAAGTGATTTTTGTCTTTCCTCCTCATTGTCTTCTTCTTTTTGATCCATCTTCTCCTGCATTTCTTGAAGTGATTTTTGTATTTGCCTTGTAAAGGCTTCTAACTTTTGATCCATTTTCTCTTCTATTTCTTTACGAGATTTTTCTATGTGTTCAGCTACCAGCATCCTGACCAGTGATTTTATATCCAAGTCTTGTTTTTCTGGTGTTTTGGGGTATCCAGGGCTTCCTGTTGTTGGCGAACTGGGTTCAGATGCTGTCATGTTGTCTTGATTTCTGTTAGTGACATTCCTTCGTTTACCTTTTGCCATCTGGTTATTTCTGGTGTTAGTTGACCTTGTTGTCACTGGCTGGTGTTTGAATCTCCTATGAGGCTGGGCTTACCTGTTGTTTCTCTACTGGTGGTTATGCGTGATTGCTGCTCAACGGGATCATGAGCTGGCTGCCACCCACTGACTTTGTGCAAGGCCTGAGGTCTCCGGGAAGTGTGGGGGAGTGCAGCAGAGCCTCGGCAGGTGCTGCTGGGCCTGCCTAGTAGCGAGAGCCTAGCAGATCCCCCACGTGGTAGCCCCTGATGGAATCTGTCTACCTGTTCCTTTCCAGCTGTGTTCTGGTTGCAGTATGGAGGCCTGCCGCTATTGCTGGTCCGGGCTCCTGGGGAGCTGGGTGGTGCCGGCTGCCTCGGTGCACGGCCTAAACTCGCAGGGATGTGCTGCAGATCCTAGGTGCCTGGGCCCGCCTGTGGGCAAGAGCTTAGCAGCTCTCCCTGCTCTAGCCCCAGGCGGGGTCTCTATCTGCACCTTTCCAGCTGTGTCCTGGTTGCAATATGGAGGCCTGCCGCTATAGCTGGTCCTCACTCTTCTTAATAAACAAGAATTGTTGCTTATCCTGGTTCTGTGGGCAGGGTCTGAGCACCTGGCAAGCTGGCTAGGTCTGGCTGACCCGCTACCGGCTGGATGGGATGCTGCAGACAAGATGGCGCTGCCTGCAGGGGGTTCGGGGGGGTCTGGCCTGTGAGCGCAGAGCTCAGGCACGGCCGCTGAACTCCAAACCGCTAGGCTGTGCGCAGTTCCTGCCCCAGACCTGAGTCCCCGGAGGTCTTAAACTCGGGCTGTCTCTGGTACCTGGTTCCGCTGGCAGGGTCTCAGCACCTGGCAGGCTGGCTACGTATGGCTGACCTGCTACCGGCTGGATCCTGGGGTAATATATTTCTTATGGGATATTTAGGGTTGCTGTATAATAATAAAAAGTTTTCTTATGTAACTCTAAGTATCTATGCTATTGTAGCTGACCTGCCTTCTGTGTTCCCCTGAAGCCAGAGACTGCAGTCTCAGGCACTTAGCACTTCATTCTAAAACAGCAGGAGATTAAGTAAAGGGTTAAATGCTAGACCCTTTTTTCTATTGTCCAGATACCTCTTGCTGGTCAGGCAATGGGGAAGTTTGGAGCAATAAACCTTTATTGAACCAGGAGAAGAGAATAACACAGAAGGAAAAACTTTTACATAAGAAATATTCATAATCTTACATAAGTTCATACACAGCCTCAAACATGCAGAGTTCTCATTTATACAATTCCATACAAATTCAGCTGGACCCAGCTTGCATGCATTCTCTAAATTATATACTTACACACACACACACACACACACACACACACACACACATGCATACATTCTCACAAGTACATAACACACAACCATACTTACATTTGCATATGAAGCAAAAGACCAAGCACCGGTGCAGAAAGAACTCACTCATTCTGGATGAAAAATGAGTTCCAATCTTTATTGCATAGAGAAAGAAAAAGCATCCACCCTCTTACTGCTAAATGAATTAAAACAATGTTTGTAAGAAAAAAAAGCTTTGCTCCTTTTAATAATACTATGCCTGCTTAGTATTTACCATGGGACCTGCTCTATCCCATGATAAGGAGTAACCTGCCTGCTCCTTCTGCTCTATGCAGTGTCTTCTTTTTTCCTCTTTCTCTCTGCATTCTGCACATTATTCTCTTAGATTTTTATGTTACCTATAATTTCTAAGTTATTCCAATAATCTTGTTCTCTTCTGACTAAAAGCTTCTCCTAAGTTTAGTTCCTTTCTCAGTTCAGTTCTTGTCACCTCTGTTCCTCTCACCTAAGTTTCTCTGTTCTGACTCCTTTCTTTGTCCTCAGCCCTTACACATCTTTCAGAATACATGATCACATGTTACAAAGTTCATCACAAGTTCACACAAAAATTCAAATCATAAATTAAAATAGAAGTTTATAACAGAGAATGTTTACATGCATATCCGTTAGGAGTAATTATCTAAACATTCATCACCCGTCTCAGCTTCTACAGGTTCACGTAAGGTTTAAAACCATAACTAACTTATTAGTGAAGTTTTGCCTTGATGAACCCAGTCAATATTTTATCTTCTGTCCTAGCAGCTATAATAAGTTGGTTGTTCCCTTTTTATCGCTTTTGTTTGTTTTGCAACCTCTTGGAATGTGCTCTGAGTAGGAGAAAGTCTGGTTACCATCTAAGAGCAATTAACTGGTGACACTTGGGAGACTGGCAGAGTTCTCATTGCAGTTTTGACTATCAGAAAAGGACCTTACAGCAGTCCCACTATAATAGAGCTTAATAATCACAGATGTAGTTTTAGGAATTCTTGTATGATCATCATTAAAACTTAAGTCATCTATTTGTCTATATAGAATCGCTACAAGACAGTAGAGCTTTTTGCATTTTTCATTTTCTTTGACTGTTGTGTCAATGTTTCCTCTGGTATCTTCTGCACCTGAGATTCTCTCTTTTATTTCTTGTATTCTGTTGCTGATGCTTGCATCTGTGACTCCTGACTTCTTTCTTAAGTTTTTCTACCGCCAGAGTTGTTTCCCTTTGTATTTTTTAAAATTGTTTCTACTTCCATTTTTAGATCCTAGATGGTTTTGTTCAATTCCTTCACCTGATTGGTTGTATTTTTCTGTATTTCTTTAAGGGTGTTATTTATGTCCTTCATGAAATCCTCTATCAGCATCATGAGCTATGATTTTAAATCCAAATATTGCTTTTCCAGTGTATTGGGATATCCAGGACTTGCTGTGGTGGGAGAGTTGGGTTTGGATGGTATCATGTCACCTTGGTTTCTGTTGGTAATGTTCTTGTATATGCCTTTTGCCATCTGGTTATCTCTGATGTTAATAGGTCCCACTGTCTCTGTCTGGAGCTTGTCCCTCCTGTGGGCCTGCAAGCCTGTCTTAGTACTCCTAGGAGACCAGCTCTCCCCTGGCATAGAAGGCTGTGGCACAGCCCAGCTCCTGGGTGCAGATGGAGCCTGAAGGACCCTGTCCTAGCTGATCTGCAAGTCCTGTATTCCCTGCACTCCTGGCAGTACCTGCATTGCACAGTCACCAGAGAGAAAATGTTGGTCTTACCTCCACACTTGGGAGTCAAAGCACTCCCTGGAGATCAGTTCTCCCCAAGCAGTACCAGTGCACAGATGGTAGTGAAGCAGCCCTGCTCCTGCGTAAAGTTGGAGCTTGGGAGGACCCTGACCCAGATGGTCTGCCATTCCTGTGTTCCTTGTGCTCCTGGCCATACCTGCCTTGCACAGTCATCAGAGCAGTCCTTGACTTATAAACCAAAAAAAAAAAAAAAAAAAAAAAAAAAAAACCACTTTAACCAAACCAAATAGCTTCTTTTTGTCAGTATATTTTATTAGAAAAACAGAAAGGATACAAGAGACTTTTTTGTTTCTGAACACAGAGAAGAATCAGGTCGAAATGTGAACTAAATAATTATATGGGAATATTCAATGTCAATTTAATACTCTTGTTGACAAAGTTTTGATAGTGTCATGCATTAGCATCATATTGCAGAGATGGACTGTGTATCTTATGGGATTCACACTTCTGAAAAAAAAAATCATGATTTCACCAAATGTTTCCCACAATGGCCCATATGTAATTATAAGAGGGATTTATTAATATGATTTGACATTGAGAAGTAAAATTTGTAAATCAGAAACTCTAATGTCAATAAAAAGAGGCTACACAATATTATTCTGAAGGCCCATGTTCTGAATTTAGTATCTCTAACTTCTTGAATCTGTTTCTTCAATCTGTCTTGTCTTCTGTTGTCAGCACTTGAAATATCTGAGATACTTTCATGCAGCTGTATTTTAGAATCTTAGTTAACCTTTGCTAACCACTAAAACAAAGATTTCTGTTCCTATGCCCAATATCATGTATATGTTCTGGAATTATTTTTCATTTTAATAATTTCCTAGGAACACTAAGAAATCCAAGTTATGGCTATCTTAACTGTAGTAATGCATTTCATGTTACTTAGACATTCTCCATATCTTTAACGAAATAAGAGAATTGTCTGTGCTCAATTGCAATCTAATATTTTCCATGGATTCCCTGTTTTAGGGAAGTGGTGTTTTATGGAATGGTTATTAAAAATGATTATTTTAAAGATTTTATTTTGAAAATATTAATTACTACATATAGAAAGCTTCTGTCACAGTAACATTTAATTTACCTACTACATACAAAATAATCTCTCAGTATTTGGTGCACATTAGTATGACTTGTGGACTCCTAAAGTTAATACCATGGCATTTGACTGACTCAATGATTCATAAAGAGGTTAGCTAAATAATAGGATATGAGTAAGCTACAAGGCAAATGCCAAGTGTTCATTTTGAGTCCAGAAAAAATTTTGGTTGAGAAAATTAAAACAATTGGCACTTGAATGTAAGACAAATATTATGCTTAAAGTCAAGATTATCATCCAGTGTTTAGTTTACGGTATATTCTTCTAGGAAAAGGTAACAAATTGAGGGTTTGCTAAAGAAAGAATAAAGGTATGACATATGATTTTGGTATTAATTCTCTACTTGAAGAATTCTAATCTCCCTTATTAGAATTCAGTGCTATAAAATCTGTGATGATATAGAACAGCTTGGTCATAATTTACTGTTTGAAATGAGATATGCATGCTTCCCCAAATTTATAGTTGATGTGTCTTGCCTCCTTCCAGATCCATTTATTTACCAAGTAGATGTCTTCATTATCCCATATTTAATTCATAGATAATAATTTTCAGGTGAAATAATAAATAGTGCCTGGTGTAGGTATCTACATAAAACAACATCTGACATGAAGCTGTTTATGGCTGCTGTAAGACTTTATTTTGCTCACAGAACATCATTTTGGCCAGTATTCAAGAGAAAGTATTCTTTTGCATATGGGATTACTTGGCATATTTCAAATGCTGGTGGTAGGCTATTGCATATTAGAGTTAATCATCAAAAGGCATGTTCACTGGTTGTTACCTATAACAGCTGACTGATGTATCAATAGGTATTTCTTTGTGTGACACCCTCACACCACTCTGAGTAATTTCAAGCAGTGGGCAGCTCAAGGAAGAAAAGTAGAGCTGAAGAGATGACTCAGGGGCTAAGGTTCTTGCTGCCAACCTTAGGGACCTTGGTTTAATCTGCTGCATTTTTTTACTGGATCACATTGGTAAATTGTTTATATTATATAGGTATAATACCAAAATAGTTTGATTCACATACTAGTAAGCATTCAAATCACAACTATGGCTGTACTTTCTGCCAGATGAAGAGAAATTAACTCTTAAGAAAGTGAAACAATGTTGCTTAAAATATGTTGTGAAGTAAAGACAAAACAAAACAAAATGCTTCCATCAACCCTACCTTTTAAATCTTAGTGAAGCAGCCATGTACATTGCTTAGGACAATGGAGTTTTCTATTATTTGGCAACTCATTATTTTAATAAGAGTATTCAGATGTTTTATTTAATTAATCTTATTTTAATCATCTTTCTGTTATACATAAAAAAGGAAAGGAGGAAAGGTTTACTTTGGATAATCATTAGAGAATTTCAAGTTTGTAGTCATAGGGCAACCTCATTTTGTTTTTTTTGTTGTGGGACAACATAGTACATGATGGTGGAAGTATATAACAACATTTTTTACTTCACAGTAGCTAGGGAGCAAAAAGAGGACAGTGCCTGGAGTTCCTGTATCCTCAAGAAGGATATCTCTCTTACTAGGTTCCATCTCTTATAGGATCCCTTATTTCTTAGTAACATTACAAGATGGATGCCTGATGGACCTGGGAAGCATACCTTCTTTAATAAACATTTCAGATACAGAATATTTAACAAACCCAAATAATCACTTAAAGGCCAGTAAAATATAAAATCTAGGAGTGATATGACAATATGCAATGTAGTCTTTTACCAAACTCTCAAAAACAGAATAAAATATAAAGAAACAACACCAAAATCAAAAATCTGTATACATTTTAAAATAAGGTTCTAGTTTCCTAGTCTCCAAAGCTAAGCAGGACCAAGTGGTTATTTATTTCTATGAATGCTCTATTTATAAATATCTAGCTAGATGTCAGTTTTCTCTGCTGGCTTTCAAACACTTTCATTTCATATGAGCAAGAAGAAAATTGGGATTTTGAAAAGAGTAGAAATTTAACATATAGAAAAGAGTTTTCTTTTGCTCCATCTATTATTCATTAATCTCATACTTTCAAGAATATTCCTGAAGAAATGCTGTCAGCCAAGACAATATGTGTCAGTCAACACAGCCAAAGCATCCATTCTTTTGGTGTTTAACATCTAGTTGTGAGAATAAATATATCAACAGAAACATCCTCTGTCATAAAAGCAGAATTAATTATAATTCAGGAGAATATAATACACAAGTAAATGATGTAAAGATCTTAAATATATTCTAAATTTCAAACTTTAAAACTGTAACTGTTTCTAAACATCTCACATCTACACACCTAATGGGTACTAAATACATGAACAAATTCAACATCTTGTTCAGTACTTCAGAAAAAGGGAAACCATCTTTTAGGAAGGAATCTCATGAGTATATTACCATATATGTTTGATCAATCACAAGAACAAAGACAATATTTTAAAAGAAAATTAAATCACATTAAAACATGTAGTGTTTAATTCAGATTACCTCAAAAGTGCCCGAGTTTATAGCTGGCTACAAAGGGGAGGAATATTTACCTAGCAACTAAAAAGACTATACCATCTTTCTATTTATTCTCTTATACAAGTTTGAAGAACAATGTTTAACATGATGTGAAGGCTTATTCCATAAATCTAGCTGCACCAGTTAAGATTTCCATAAAACTGAAGGTTCATGTTAACCCCCTCCAGAAGTCATCCAGAAGGGTGACACATCTAAGTCAGCCTTCATGACCCCATGACACCTGCTGCATTTGCAGTCAGCCTGGCTCAGTTAACAGATTTTGGAGAACATATACAAGCCATGACTAACAGAGTCAGAGACTACGATAAATCAGAAGTGTTTTAAGTCACTAAAGGGAGTAAGTTTGTTATGCAATAGTAACAGTAGGGGAAGCATTGGAGTGGGAAGATATTAGCTATAGTTTGAGCAGGTAAGGAATGCAAACTTTCCTTTCAATCTTTTCAGTTAAATGAGTGCATCCCGAGAGAAAAGCAAGTAAGAAAAAAATAGCTTTCCTTGTTCCTAAAGATAGATTCTGAATTTAGGAACTGAGCAGGGGTTTAGGAATAAGAAAACCATTTACACAGATCAGAACAGATAAGACAAGTATATCTTAGAAGTTTTGGAGTTTTCTTTTCTTCTCTTTTTTCCTCACATTAATTTATTTATTCCCTTTGCATCCTGATCATAGTCTCCCCTTTCCTCCCAGTTTCTACTCACAAGCCCCAACCCCTATTCTCCTCTCCCTTTCACCTCTGAAAATGGGGAGGTTTCCCCTGTGTATCAACTCACCTGGGGACTTCAAGTCATTGCACTACTAGGCACATCTCCCCTCTCCACTGGGGTCCCTCTCCCACTAGGACCAGATAAGGCAGCCCAGTTTGGGGAACAGGATCCAGGCAGGTAACAGTCATGGTTTTCCTCCAGCCCCTATTCCAGTTGCTAGGAGACCTACATGAAGACCAGACTGAACATATGCTACATATGTGCATGGGGCCTACTTCCAGCCTGTTTATTCTCTTTGTTGTTGGTTCTGTCTCTAGGGTACCTAAAAGACATTAGTTGACTCTACTGGTCTTCCTTTTGAGTTCCTATCCCCTAAAAGTTCCTCAATCATTTCCCCAACTTTCCCATAAAGACTTCCAGAGCTCCGACTAATGCTTGTCTGTGGTGCTCTGCATCTGCTTCAGTCATCTGATGGACGTGTCATCTCAGAGGACAGATATGCTATTATTCTAAGCTCCTGTCTACAAGCATAACAGTATCATTAATAGTATCAGGGATCGGTTCTTGCCCATGAGATTGATCAGAGATTGGTTCAGCCATTGATTGACCATTCTCTCATTCTCTGCTCCATCTTTGTCCCTGTACTTCTTGTAGAAAGGACAAATTTTGGGTCAAAGATATTGTGGGAAAGGTTGGTGCCCTTATCCATCCAATGGTATTCCTATCTGGCTGAAGGAGGTGGCCACTTTAGGCTCCATATCACCTATTTTTATAAGTCTCATATAGAGTCACCTACATAGTGTCTCTTTAGGTTCTCCCATCCCATGTCTCTGCCATATCCTAGAGAATCCCATTTATTTGCCCTCACTCAGCACTCCATCTGGCTCTGGGTTACCTCCCAGAGGATGATGGATGATATTTAATTCCATCAGTATTGTGTTATTTATTTTAAAGAGATATCATCTATCTTTTAAAAATGCAAATATGACCATTGACATTTATTTTCTAGTTCAGAGAGTATCAAACCAGCAACATATTTTATCATATAAACAATAGGTTCTTGATAAGGAAGAAGAGAGTTCATTGAGTTGAGCCCCCTGATATATTATTCAATCCCATTGTTGGCTCTATCAATATATATTTAAAAGTGATGCTACGTGCAGTCAGTAAACTATACATACACACACATACACACACAACAATGATAAACATACATCTGCAATAGTAACAGATATCTATCACATTTGAGATGGCGCCTTGGGAAATACAAAAAAATGGAGAGATAGGTATACATGATATGAATAAATTAATAATTGAAATTCTCAAAAAACAAAATTATAGGGAAAAATCTTAAAATGCAAAGCCTTCGGGCTGATGTATGTCTAAGGAAAAGCTTAAGAAGGCTCACACAGACATGTGTCTACACTTTGTCGATAGTTTTTCATCCGCATATGTGTATTCAGATTATTTATTTATTTTATATATTTATTTATTTATAAAGCTTTTCCTATTGATACAACACAGATCAATCCTTTTAGAAATATGTATAACTATGTAAATTTTCATTGCCTGTTTAAGGACAAGCACAGATTTTATCAGTTATTACAGGCCAGAATATAATAATGTAAGAAAAAAACTCACATTCTGATTTACATGGAATTATTCCAATCCCCTATCTCTAGTCCTTTTATAGGCTTGATTTTCAGCTCTATGGACTTCATTTTCATGAGCTACTCCCCAAATATCCTACCAGTCCTGTGAGATTTAAGGCAGCTGCTATTCTGCAACCAAGCAAATCATATTTAATCATTGGTTCTTCATTGTAAAACATATATTCCTGAATCAAAGAAGTGGAAAGATCAAAGTCAAATGGTTACTGCTAATGGAATTTCTCCTAAAATGTATTAGATTTTTTTAAAATCCCAAGATAAATGATGGATATCACTTTAAAAATGCAAACAAATTCTGCAAACATGTATTGAAAATATACTATAAACAAATTGCTGATCTATGACTTTAATAATATTACTTGATCTACAAGTGGAAGAGAAAGCATACCATCCTGTTGCAGATAAGGAACTAGGGTTCATTGGTGATAAGACAAATGAATCAAAGTCTCACAGGTGAGTAAAATTAACTAAGTCAGATTTCAAATTTAGGTCTGGGAAGTAAATTAGTGATGTTAATTACTTATCATCTAATAGCTCAGAGTTCCAAAGAATTAGATCTGCTTTAAACTGATTAAGTACAAATGTATTCTACTGCTATATAAATGTATGAACATACATGTGATCTATATATCATCTATCTGTAATATATATTTATCTCAATAGATAATATTTTTATTAATATTCCTTTAGATAGATCAAAGCACAATATAAAGGACACCAACAGGATGCTATGATTTGAGTTATATAGGATATATAACATTAGTCCCAATTTATTTTAAAGCATATTTAATATTTGTATCAGTATCACCAATTGTTAAAATTTTGTATGACCAAGTAAAGAAGAATACATTTAATTTTACAATAATGCAATACAAAATTTTCTTGGCATACTCACAATTTTGTCATTTATTTCAAAATTTAATTCCCCAGAAGCCTAGTAATGGGCATATGTAAACCAAATGGCATATGGAGAAGTATGTGAGTAAGACATTTGCCTATACTATAATACTATTCCTTAAATAGTGGAATATTCAGGAAAATTCCCATTCAGTGTTTCATTTCATGATGTATGTCTCATATAGTGACTTTAAGCAACATAGGAAAACAACAAAGCCATTCATTGATATTCCCAATGCATTCTTTTAGAAAGTTCATACTTTATTATAATATGTATATATATATATATATATATATGTGTGTGTGTGTGTGTGTGTGTGTGTGTGTGTGTGTTTGTGTGTACCTCTACTTAACAGATTGTTTCTTCAAGACATTTCTTCAGATCATAAATATAGAGGATGAAGTCAGACATTATTTCAAATGTACAGAGAACATGATGATTAGAGAGTATTATAATTTCAGAAGTGGGCATTTAATTCTAAGCACATAAGCCAGCAGACATCCTTTGCCTTATGCAATGATAACAGATCTCCGCAATAAATTAAATAACATAGATGGGGGGTTACTGTTAAAAATGCTCCAGAACCCCTTTTATTTTTCTATAACTGTGGAGGACTTTAGGCATTCTATGAACTTAAAAATCAGATAGAGAAGTAACAGAGCATGTGTAAAAAAACCAAAAGAGGTATATCTCTTTTCAGGATATGGAGAGAGTATATCTATATGTAAACTTATCTGTTAATAAATAAAAAGAGGCTAATAACTGAGAGTGGGTAGACATGGAATGGGGGAAAGGCTTGAAGGGCAAAGGGGAAATGAAGAAAATTATGTAACTCAACCAATTTTAATTAAAATTATGTTTTAAAGGTCACTATACAAATATAAATATTTAAACAAAACACCTCTCTCTCTCTCTCTCTCTCTCTCTCTCTCTCTCTCTCTCTCTGTGTGTGTGTGTGTGTGTGTGTGTGTGTGTGTGTGATCACCTAAGATAACAGTTGATGAGGTTGTTTAGAAATATCCATTGATTTTCAGTAGCATTCATGTGAAGCAATCTCAGAAAGTAGTACCTCTGAATTCACATTAGAGGCAAGACAATGGCTAGGTCTTAGATTTCAGAAGATTGGATAGAATATGGGTGTTTTAGGCACTTATCATGACGTGAGAGCCATTGTTGTAATGTCTGAAGCACAGACAGGCAGAACAGTGATGGGGCAAAGAGGGCAAAAGGAAGGCAAATTTAATAAAGACAAACACATCATTGGAGTGGAACGCCAAAAGCCTTAATTAAATCTAATTGTCTGAAGAAGTTTTCTATTTGTTTGCACTAATTCCTAATCAATTTCAAGAACTCAAAATGCTGTTTTATTTGGACATAAAAGTGAGAAGATGCTATTTTCTAATTAATTGAACTTCCATTGTTCCTTCACATGAATGCTACTGAAAATCAATGGATATTTCTAAACAACCTCATCAACTGTTATCTTAGGTGATCACACACACACACACACACACACACACACACACACAGAGAGAGAGAGAGAGAGAGAGAGAGAGAGAGAGAGAGGTGTTTTGTTTAAATATTTATATTTGTATAGTGACCTTTAAAACATAATTTTAATTAAAATTGGTTGAGTTACATAATTTTCTTCATTTCCCCTTTGCCCTTCAAGCCTTTCCCCCATTCCATGTCTACCCACTCTCAGTTATTAGCCTCTTTTTATTTATTAACACATAAGTTTACATATAGATATACTCTCTCCATATCCTGATATATATGCATATATATGGATGCTGAGTCATTTTTCTTTTTATTCTTTTTTTTTTTTTTTGATTTTTGAGACAGGGTTTCTCTGTGTAGTCCTGGCTGTCCTGGAACTCACTCTGTAGACCAGGCTGGCCTCAAACTCAGAAATCCACCTGCCTTTGCCTCCCAAGTACTGGGATTAAAGGTGTGCACCAACACCGCCTGGCCTCTGCGTCATTTTTCTTGTTTGTGTTAATATGGTTTTATAGCTGACCACTACGAAACGAACAACCAATAAAGGGACTCATCCCCAAGAGGGGCTAATTCCCCTTCTTTCAGCACATATTAGTTTCTGTACTTCTGTTTACATGTGCTACTACATGAACATTTCCCTCTTCCATGTTAAAATGGTCATTAATAAATCACCCATACTTAGGTCTTGATTGGAAGACTGTTTCACAGAAAATTTCCAGGTGTTCTGATCCTTCAATAACATGGAATAATCACAGAAATCAGTTAAGTCTGGCTGCCAAAGAAACTACTCCTTTAAACATAGCCCATCCCAGAAAGCCTCAGTAGATGAATCAAAGAGATGAAAAGATCCTGGGGACCCAACCCCATCATCTATGGCTCAAGAATTTTCTGGACATGGGGGCAGAAATTTTTTCTATAGAACAAACTATATACAATGTTTTTATTGACCAAAGACTGACAAATTTTGAGAGAGCTTTCAGGGTAAAAATGCCCAGCCCCACACTTTGTAACATATTTTTGAGACCTGGTCTCATGTAGCACAGGGTTGTCTCCAACTCATTATAAAACAATTTACCTTTGAATTTTTGATCTGACTTGCCCTTGAATGACAAAATCTGAGTGATGCTCTCCTCAACACAACTGTTATCAGAAGTCAATGCAAACTTGTTTATTTTGTTTTGTTTTGTTTTGTCTTGTTTTATTTTATTGGTGTATATTTATCATTTATTGGGTTGAGTTTCATATAGACAATTTACTTCAAGCATATCTTATATTCTGGCCATATGCAACTCTTACCATTTTTTCTCATTAGCCCTCTCTACCCTTTACCTCATCCACTCATCGTGTTTTGATCTAATTTTTGAAATACCTTAAAGTTGAGTACTGTATATCTGAAGCAAGCAGTAAACAATCAAAGTATTCTAAAGTTCTTCCTGGTTGACTGTTTTCTGCTAGTCATTTAATTCATAAGAAATCAGTCCCATTTCTTCATTAAATATGTCTATAATATAAATTGAATATATGGCCGGGCAGTGGTGGCAAACGCCTTTAATCCCAGCACTTGGGAGGCAAAGGAGGGAGGATTTCTGAGTTCGAGGCCAGCCTGGTCTACAGAGTGAGTTCCAGGATAGCCAGGGCTATACAGAGAAACCCTGTCTCAAAATCCCCCCTAAAAATAAATTGAATATATAGTCATAAATTCCATATATGTGTGTGTATGTAAAATCCCTTTGATTTTGTTTTTTCCTTTCCTTTTCTTTTTTTCTTTTTCTTTCTTTCTTTCTTTCTTTCTTTCTTTCTTTCTTTTATTTTCTTTTTTTTTCTTTTTTTTTTTTTTGGTTTTTCAAGTCAGTGTTTCTCTGTGTAGCCCTGTCTGTCCTGAAACTCACTTTGTAGACCAGGCTGGCCTCGATCTCAGAAATATGCCTGCCTCTGCCTCCCAAGTGCTGGGATTAAAGGCATGCACCACCACCGTCTGGCTATCCCTTTGATTTCTTACTCTTCTTTCATACATACTTTTATTATAAAAATTAATTCTAGTATCTCAAAATGACAGCAGTCATTCAATATTGCATTTTCATATTTATTATATTTCATTAACATGAGGACATACAGTTGTATATACTGTCCACCACACACTCCATTTCTCCTTATGATCAAATGAAACTCCATTATTTACTCTTTTAAGCACCAAAAGATAGGATTAACTGATGCTACTTTATGCACTGAAATTTTTGCATGCCAACAATTGTATTAGAATTTCAGTTAATCAAGACATGATCAAGGAATATATGAGCATTACAAATAATCAATAAACCATATAAACATTCTAAAATGATTTCATATGGTATCTAACAAATGGTATTCTATTGAAAACAATACAAAACCATTGCTTCTCTTTGACTTATATTATGTACATATTGAGTGAGGCAAAGGGACTGATCTCCTATGAATTAAGTGAGTAGCAGAAATGAATCAATCAGGAAGAATTTTAGAACGTTATGATTATCAACTACTTG
Source organism: Apodemus agrarius (assembly GCA_964023405.1). Taxonomy (NCBI): domain Eukaryota; kingdom Metazoa; phylum Chordata; class Mammalia; order Rodentia; family Muridae; genus Apodemus; species Apodemus agrarius. Next base: position 28,608,033 of record OZ030014.1, read on the forward strand.
CTTCAGATGAATAGTTCTCAATTTTAAAGTATTTAAAACTTTAAAAGAAAAATGTAACATTCTAAAAGGTAGACAAGATATGTACATTCTTCTGTAAATCTAAATTCAGAGTCTTTAGCCAGAATACAATAAAAAGGCCAAGTGGAGGCAGGGGGCTGTCATGTTCTTAAAAGCTGCCATGTAAAACGTGTTGAGTACTTTGGAGATAGATCACAACCTTGCCCAGGTGATGAACAAATGCAGAATGGTTGGGCAACAAGGAAAGCAAAGAAACACAATGGAAACAAGCCAGTTATATTTATGGTATTAGATATAGAATACCTGCACTAAGGATTTTGTGTTGGTAAATTATGTATATATTTAGAAATAATTAATTAAAGTTGGTAGTGACAACAGTCAACTAGCAAATTTTTCACTCCATGATTCAGATTATGAATAAATATTTAATTCTTTGATTATAAAAATCACCTAATTAGAAAGGTTCTCTCTCTGTCTCTGTCTCTCTGTCTCTCTGTCTCTCTGTCTCTCTGTCTCTCTCTCTCTCTCTCTCTCTCTCTCTCTCTCTCTCTCTCTCTCCCTCTCTCTGTCTTTCTGTGTCTCTATCTATCCCTTTCTTTCCCTCTCTTAAATTTCTTTTAATATTGTAGGTTAAGGGTTCATCACCTGGAAATGGACTGAAATTCAAACTGTGGAAAGAAGGCTAAATAAAATGCATTACACCACCTGGATATAGATGTCACACAAAGCGGTCTGGGGAAATGGACTGCTTCTTCCTGGCCTCCTTCAATGACCTAATGTGTGCCTCAGGTCCCTTTATCATGAAGGTGAAATTGGAGTAGGTGAGTAAAATCCCACCCTAGCTTCCAGGTTCTGCAGCCTTTCCTGGCTGCAAACTACACTATAGACCTGTGGTGATTCTCCACAGCTTTGGCAACATCCCATCCAACCCTTGACACTGACAGATTTAGGGATGACAGATTCTCCTCTAATTACTAGGTGTACTGATGGATTGATTGTCAAGTTGCTGACAAGTCTGAGAGGGAAGGAACGTTGAAATGTGAACTCTGATCACCTGTAGCAAAGAATAATTCCTTATACTGCCAAGTGATTATTTTGTTAAATGCTCAAGAACTTGGTTAACAAAAATAGGAAATAATTGCAATGCAGCAAAATTTTCCTGAAACATTAGCCTCTTTATAAATGTATCTTTAATTCTAAAAATAGTGAAGCTAACAGTATTAGTTGTAGAAGCTCTCTGTATCGAGAGCAAGCATTAATAATCATTTACATCACCAGAGACTGTACAGCATGTTCTAGCCATTCTAACTATTTAATGACTTTAACTTCATTATAAATAAGCTTATTCAGTGCCTTCAAATTTGTTATGAGGAGAATTATTAGAGAAAGTTCTAAAGTGAAAATAAAACATGTGTTTGCCAGGTATATCATTTTGAAACATATATCATTATAACACAACAACCCATACAATGAATTACCTTATTTTTTACCAGTCATGAATGTTGTCTTATGGACTCCTATCTTTCTTCTGAGAATTCTGTATAAATCATTGGCTTTCCCAGTCTTCATGGAGTGTATACTCATGAAAAAAAAAATCAGTCCTATTAAGATCACTTTGTGTTCTAGCTAAAATACAAGGGTAATAAAAGACAGATCCTTACAGTATAATACAGAAGTAATTCCTTTCTAAAAGGCTCAGTTTGAATCTTAGGTTTGTGTTTTGTAAGCCTACTTCCCAGTCTAAGGCATTATGGGGGTGGATGAAAGTTAAAGGTGCTTGTTAGAGGAAAGTTAGGCTGCTTGGAAATATCCTCCAGACATATTTGAACCACAACCCTTTCTGTTTGTTCTTTCTGAAAGGCACAAGGTGAACAGCTTGATCTCTCATGCACACTCGGCCATGATGCCTTAACGCAGGCACATCCAAACATAACTGTGTCCTCTTGCACCCCAAAAGCCCCCACCTTCCCTCTGGAAGTGTACTATCTCAGGACTTGGTTTTATTAAGTGTGAAAAAATAGAGGGCACATTTTCTTCTTAGTACAAATTAAAAAAAAAGAAAGAAACAATGGAAGTATAAAGAGAAATTTCTATTTCATCTTAATTGATTCCTATCAGTGTACCATTTGCATATAGGTTCAACTGTATTTTTAGAGAAACAGAATAGGCAGCATATACAGTGAAAATTTTCAGGACAGAAGAGTTGTAAGGTAAAGAAAAATATATGAGAAACATCTCTTTCTGAATAACCAATACATATTTGTATTGAGTTTTAACATCTACCAACAGTGTTTGAATTCACTTCAGAATTAGCATGATCATTGCAAATTAATCAGTCAAGTTGCCCATGCTTCAGACACAAGTCACATATATGTTCTTCCCACAGCATCTTTATTTTGAACCTCTTCAGATGTAATAATATAAATAAAAACAACTAAGAGACAGGAAAAGCTACATGCAAAGGTAGGTAGGCTAGCTTTAATAAGTACAATCTGGAGGCCCACATAAATGAATCTATGAATAAGGAAGTTCTGAGGAGGATTATATAGCTTCCATTGCCTGTGTCTGTGGTAGCAGGTGATCACTGCTACTACAGTGATTCCCTACTACAGTGTTCCAAGAACATTAATTTTTTTCCATCAATACAAAATTTTCCTCTTTTATCTAAAAATTAGTGTTTTGGTGAATAAAACATCTGGGAGTATACAAAATAAATCTGGTATATGATATAATGAAATCAACAAAGAAACAGAGACACATACATTTGCACATGTATGTGAATATGATCATTCATGCATGCAAGTTGTATAGAATGAAAACTGTTAGGTATTTAGACATTCAAACTTTAAACCATGACAAATTACAGTCAACATGCAGCATATGGAAGCAGTCACTTGTTATGCTCAAGTGAACTCTATCTACTAGTTATAATCATGGGCTCTATTAGCTTCTGAAATTTTGAATTAAATGAACTTTGTTATTTGAATGAGGAAAAGTAAAATTAAAACACTATAAACTACCAGCACTTGGGAGGCAGAGGCAGGCAGATTTCTGAGTTTGAGGCCAGCCTGGTCTACAGAGTGAGTTCCAGGACAGCCAGGACTACAGAGAGAAACCCTGTCGCGAAAAAACAAACAAACAAACAAAAAACACTATAAACTAGAAAAAGCAGTTTTGAAGAAGTCAAGGTGCTAAAAAGCAGGCTTCAAAATTCTCAAGTATTCTATTGTGATTATGGCATTTCTCTATGTAAAGAGGTATTCGTTTTCACAAGTACCTTGGCAATGGAGTTACTATATTGTCATTTTTTTCATAGAACTGTTCATTTAATTATAACCCTAGAGGATAAAGATTATTCACAAGAAAACTTTTATAATATGGCTCTGGTATATTGAATTTTCAAGCTTGGAAAATTCTTGTCAAAATAGAAAATTTGATTTTTTTCCCTAAGGGACATTGTGTTATTTTATTACTCTTAGTTAAGAGTAAGTGAAATTATTGAACATTATTCTTATAATGTATAGAATCATTAAATATAAATAGAATTTCCCTGTCTTCTTTCTTAAGTCTCCAATGGGTTCTTCAGACTCAGTTGTGCATATTGCTTAATTATCTTAGAATGTATCTAAAGTGTTAGGTACTATGTTCATTTTTATGTATTCAGATTGCTGGGTATTAACTTATCCACACTGAATTTTGATTTACTGGAATACCTCCAAGTATTCAGTCTCTTCTTCCTTTAAAAAGAAAGAAAGGGACAAAATAAAGCACCACTTCATGTCATCTGATAACAAAATATATCCTTTATGGAATCTTGAGCTTAATTGAATTCTTGGCATTACTGAACTCTGATTAAATGTATTTGGATCAATGTTAATTGGCTTAGCTAGGAAGTTCATTTCATTCAGTAACACAGCTATATGAATTCAAACCTTTCTTGTTTTCTTTTGGGGAGGGCAATACATTTCTTTCTGTGTCATTGAATTGTGTTATTGGTGAAATGACAGCTGAATAGTACTCCAAAAATGTATAAATTGGAAACATTGTAAGGCAGTTACTTACATATGATAAATGTCCATATAGACAAGCAAATATATAGATTTATTAGTTGTGCATCTTCTATTATTGTTAAAAATTTCCATTTTGTTCAGTTTCAGGTGGGAACTTCTCCTGTGAACTCTTGAATATCTCTCTTGCATCTTTTCTGAAGGAGAGAAAAACTCAAGAATCCATGTCAACCATTGCTTGAGAAGAATTTCCAGTAATGTTTTCTTGCAAGGTTTTACAAAGCAATCAGTTATGAATTCAGTGACTTTGTTCTCTCTAGTTAGTAGCCAAAAATCTATGAATGGAATAGGATGTGTAGCTAATTCAACATTTGTTTACTCTTTTCAGGATGCTATTCTATTGTCTTTACATATTTAATATCTAATATATACCAATACATACATTCTAGGTATTTTTATGTCACTCTGACACAGCCAGAGTCATTTGAATCATGGAACCTCAATTCGAATGATGCCCTCACAATAGTCTGCAGACAATCATGCAGCTTTCTAGCAGCTTTGGTCAAACTGGGTACACCTGGAAGAAAAGCTGAGGCTGAAAGAGAATGGGAAGAGAGAGAAATAACAAAGCCAAAAAAAAGTTCTTTCTGATCAAGGCTCAATGTTTAATATCTTAACTCAGAATATATAGAGGAGACCCATCCCCTATGTTGCCAGAATCTCTTCATTAAAATAAGCTCAGTTACTCACCAGGTAGTGGCTTCTTGCAGGAAGCTGTGAATGTGGTCGAACAATAGACTTTACCTAGGTCTGAAGGCTCTACCCTAGGCTAGGCAACTGTGGCAAACAAGGTCCGATTTAGCCAGCTCAAGACTGGGGAAAGGGCACACAATCATTTGATGTATTTTCTTGATTTATGCTTGATATGGGAAGGTTCAGTTCTTTGTGGCCAGTGCCACCCCTGGTCAATTATTGCTGTGTGCCTTAAGAAATTAGGCTGATTAAACTGTGAGGAGCAAGCCAGTAAGCAGGTTCCTGCATAGCCTTTAATATGAATCTGCATCCAGTTTCTTACTGTGAATTTTTGACCAGACATTCTTCCATGGTGTATTGTGATAAGAATATATAAGCATGAAGTAAACCCTTTCCTCCCTAGGTTCTCTTGGTCAACGTATTTTACCACGACATCAGAAACATTATCTAAGATATGTATTTAATATTACCCAAAACACACACACACACACACACACACACACACACACACACACACACTAATATGTATATATTATATATGTAGAAAATATAAATAATATATATGCATATATACACAAAATATTAGAATAATTAACATAAAAGTAGCATTCAATTCATCTTCTATTCTGTTCTCAAAAATAAGTACTAATTTCATCTTAGAGATCAAATAAAATTATCTTCCTATCTTAACAACTAGGACATTGATGATAGTTTGGCTTACCAGGGCTTATTTTATTACTAAAGCAAAAGTGTGCCTTTTAATATTCTTGGAGAAATAGTCACAAAATAAGGATAGAATATATTTCAATATCACAAAATGTATGTTTGAAAAGTGTTATGGTATCTAAAATATTTTCTTATATGAAGTAGTTAGGAGGTACCAAATATTCATTTTTAGTAAGGCGATGTGTGAACGCTCTCGTAAGTTGTTTAGTCTTTGATGAATGAGTTGTCAAAACTAATTCTTAGTTTTGGGATTGTTCTATTTTCCTGTCCATAACTTTAACACAAGTCATATAGAATCCTTTAAAAAGCACATTAAGCCATCTGGAACAGAAGTTAAATCCATGTTCTCTTGCCCGTGGACTCTCCCATATTCTTAGAGACAAAGGTACTTACTTCTTTGTCCTGCATGGCATCTGGCTCACTATCTGTCACAAGATAAATTCACACAAAAGTTTTACTGAAAGAACAAGAAAATCTTTTAAGACCAACAAATTTCTTTATTTAATCTTTATTTTAAAAATTATTTTATTTATTTACGTTCCAGCTAATGCCTCCCTCTTCTATTCCCCCTCCGAGAACTCCTTATCCTGTTCCTCCTCCCTCTTGCCTCTGAGAAGGTTCTCCACTGTAACCAGGCATCCTCCTTCCCTGGGGTCTCAAGTCTCCATAGGATTAGGTACAATTTTCAAGGCAATGTTAGAAGCTTATTTCTCTTTTCAGATGAGACCCTGTGTGTTTGCATTTTCTTAAAGCATATACCGTCTCCTTCCATTTCCCAGACTTGAAGATAATAAAAGGAAACTCTCATCTCCTCGAACAATTAGTGGGAGAAAGATATTCTTTCTGAGTTTAAGATGCCTCTGATTTAAATGTGTTTTAGGGAGCAACTCCAATGAAAGATCTGAAAGCATTTGGATTTTACAATCACTGTGAGATGCTGTTTACTTTCTTTTTTTTTTTTTTTATGTTCCTGATTTACTTTGGTGTGTTTTTATTGGAATAACGTAATACAAGGAATTAATTAACTATTTTCTAAAGCATTGGAAATGGCAGAGTGCAAGCTATTTGGGCCCCATTTTGTCATACAGTGGGAAAGGGAGAAATTTCTTAGGTGGAACTTATTCCTAATAAGTGTAATTCTAGTAGAAAGGTAGAGTTGGTAAATCAGTATTTGTGTGTGTGTGTGTGTGTGTGTGTGTGTGTGTTTTAATTTTTTCATCTTAACACATTTTCTTAATCCCTAAACAAGCCTTCTCAAATAAGCAAAGCAACTGTTAATCAGAGACCTCTGCCTAGAGGGATATGCAAAGCTACCAGACTTGGCATAAATCACCTTCTCTCAAATATATAGATGTATATTCAGAAGCTATTTTCTATGAGGACATTAACTTGGCAACCAAACCACAGATAACAGAAACTGTTCAAAATGTACCTCGTTGACAGTTACTTCTATTTTCTTGCCCAAGGCAATGAATTATTGCTGTTGTTACTGGTTCAAGAACATTTATGAAACCTCAAGCATCAAGCCCAATGAAAAAAACATTTTTCTGGACCTCTCTGCATTACTCAGTATTTAATAAAAATAGCACCCTTTATGAAGATTGTGACTCAGTCACTCATCTTCTCTATAAGCGTAAGTTCAACATTGAGTGTACACACATACACACACACACACACACACACACACACACACATAGGACTAAGTAGTTGTCTGACATTATCCTCAGTCATTCTTCCATTTTATTCATTGAAGCAAAGTCTCTCAGTGAAACCCAAAGCTCATTCTGCTTGCCTGACTAAGCAACTTTTCTCAGGTTCCTGTTGGCACCTTGCTTTGAGGCTGGAATTACAGGTCAGGATCACTCAGCGTTTACCTGGGTTCTGGCTATTTGAAATCAGGTACTCAGAGTTACATGCTAAGCACTTTGACCATTGCGCTACCTCCTAGAGTACACTGACATTCTTTAAAGAATATATTTTTCACCTTTTTTCTTCATCAACATCCAAGCCTACCTTCCCTTTACTCCTCAAATTTATGACATATTCATGTGCATTTGTGTGTATGCTTATGCACTTACATGTGTGGGAATGTGCATGTCTGTGTGTGTGTGTGTGTGTGTGTGTGTGTGTGTGTACATGGAATTAAGACATGGAATTAAGGCTAAACACTTGGAATGAGATGACCTATCCTGGGACTTATCCTGGAGAAAATTGACTGTATTTCCCTCAGCAGTCACTGATTATGTATGGATTTTCATTTAGTGTGTGGTCTTGTGAAATTCCTCCAAGCCCGTTAGCATATTCACTGGTGTTATGATGCAGGTCTTGTTTTGGTGACCATATTGTTGAAATTTTATGAATGCAGGTTACATAAGCTGTCAAAATTACTTTAGCAGGACTCTTGTTTCTATGACTTTCATAGTATTTCTGCTTCCTTTGCTTTCTCCTTTATCCATTCCATGGGCCATTAGTACAAGAATTGTTTTGTAGATGTACTAACTGGGGCTGTGATTTTCACAATTACTTATTCTCTGAATACCCAGCAGTTGTGAACTCAGTAGTAGGCTCCATAGCCTCCAACAATAAGATTCCTTGGAATAAAGATGTCTTTAGAATGTTTTAGGTGCTACATCAATTTAGGGAAATGGTAGCCATAGGTTCCCCTCTAAGGTCCATATCCTCTTTACCCATGGTAGTTAGGTAAATAGAATCATGAACAAACTCCATATTGTTAAGTGACCTTAAATCCAAGCTGTTGGTTGTGCTCATGATATAAGGGACACTATTGTACCATTGGGATATATAGTTGACCTGGTTCACATGCTTAATTACTAAGTAGGTAGATGGGTTACTTTTTTCTTGGAAGAATGTATATATTGCACCTTCTAAAACTATGAGAACTGGCCCTCAGAAATAAAGTGTTTCTGAATGTGTTTTACTAAAACTCTATTGCTAAGAAAATTTAACTTAAAAAAAAATCAGTCAATGAGATTAGCCAAACCCAAAGTCTCCACATCTCAATGAATAAATATCCATACAGTTAGAAGAGCCATTCCAAAGCTATAGCATTACTTGATGAAGATTACACTATAACTATCCATTGTAATTATTGCACTTATCTCCTTGACCCTAAGAATAAAATGTATGATAAAACTGCCATCATAAAAAGTAGCTTTATATCTTTTTGTTCATATCATTATCCTCATCATATTTATCATTTCTTCTCCTTTACACATTATATTGAATCCACCCAAAAGCTTGTGTACACACATACATACACATATGGTATAGGCTAGGATTTCCATATGAGGAAAAATATGTGGCTTTTTTCTTTCGGAGACTTATGATATCAATTGATATCAAATGTTCTAAGTGAATCAATTTTACTACAAATCCTGTAATTTTATTTTTCTCTAGAGGTCAATAACTTTATTTTATGTATGTTCCAGATGTCATTAACAATTCATTTGCTGATGGACTTCTAAGTACTGTTCATTTTCTTGATGTAGTGAATAAAACATCAATAAGTAAGGGCTTCCAAATATCTCTATGTATTAGGCACTGAGTTATCTGGTATCCACTCAAGAATGAAGCAGATTAGTCACATGGACATGCTATTTTTAATTTTTTTGAGGTCCAAATTATTGATGTATTGATTTGCAACTCGCCAGCAGCAAAAGTTCTTCTTTCTTCAATTTATAGTTATTTATTAAATCTTTAACCACTATGATTAGGAATAGTCAGTGTAGAAGTAGAATCCATTATTTTAAAGATTAGAAAAAAATAAATGTATCTTTCATGGAAATCATTATGTTGAGGAAATTTTGGAGGTGTTGTGAAGTGCCTTGTATAAGACAGAAAACATTTTACTTCTTACAGGGAAGATATTGAAAATTTGCTTTCAGAAAAAGAGTTTTAAGATCATCATAAGAAGTGCTGACACTGTGTTCCAGCACTACAACATTTAATTACATCATACAGCAATGTAACTAATTAGCTTTATTCAAGAATGTGACGTTATGAAATATTATAAGGTCCTTTCTCTAGTGTGCTTTATTTAAGAGTTTAAATAACTATTGGGTCACTGTTAATATCCATGAACCAGAAAACAAATGTTTGAAAATCCCCACACAGCATATTTTGTACATTGTTTCTATAATTTATTTAAATATTAAGTTACTTAAATCCATTCTGTTATTTATTTTCTTTGAATATATACAGTATTGGAACAGTTCTAATATTGGAACAGTTGATTTTAAGGAAATTATAATTTTACTTTTAAAAAACTGTGCCATTAAAATATAACTTGCGTATCCCAAAATTAATGTGAGTCCATGATATACTTAGACTTTTTATTAAAGATTTTACCTGTGTGTGTGTGTGTGTGTGTGTGTGTGTGTGTGTGTGTGTTTATACCGGATATGAATGGCTATAAAGGCCAGAAGAAAGTATTACATTCCATAGAGCTGCAGTTACAGATGGTCATGAGTCATGTATCTTGAGAGCTGTGGACTCTTCAAGAGCATCAAATTCTCTTTCTCCCTGAGCTATACCTCTGCCCCACTGCTGGTTTTTAATGCTTCACATAAAATATCACTAAAGTGGTTCTCAACCTGTGGGTTATGAATATCAGATATCATGCATATTAGATATGTACCTTTTGATTCACAACAGTATCAAAATTATAGTCACAAAGTAGCAACAAAATAATAGTGTGGTTAGGGATCACCACAATATGAAGCACTGTATTAAAATGTCACAACATTAGGAAGGTTGAGAACTACTGGATGGGAACCATATAACAAATCAGTTAGTCACCATTTTCCTCTAGCCTGTGGAGTTGTTCTATCTATTTCCTGTCTTGATAGTTTTGCCAATCCTGATTTTCCTGGAATTATATAGTTGAGGTCATTTGTGACTGGTCTCTATCAATTAGTATCTTATGTCCAGGGTTGTCATAGGGTTTCTATTGCTCTGAAAAAAGACTGATTAAAAGCAACTTGATTTATTTCCTCTTACGGGCCACACTCCATCACAGGGATGTCAGGGCAGGAACTCCAACCTGGACCTGGACTTTGAAACCAAAGAAGAGGCTTTGGAAAGATTCTGCTTACTGACTTGATCCACATAATATGTTTAGTATGCTTTCTTATACCATCCAGGGCCACATGGGTGAAAATAGCTCCATCCATAATGAGTTGGGTACTCCCACATTTATAAATAATCAGGAAAAGGTCCTATCGACTTGTCAATATGCTATATGTATGGAGGCATTTTCTCAATTTAGTCTCTTCTCAAATAAGTCTAGCTTGTGTCAATTTGACAAAACATAAGAACTATTATTTTGTCACTATCATAATTTATTCTTGTTATGGAATTATTAGTATTTCACTTATTTTTACTGCTGAATGCTTTCTGTTTTATATGTCTTGCTTATTTGATTATTATTTGATTCTACCTTGCAGTAAATATGAGTGTTACTGCTCTTTAATAAACAGTTCATTATGTAACCTTCAGTTGGATAATTCAACCCAAGTTATCTAAACTGACGTCTCTTCCATATGGCCAAACAATCTTACTTTTGTTGCTTAGGGCTTTCTTCAATCATAATTGGAATGAAAAAATTAAAGTGTTGTGTAAATTAATATACTACTTGGCACTAATATTTTAAGGCTAATAGAGAGCATTTTAGTATATAGTTTAGTAACAGGTTTGGGGTGGCAGATATTTTTGTGAACACAATGTTTCCTAACAATAATATGACAAAATGATGGCCTACTACATCATACACTGACTGAACGGACAGCACTTATTAAGGTGGCAACACACTTAATATTGAAAACCTCCTGCCCATACACACAAAATATGTGGGCACATGTCATTGTCACTGAAGTGGAAAGAAAAAAATTAATACTCTGCCTATAGAATCTAAAAACTCACTTGCCAGTTAGAATAATTATTACTCCGAAATTGTGCCACTATAGGCCCAGGAAGGTTCTTGCTACTAAGGAAGAGAATTAAAGAAAACACAGGAGATTTGGGAGTTCCTAAAAGAGGTACTGGATTGCTATACTAAGCTTTATGTTGCTGCTGAGAATTCTAGATTATTTTTTTTAAATTAATCCTTATATTTGTTTGTATTCCAGCTGATGTCTCCTCCTCATTCTCCCCTCCCACAGTTCTTCATACCAGTCACCCTCCCATTTGCCTCTGAGAGGGTGTTCCCTCTTCCCTCCTGGACATCCCCTATCTTTGAGACCTCAGGTCTCTGCAGGATTAGGCACATTCTCTCCCACTGAGACCAGATGAGGCAGTCCTCTATTACATATGTGCCTGGAGCCTTGGACCAGCTCCTTTATATGTTCTTTGGTTGGTGCCTCAGTCTCTGGGAGCTCCCAGGAGTTTGGTTAGTTGACAACATTGGTCTTCAGTCCTTCCCTTAACTCTTCTATGGGGGTTTCTGACCTCAGTCTAATGGGTGGTAGGCTATAGTATCTGCATTTATCTTAGTCAGCTGTTAGCAGAGCCTTAAACAGACATCTTAACATTCACATAATTGTAGAAGTTGTAACCTTCCTAAAAGAGGAAAACCTAAATTGTCATTCATGTTCTCAGAGAGGAAAAATGTAGCAAATTATGCATAGAAAAGGGGAAAGAAAGAGAGAAAGAAAGAAAGAAAGAAAGAAAGAAAAAAGGGAAGGAAGAAAGAAAGAAAGAAAGAAAATATGAAGCCCATTCCTTGTATATGTGAATTTGGGATGGAATATTTTTCCTTAATATAAATTAAAATTAAAGTCAAAGGTAAATGTAAAATTAGTGTTTTTTTAAGTCTTTCTTATAAGGAATTTCATGTATTCTTTGTATTTCTTTTGTATGATTATGAACTCCATCAAAAGATGCATGTCAGTTACTTCATATATTCTGGTTTAATCTTAACTCTACAGAAGCTGGAGTCATTTGAGAAAAGGGAACTTAAGCTGAAGAAATAACCTTATCAGATTGTCCTCTGGGTAATGCAATTGTACCTTTTCGGTTTCTTAATCTTCTTTTTAAAATTTATTATCCGATATTTTCTTTATTCAAATTTCAAATGTTATCTCTTTCTGAGTTAACCCCCTCCCCTGGAAACCCATTATCCTATTCCTAGATTCCCCTGCTGATTCTAGATTCTTATCTACTACATAATAAATACATTTCAGTCTGGACTGAAACATTATCTTATATTCTTTGATTCTCCAAATCTGTCATTTCTTTTCTGGTATATAAGTCTCAGTCTCTACAAAATACCCATTAACTATCCTGAGAACTCTAGATAAATATGGAATCATGACAGGTGAAGTATGCACTGCATGGAGAAAACAAATCCAGCCAAACAAAGCAGAAATTGCTGTATCAAATGTTTGTCATCTGTTTTTCAATCAGAGTTGTCAAATCCTAAAAAGTTCCATTGAAGTTTTACTGCCACTGAAGAACTTTGCGTTCAGTCAATGAAGCCAATAAGGTCTTCCAGAATTCTTATGTGCAAGAGTTTAAAATAGAATCATTTCAATAAGGGGAGGTGCCGAGTCTGAAAGGGATGCACAATTGGGCTGCTTGAGTAAGCTGATTTGTCTTGGCTGTTCTGAGAGCAATGGCTGTTTCCAAAGAGAAAATAAATATTTTATAATTCTAGTCTCTCTGTGTGGAATGTTATAGCATTAATGCTCTCAAGGACTAGCTTTGTTTGTATCTTCTTGGTAAGGAATTGAAGCCTAGTTAAAATTCATCTGTGTGAAAATAATCATTCTTTGATGTTAATTGCTTGTTTCAAATTCCTCTTTATTCAGTGTGCTTCTTTTCCTCTGAGTTTTGCTTTGAATGTTTGGCAGTAATTTTTAAGAAACAACTCAGCAAATGGCCATTCTACTGTTTCCTTAGATTCACCAGTTAGCATATTATCACAATTACTTATTGCTTTTTGGACATAGATAATATAAATCTATAATTGTCATAGAGATATATTGTTGGAAAGATAAGTAGATTACAATTGATAGATGATTTCAATGGGAATAGGTTAAAGCATGTTTTATAGGATTGCTTAAAACTAACATATATCATTAGACTTTATTGTTATAATATTCAATATAAAGTTTCTAACACTAATTATCCTCTTTCCATGGGACTCTAAGCATCTCACTCAGCAAATCGCTTAGCAAAATAATATAATTAATTCTCTATTTAAATTCACAGATGGAGTTGATGTTGGGGTGGGCCAACTCAAAACTTTGCATATGGGCCTGGGTTGTAGCTAGGCTGTTCAGCCTGACAGCTCTCCCACTTCATCCAGGTAATTAGCAGGGGCAGCTCTCCTCCTGCCTGCAGCAGGTGGCAAGGGGTAGTACTGACACTCCCACTCTCTCACACCATCAGCATGGGTCCAGCTCTCCTGTTCCCATGCAACCAAGACCAGTTCTCCAGCATAGCCCTGGCAATGGGTAGGGCCATTTCTCATGTTGTCCCTTATGCCCTTAGGGTCTGTTATTCCATACACAGTCCATCAGCTACCCAGGTAAGGTGGTGCAGGGTTCACTCTCTTCAGCAAGGAGTGGGGCCAGCTCTCTAGAACCCACAACTCCAGGGCTAGCTCTCTTGCCTGGTGCAGATAGCAAAGAGCCAAGCCATCTCTCCTAAGCTCACACCCTTGAAGTATTCTCTCTCTCCCTCTTGTTTTTAAATTAAGTTACTTATTTACTTTACATCCCAACTGAAGCATTTCCTCCTCCCATTTACATCTCTCCCCTTCTCAGAAAATGGGAGACTTCCCATGGATATCAAACTGCCCTGGCATATCACATTATACTAAAACTAGACACATTTTCTTCTATTGAGAATAGACAAGGCAGCCCAGTTAGAGGAAAGGGATACAAAAGCAGGCAATGGGAGATCTGGAAGGTCTGTTTGGTTGATATTCTTGTTCTTCCTATGGGGTTGCAAACACCTTCAGCTCCTTCAGTTCTTCTTCTAACTCCTTCATTGCTCAGGGGCCCTATGCTCAGTCAGATGGTTTGCTGCAAGCATCTGCTTCTGTATTGGTCAGGCTCTGGCAGAACTTCTCAGGAGACAGCTATATCAAGCTCCTCTGAGCAAGCACTTTCTGGCATCCACAATAGTGCCTGGGTTGGCATCTGAAGGCAGGGTGGATCCCCAGGTAGGGCGATCCCTGGATGATCTTTCCTTCAGTCTCTGCTCCATTTTTTGTCCCTGTCTTTCCTTTGGATAGAAACATTTCTGGGTTAAAAACTTTGAGATGGGTGGGTAACCCCATCCCTCCTGAAGACATCTAGTGCTGTGAACTTTTCTCTTAGCAATGCTTTCATTATAACCCATAAATTTGGGTATGTTGGTTGCCTGGAGACTCCAGGCCCAGAGAAGATAGTGGTGGTAGGAGGCAGGAGTCACAGAGCAGGTCTCTAGAGATGGCTTTAAAGTCTGAGGATCTCAGGGCTTTCTAGCTCTCTAACTGTACTGAAATGCAGATGCTAACTTCTAAAATGTCTTAAAAACTTTCTTGCTCTTTCTGAGGGTAAAGGACTGCTGGCTTAGGTGATTAACATCTGTAGCCTCACAGGGGAGAATTAAGCAATGTGGCCTTTGTTCTATCTCAGCAGGAACTGCTGTGCTCTAACTTTCAGCCTGCTAGTCAGAAGTCACAAGAAAAAAAGACACTTAGAGAAGTGATTATAGAGTTAATTACTAAGTTCCAAAAAGTTTCCAATGAAAGCTATCTAAGGGAGAAAGCAGAAAGATCCTAAGTGGGGAAAGAGAAATATTCTAATAAGTGAGAAAAGGCGAAAAAACAAAAAACAACAACAACAACAACAAAAAAAAACAAAAAAAACCTTCTTCCTCCTTTTTCTTCAGTACTTATACGTTTTTCAGAATACATGATCACATGTTACAAATTTCATCACAATTTCACACAACAAAATCAAATAAAAATTGAAATATAAGTTTACAACAGAGAATGTTTACATGCATAGCCATTAGGAGTAATTATCTGACTAAACATCCATCACCTGTCTTTGCTCCACAGGTTTACTGAAGGCTTAAACCCATAACTAACTTATTAGTGAAGTTTTGTATAGATAATCCCAGTCAATATTTTATCTTCTGTCCTAGCACCTATAATAAGTTAGTAGTTCCCTTTTTATGATCTTTGATTGTTTTACAACCTCTTGGAATGTGCTCTTGAGTAGGAGAAAGTCTGGTTACTATCTAAAGCAATTAACTATTGACACTTGAGAGACTGGCAGAGGTCTCATTGCAGTTTTGACTATCAGAAAAGGAACTAATTGCAGTACCACTATAAAAGAGCTTAATAATCACAGATACAATTTCAGGAATTCTTATAGTATCATCAGTAAAACTTAAGTCATCTATTTGTCTATATAACATCACTACAAGTCAGTACATCTTTGTGAATCTGCAGATATCTGCTCCAAAGGGGTATGCTATTACTTAGTCATTGTTATATATGTTTAATAACAACAGGAAAAGCATATTAAAGGCAGGAATCTTTCCTAAAATGATGCCCTTTACAGCCTGTCTAAATAAGAGCACACCTGTCACAGGTTATATAATAAACCGAAGCAGGCCATTTCAGGATGATCACCTGCTGGTTATTAGCATGCCCCATTATGGATCCTGACAGTTGTATCTTTATTTTCTTTGGATTCTAGAAAATCTTTAAGTTCTTTTCTTATTTTTTCCTTGACTCAGTATTTTTTTTTTTTAGTAGAGAGTTATTCAATTTTCATGAGTTTGTAGGCTTGCTGCTGTTTCTGTTGATGTTGAAGTCCAGCTTTAATCAATGGAGGTCTGATAAGATACAGGGAGTTATTTTTAACTTTCTTGTGTTTGTGAAGACTTGTTTTGTAAAAGAGGTTGTGGTCAATTTTAGAGAAGGTTCCATAAGATGCTAAGAACCGCTGAGCTGGTGGATGGTCTGGAGGAGCAGAGGTAAATTGCACTATATATATATATATATATATATATATATATATATATATATATATATATTAAAAAGAAATTAGTAAAATCTCTTAATAGCAACTTAACAACCACACCTGAAAGCTCTAGTGCAAAAAGAAGCACACACACACAAGAGTAGTAGACATCAGGAAATAATTTGAATATTTCCTTGCTGCCTTTTAGTTAGTTTGACTATAGGATTTTCTCTCTTGTTAATTTTCTCAAAGAAAACTCTGTTCAGTTGATTTTATTCTATTATCCTATTTCTTTCTCCTTTATTGATTTTACTGCAAAGTTTGATTATTTCCTGTCACTGTCTCCTTTTGACTTCTATGAGTAATGGTTCTTTTACAAATGTAAGTGTCTTTGCATTTGTAGCATAGAAGCTCAGGATTGAGAAGTGTCCATCTCTTTTGATTAAGTTTGGTTGGAACTCTGTTTTATTAAAAATTAGAATGGCTACTACAGCTTGCTTCTTAGGTTCACATGTTTGGAAAACATTTTCTAGCACTTTACTCTGATGTAGTCTGCCTTTGATGTTGAGGAGTGTTTCTTGGATACAACAGAATGATGGATCCTCTTTCTACCTCTATTCTAATAGTTTGTGCCTCTTCATTGTGGAATTGTGTCCCTTGATGTTGAAAGACCAATGATTATTAATTTATTGTTATGTTGATGTTGGTGTTAGTAGTGTGTGTGTGTGTGTGTGTGTGTGTGTGTGTGAGAGAGAGAGAGAGAGAGAGAGAGAGAGAGAGAGAGAGAGAGAAATGTTTCATTTCTTTTGGTTAGTGTGAAATAACTTATTTCCTGTGTATTCTTAGGTGTAGTTAATCTCCTTAGGTTGGAGTTTTTCTTCTAATGTCTTCTGTTGGGCTGGATTTGTGGATACATATTGTTTAAATTTGGTGTTTTTATGGAATATCATGTTTTTCCAACTATGGTGATGAAAAATTTTATTGAATATAGTAGTATGGGCTGCCATCTATGATCTCTGAGGGACTGTAAGACATCTGCTTAGGCCATTCTGGCTTTTAGAGTCTCATTCAAATAGTCAAGTGTAATTCTAATAGGTCTGTCCTGATATGCCACTTGTCATTTTTCTCTTTCAGGTTTTATTCTTCTATAGATTTAGTGTTTTGATTATTATGTGGCAGGGGGAGTCTCTGTCTCTGTCTCTGTCTCTCTCTCATTCTGTATGTCTCTGTCTCTCTCTTTGTCTCTGTCTCTCTCTGTCTCTCTCTCTCTGTCTCTCTCTCTCCCATTTATTTGTGTTCTGTATGTTTCTTGAATGTCATCTCTTACTTTATGTTAGGGGAATTTTCTTCTATACTTTTGTTGAAGATATTTTCTGAGTCTTTGAGCTGTGAAGCTTCTCCTTTTAATATTATTTTTAGGTTTGGTCTCTTCATAGTGTCTCAAATTTTTTGGAAGTTTTGTCTCAGTACCTTTTTAGATTTAATGTTTTCTTTGACTGGTATATGAATTTCTTCTATCAGATAATCTAGGCCTAACAATCTTTTTTCCATCTCTTGTATCTGTTGGTGATGCTTCAATTCATAGTTTCCGTTCCCTTACCAAGTTTTTCCATCTCTAGAATTCCTTCAGTATGTGTTTTCTTTATTGCTTCTATTTCCATATTCATGATTTATTTGCTTTCTTTACCTGTTTGATTGCATCTTCCTATATTTCCTTAATGAATGTATTCATTTCCTCTTTAAGGCCTCTGCCATCTTCATAAGATTGTATTTAAGGTCGTTTTCTTCTGCTTCCACTATGTTAGGATATCCAGGGCTTGCTTTAGTAGGATAACTGGGTTCTAGCAGTGCCATATTGATCTAGTTCTTTTTTTTTTTTATTGTTTTTATTGTGTATGCTGATGCTGTCCTTTGGCCATCTGGTTTTGTGGTTAGTATAAATGTAGATGCTGATTTTTGAGTTTACCTTTGGTGGATGGGTGTTTTTCTGGATTTTTTTTCTCTTTTGGTTTCTATCTTTTGGCCTGAGTGGCCTGGGTATCTAGTGATTAGTAAATATTCAGCTGCAGCTGGGTGTTTCTTCTGTAGTTTTGTGGCGTGTGTGGGCTTTGGGGTGTTGGATGCTAACTCTGTCTGGGGTCCCTGGTGCCAGAGTGGCCTTTTGCAAAATGGGCACAATTGTGAGAGAGGAAAGTTCAGAGTGCAGGGGACAGTTCATAGCTGTTGGGTGTGGTTTAGGGGTATTTGGCTGGCAGGGAATAGGGGGAAAGTGGATCTTATTCTGTTGTTCCTGGTGCTTGCAGGCCTTAAGGAATGAAGGCAGCGGTGAGCTGGAAAATGGAGCAAAGGTTACTGGGTAGTTTACTGCTTTGGGGTATGCCTTAATGAGACTTAGCAGGCAATGGCTTGGGGCAAGGGTTCTCTTACCTTAATCTTCCTTGTGCCAGCAGGGCTCCAGGAATGCAGGCAGAATTGTGGGGGAAAAAATGGAGCAGAGAGGACAAGGACAAGCTGAAGTATACCACTGTCCTTGCTGTATTCTTTATTGTTTTCTATTCTTCCATGAAACAACCTATTCATTCATAGAACTAAGTTGCTAAACCTGTTAATTTTCTATGTCATGTTAATGAGTCTAAGTTTCTGCCACATTATTTTAATTTTAGTATTTGATAGGGTATTTCTTCATTTTGCTTGGTTTTCTTTTAAGTTTCTAAATTTAAAAAATTTAGTAAATATTTTCTTAATTGAATATTTTCAATATTATACTGTTAGTATTATACTGAAAATCTCGGCTTATACAAAATTGTGCTTTTAAAATATTTGTATATCACAAAATGTTAGATTTTGGGAAGCATAGACTTTCTGGACATTGTCAAATTGCCTTAAATGGCTCACCTAGTAATTTTTTTTATCATGACTACTATTGTATTAGCTATGCAGTATTTTGAAAAATGTTTTTATTATTTATTGGAAATCATATAACTTTGGAACTTTTGGAAACCTTTAGTACATTGATCCATTAGGATTGAAATTAATTATCACTTAATTTGTATCATTTAAATACAGCTATTCACCCTTGTATAAAATTTTATTGTTTTGTACAAAAAGGCAATGAAATGACTATGATTATTATATTTTTATTTCTTAAATGTCTTTTTTCCCTGTTAGTCATGACTTGCTCTTCACTACTGTAGGAATTGGTAATCATGCAATTTTCAATTTCTTTGAATGTTTTGCTATGTTTACTAATCTATAATAATCTGTTCTAAATTTGATGAGTAAAATCTCAATCAATTTACACCTTTATATTTGCCTTATCAATATCACAATTGTGTGTGTGTGTGTATGTGTGTGTAGAGAGAGAGAGAAAGAGAGAGAGAGAGAGAGAGAGAGAGAGAGAGAGAGAGAGAGAACGAGGAGGTCTGGTATGTAATACACTTCTGTGTTTGTGTGAATGTGTATTTATTTGTGGAGGCTATAAATAAGTTGCATTAGATGTCTTCTTAAAATATTTTCCTCTACCACTGAGATTGTTTCTCTCATTAAATCTGTCATTCACTGGCTCAGCTATGATTATGAACCAAAGAACTCCAAGTTACTGTCTCCCCAAATTTGGAACTGCAGACATGTATTAGCCTCCCAGAATTTGTATGTGGGTGCTGGGGAATTTGTATTTAAAGCTTCAAGTTTGTTGCCAGGCACTTTACCAGTGACTATAGCATTTTAACTGTGCCTCATATCATTTGTGAGCCTATATTTTCTAGCTCAAAATGATTTTTGATTAGTGGTTTTTGATGCTGGATATTCTACTCCAAGCATTGTGCATGCTAATCGGGTGTTCTATTGTTGTGGGACACATGGCATTATCTAGTAGCTTCCTTCATATTCAGCTTGAATCTGATCTTATATAATGTAAGCTCTTTTATAAAAAGCATCAGTTCTTTAAATAGGAAATGATATTTAGAACACAAATCTGAATTTTATATATATCTATTTTCACTGAGGTATATTAACTTTCAAGGTATTCTGTTATCTGGAGTTAGAAACAATATTTTAAGAAATAATCTGTTTCCACTGATACCTAAAAATATGATTGTTTACTAAAAATATTCATTTCTTTATAATGTATTTTTATTCTGGGCTGAGAAAAAATAGATACTAAGACCCTTAATACATTTACTCACTTAAATAACCCTATAAATATATTCTAATAAGAATCATATTACACTACTATCTAGAAGTGACCTTTGCCTCCTGAGTTTGAGGTTGGTTAAAGACATGTATTATTCTGTCTGGCTTGATTTAAATGCTTATCAGAAATCACTATGGGCTCCATAGTGATTTATGGTCACCACTGTCTACAGAGTGGGAACTATCCTCAAAAATAGATGTGAACAAATGAAATTTAACCACAAAAACCACATTATTTTAAAAATGTAGGACATGAATATTTTCGAAATATGAGAACCACATAATTTTCTCATAGTTTCCTATGATTGCTTAGGTTCTATATTTCCTGGAGCTTTAGTAACTTTTAACAGATTTTTTTCTTTGTCACACTATATCTTCACCTGACATTTGTGTTTTAGAGTGTTTAATAACAACTTCTAGTAAACATTGTGATTTTATTAGCATATTCAAGTTCTAGAAAAGGCTGCTCCCTCCCCCTCTTGCTGCCTATTCAATATAGTACTCAAAGTTCTAGCCAGAGCAATTAGACAACAAAAGGAGGTCAAAGGGATACAAATTGGAAAGGAAGAAGTCAAAATATCTCTATTTGCAGATGATATGATAGTATAATGAAGTGAGCCCAAAAGTTCCACCAGAGAACTCCTAAACCTGATAAACTACTTCAGCAAAGTTGCTGGATATAAATTTAACTCTAATAAAATAAATCAGTAGCCTTCCTCTATTCAAAGGATAAACAGGTTGAGAAAGAAATTATGGAAATGACACCCTTCACAATAGTCACAAATAATTAAAAAAATACCTTGGTGTGACAGTAACCAAGCAATTGAAAATTCTGTATCACAAGAACATCAGGCCTCTGAAGAAAGAAATCAAAGATCTCAGAAGATGGAAAGATCTCCCATGCTCATGGATTTGCAGGATTAATATATCAAAAATGGCCATCTTGCCAAAAGCAATCTTTATATCAAAAATGGCCATCTTGCCAAAAGCAATCTACAAATTCAATGTAAACCCCATCAAAATTCCAACTCAATTATTCATAGAGTTACAAAGAGCAATTCACAAATACATTTGGAATAACAAAAACCCAGGATAGGGAAAACTATTCTCAACAACAAAAGTTCTGGTGGAATCAGCATCTCGGACCTCAAGCAGTACTACAGAGCAATAGTGGTAAAAACTGCATGCATGGGATTGGTACAGAGACAGGCAGGTAGATCAGTGGAACAGAATGGAAGACCCAGAAATGAACCCACACACCTATGGTTACTTGAATTTTGACAAAGGAGCTAAAACCATCCAGTGGAAAAAAGACAGCATTTTCAACAAATGGTACTGGTTCAACTTGTCAGCATGCAGAAGGATGCAAATTGATCTATTCTTACCTTCTTGAACAAAGCTCATGTCCAAGTGGATTAAGGACCTCACATAAAACCAGACACACTGAAACAACTTCTGCAGTTATATGAATGTTAAGGTATGTCTTTATGGCTCTCCTAACAGCTGACTAAAACAAATGAAGAAACTTACAGCCAACCAACCATTAGACTGAGATGAGGAACCACTGTGGAAGAGTTAGGGGAAGCATATATTTGCAGAAAATATCTTCTGATTATGCATATTTATAAATGATTTTAAAAGAGACAGGTTATGAGACTGGTTTGTTGGTTAGTTATAGTTTAAAATCTAAATGAATATTTCTAAAGGCTACAGCACTTTTTTATTGTATATTTTAATTTGTGTTTCTTTAACTGTACTTACAAATATGGAGATATGGCTTAATTCATTATTTTCTCAGGTATAGTTAGGTTTCAGGTTTTATAAACCTCTTCATTAAAAAATTTAAGTTAGTTTTTTATAGTGTTACATATTCATTAAATTTAGCTAAAATATTTGCATGGAAGAATGAATGTGTCAATATTATTCTTTAGGTAATTATTTATTATATTGCTATCAAGATATCATTTAAATTTTAAATGCTTACTTTCAAAAACCACAGTTCCTTTGAAAATCTGTTACTAATTTACTAAAATATTTGTGGCTGGTCTCAAACTATAATTCAAGTAAAATGAAAATATTCCTTTGTTTCTCTATTTTTTCAATTTAAGAGCCTACAAATTCTCCTTTATTTGGAAGATTTTGTTTTAACTCTAGTCATCACACTCTGAGATGATTTCTTAGCTTTTTATACTTCATAAGATTTATGAAGACCTTGCATGAGGTATGAACAATAACCCTTTCCATGTTTGATAGTTATCAGATCATATATATGGAAATATTAAATGGTAAATCACAAAGTCACTAACTTGTTTTGAAAAATAATTTCATCTGTCATTTACACATAAATGTGGTAATTATTCATAAAACTAAAACCAAAATAAACATAACTTGAAATAATAAGAAATCTGAGGGTCTGAGGAAACATATACAAAAGCTCAGAATACTCAAGATGTAATTCACAGACCACATGAAGCTCAAGAGGAAAGAGGACCAAAGTGTGAATACTACTGCAGTCCCTCTTCTTCTTCTTCTTCTTCTTCTTCTTCTTCTTCTTCTTCTTCTTCTTCTTCTTCTTCTTCTTCTTCTTCTTCTCCTCCTCCTCCTCCTCCTCCTCCTCCTCCTCCTCCTCCTCCTCCTCCTCCTCCCCCTCTCCTCCTCCTCCTCCTCCTTTTTTTAAGATTTATTTATTTATTATATGTAAGTACATGGTAGCTTTCTTCAGACACTCCAGAAGAGAGCATCAAATATCATTACAGATGGTTGTGAGCCACGATGTGGTTGCTGGGATTTGAACTCAGGACCTTCAGAAGAACAGTCAATGCTCTTAACTGCTGAGCCATTACTTCAGTCCCACTTCGGGACTTCTTAAAAGGGGGAATGAAATACCCATGGGAGGAGATACAGAGTCAAAGTATGGAGCAGAGACTGAAGGAAACACCAACCAGAGACTGCCCCAACTTGGGATCCATCCCATATACAGTTACCAAACCCAGACACTATTGTGGATGCCAAGTAGTACTTACTAGCAGGAGACTGGTATAGCTGTCTACCGAGAGGCTCTGCCAGTGCCTGACAAGTACACTGGCTGAGATACTCTCAGCCAACCACTGGTCTGAGCATAGGGACCCTAATGGAGGAGCTAGAGAAAGGTCTCAAGTAGCTGAAGGGGTTTGCAGACCCATAGGAGGAACAACAATGTGAACCAAACAGTACTGCCAGAGCTCTTAGGGATTAAACCACCACCCAAAGAGAATATATGGAGGGAAAAATGGCATCAGCCACATATGTAGCAGAGGATGGCCTTCTTGGACATCAATGAGAGGAGAGGCCCTTGGTCCTGTGAAAGCTAGTTGCCCCAGTGTAGGGGAAAGCCAGAACAGGGAAGCAGGAGTGGGTGGGTTATTGAACAGGGATAGGGGTGTTTTGGAGGGGAAAGGAGGAAAGAAGATAGCATTTGAAATGTAAATAAAGAAAATATCTAGTAAAAATAAAATATAAAAATTTATATAAACAAAACCAAACAGTGCAGGTGAAAATGTTTTAATATGGGAATATTAAAATTTCTTACTTACTTTTTCTATTTACAGAGATAATTTTCTTATTAAGTATTAATTGTCAATGAAGGAGAACCACAAGGCACCTAGAGATGGGTCCCTGGAAATGAGAATTATTTTCATTGTGTTAGTAGATAGAGCAGATTGGATAATTCCCAGAACAAGGGATCCAGGATATTGTAATTTGAAAACAAATTGTATTTGTCCCTCTCTGTTTCCTCATTTTTGGTGTCATATAAACAGGTGCTTTAAGTTTTTGGTGTTTATTTTCCAAAGTGTGACTGTTTATAACCTTGAACCATGAGAGGAAATAAACCCCCTTCCCTTAAGATATTTTTGTCATAGTATTTTATCACAACAGAGAAGCTAAGAAAGATAGGCAGGCAAACTGTAAAATAGAGGATAATAACATTTATTTTCAAACATGAAATCTGGAAATCTATTTTTTCAGATTTCCTAAAAGAAATGGACTACAGTATATAGTTTTCTTGTTTATCAAAATTTAGTATATTTTGGACATAGGAGATAGACTGCAAGTAACACAGAAAGGAAAGAACCCACTTATTTCCACATTAAGCTGGGAGATTTTCCTCAGCTGCCATGTAAACCAATGCATTAGATGCTAAAGATAATTGAAATAATTAATGTATGTTAGCCTGCCCTGTATGAGATTATGTCTTCTTCTCTTGGCATTCCTTAGTGTGCTTCTCAGTGTAGGACTGAAGCCTCCTGGACCTCCTGTTGTTCACTTTGTCATATCTCTTGTTGTTCTTGTTCATCTCATGCTTAGGAAGTCACTACTTTATAGGTGTAGCTCCTGACATTTTAGGAGACAATAAATGCCCTGATCCTCTTGCTCTTCCAAGCAGAAAGCTCTCTCTTCTACAGTGTACATTGGGAGTTGTTTGGAATATGTATCCATTGGGAATGGGCTCCACAACTCTGTATTTAAATTGGGTGGTATATTCAATCCTGAAAACATACATACAAGTAACATTATGCAGACTGAGGAAGCTATATTTATAATATATATCCATATCCTTATATTCATGTAATGACAACTAATAATAAAAACAGACCATGAACTTGATATAGTGTGAGGAAGGATTTATAGTAGGGTTAGGGTGGATAGAAGGGAAGGGAGAAATGGTGAAATTATATTATAAGCCCTAAAACAAAAATGATTGATGATGATGATGATGATGATGATGATGATGATGATGATGATAATCTCAGATGGGGACGACAGGGAAGGTCCCCTGGGTTCTCATGTACCGAAATGGAGGGAAAATAGTGCAGTTTTACTTGAATGGAATGTTCCATGTAGGAATGAACAGCTTCTTTTCCCAGGCAGGATCTAAACCACAAAGAGATAAGCCTACAAGACAGAATTAATGGTTTGGTTTAATGAAGGCAGAGAGCAGCATACTTCAATTTTATGTAGTCAGTTGAGATTTACAAAGCCTTCCAACCAGAATGCTTCCTAGAATATGTGGCTACATGCTTTATGGGAGTAATAACTAAATCTGGCGTGATCTATGAAAACTGTAAATACATATTAAATGCAAACACATATAATCTTTATTTATCGACATATTTTTCTATCCTCATTCTCTCTCTATTTATCACCTTAATCCTATCTCTCTAGCTATCTAGCAGGCCATCTAACCATCCATTTATGCTTCTATCCATCTACTTGATTAATGAAATCTAGAAAAACCTCCTGTGTTCTCACACAACTTATTGTATGGTGACATCAGTGAAGCGTCATAAATACAAAGTGATAGGAGCTAGAAGTATTTCTGCTTCAGGCAAAAGACACAAGGAAAGGGCATAACTGCTCTTCTATATCTTCATAGACTGAAGAATGCCATACTGGAAGAGAATAGCTGTCATGGAAAAATCACAACAGACTTCCTTTCCTTTCTTTTAATGTGTAAATAAAACTAGAAGTATACAAAAGCTGGGAGCATGTTGAGCAATTTTTATCCTGCTCAATTTCTTCACATCCATGACCACTAGCTCATAATTAAAGATGCCATGCTGTTTTTTACACATTATTGTATTTGAAAGACGTTAATGATTATGGTGTGAAGGTAAGGCTAGGAGACAAGGAGACATGATGTATGTGGGATAGTCCCTGGCCTAATAACGTGTCAATAATTGTGATGGTCCTGTTGCTTGTTTTCCTTTCCCACACTCTACCCTATTCTCCTCAGATAGGATCTGAATGCACCTCTAAGCAATGCATTTGTATGATAAAATTTCCATATCAAAATAGGAAAAAATTTACCCCTATATGCAAGTCATCAGTGACAGGCTAATCATTGAGCAGAAAGGTATAAACTATTCTCTAATGTATCTCAAAGCAGTCACCACAATAAACAAGCTGCTGCAATCTGTTTCTGTAGAGATGAGATTGTTCGATAGGTGAATCTGGATTTTACTCATTCTTGAATCATGGAGTAGAGCACAGATACCCTCGTTAAATCAAATAAATATAACAGTACTCATTTGACTGCATTTATTGTATGACACTAAACAGAAACTTAACTTCTGAGGCTAGATGCTACTTTTATGGATATTTGAAAAAAACTGAAATGCTATCTATGTATTCATGATTGGCCTGGAATTCCCTATGCATAACATGTTGGTTTTGAACTTGTGAAGATTCTCCTACTTGAGTTTGGGGATTACAAGCATGCTAACAAATAATTAACTAATTGTCACAGTGCTGTGTGTGTGTGTGTGTGTGTGTGTGTGTGTGCACGCGCATGTGTCTGTGTGTGTTGGGGTGTTTGAAACTATGATTTGAGTCACAACCTCTAAGTATGCAAATGCATCTTCAGTAAACCATATTCCCAACCTGTCCACACTCTTAACTTTTCCCCAAAATTCTGTCTTCTCCTTCATATTTTATCAGTCATTTCATCAATCCTGGTTGACTTACCTAGTAGCTTGGTTGTCCTTCATGCTACCTCCTGAACATATTTTATATGTATATACAAAGATTATGAGGTTGAATCTTAGCTTACAGGTGATTGTAACTTCTCACTTTTTTTGTTGTTTGTTTGTTTGTTGTTGTTTTGTTTTGTTTTGTTTTTTGTTTTTCAAGACAGGGTTTCTCTGTGTAGTCCTGGCTGTCCTGGAACTCACTCTGTAGACCAGGCTGGCCTCGAACTCAGAAATTCGCCTGCCTCTGCCTCCCAAGTGCTGGGATTACAGGCGTGCATTACCATGCCCAGCTACTTCTCACGTTTTAAATAATTGTATTCAGAGCTAGGTATGTAGCTCCAGGGTAGAATAAGTGCTTCACCCATGCTTCATTACAAGAAGGCACAAATGTTATAATAAATAGGAGCTATTGGGGCTGATTGTACAAGAAGATTAATGTGATCTAATATAGATAGTTATGCCTCTATTAATTCCTGGATACTCTATAAAATATTGGTAAGTGAAATACTGTAAGCCTTCTGGGGAAAATCTTTTCATTAACCTCCCTTAAAAAAGAAACTGATAGTTTGACTAGAAAGAAATCACTACTATATCAAATTTATTGTTTATATATTTTCAATCACCCAAAAACCACAGATGTCATATTATTTGAAATTCTCTTTTCTTTTTCAAGTAATATCTATTGTTTATCACTTGTTTAAGGAAATGTGACAGATGTCTGAGTTTGGTCTGTTGTCCCAACATAGTATCAAATATAAAATTTCCCCCCTTTGGAATTTTCAGTTTAAGTTCATTATCACAAATATTTTATTAATATGCCCCAGATGAGCTTTGCAGAACCTTTTATGCTGGCAGACTCAAGGTAATGCACAAGGTGATATGCCGTGATGAACATTCTCCATTAACATGTGTCAAAGCCAAGTGACAAGTGTGAATCAGTTGGGGTCTTGACTGGTTTGATTTAACATCTGGCTTTCAAGGGAAGGTAATATGTAGGACACACAGTAAAAAAACCAACTTGCAGAAAAGAGATACAGTAAAAATAAGCAACTATTTCCAATCTTTCTTATTCCTAGAAGAAATATTTTAGCTTGTGCCAGTGTGTGACATATAATAAGCAATATCTATCAACATGACTGTAGAGTGCAAAATGTTGTTTTCCCTTTCTGACAACATCTTGAAAGTTTGAAAAATGACAGGAAGTGATAGGGTAGTTACATAAAAACATATATATATATGACATATATATATATACATATATATATATATATATATATATATGACATGAAGAGTATTCTAGTCCAAAAATATGAAATAAATATTAAAAATAACAGAGTTCATATTAACAACAATTAATGTTGAGCTGCTGCTCAGGAATATTAAAAAATGGACAAATTCAAAAGAATCCAAATTAAGCAAATTTTATGGAAAAAAATGAATTTAAAGTATAATAAATAAGAATAGACCAAATGATAAATCTTCCACATAGCAAAAGACATCTGTGGCAAACTATAATTCACCTTACAGAAGAAAGAATAATAGAAATGTGGCTTTCAGAAGTGATTAACATCCAAAAGATATGAGCAACTCATGCAAGTCAATAACAAAATCCAAATGAAAAGAAATTATAAAAAAAGGAGCAGAGGAATCAGCACTTGGAGGGGAATCTTTGCTCCCAGATGGACAGAACAGGTAGCCCCAGGTACAGAGATATCCCAAGTTTAACATCACTTGGGACACAGATGGCCAGGCTTCTGCCTGTACCCAAGACCTGGGCAGCTCTGTGGTTTGTCTATCTGCCAGCCTGTCTTAGGCCATTTGCCCTGCAGAGTAATCGGCACTTGGAGGTGCTCCCTGCCACCATCTTCACTGCCAGTCGAACAGGACAGGCAGCTACAGGTACACAGAGACAACCCCTAATATAACATTGCTTGGGGCAAGGCACACCAGGGTTCCAACAGCACCCAAGAGTAGGGCAGCCCATCAGCAATCTGTGCCAGGGGAAACCCAGTCATCCAGAGGAGCAGAAATAGCCTTACAGGCTTACATGTGATTCAAGCATGACAGTGAAAACAAGACCAACTAATGCCAGATATAACAAGGTGGCAAAAGGCAAACAAATGTAGGAACGTTACTAACAGAAATCAAAGTAATATGGTAGCATCTGAACCCAATTCTCCAACAACAGCAAGTCCTGGACACCCCAACGCAACGGAAAACAAGATTTGAATTTAAAATCACTGGTCATGATGCTGTTAGAGGAACACAGGAAAGACATAAATAAATGTCTTAAAGAAATGCAGGAGAAAATGGATCAAAAGGTAGAAGCCCTTACAAAGGAAGCACAAAAATCATTTAAAGAAATTCAGGAGAATATGGGTCAACAGAAGCCAATAAAGAGGAAATGCAAAAATCACTTAAATACAGGAGAACTTGGGGCAGCAGGCACAAGTCATGAAAGTGGAAACAAAAAAACTCTTAAAGAAATAGAGGAAAACACAAACAAACAAGTGAAAGAACTGAGCAAAGCCATCCAGGATCTAAACCAGAAATAGAAACAACTAAGAAATCACAAAGGAAGACAACTTTAGAGATAGAAAACCAAGGGAAGAAATCAAGGGTCATAGATGCAAATATCAACAACAGAATACAAGAGATAGAAGAAATAATCTCAGATGCCAAAGATACTATAGGAACCATGGACTCAACAGTCAGAGAAACTGCAAAATGCAAAAAGCTTGTAACCCAAAACATCCAGGAAATCCAGGACACAATGAGAAGACCAAACGTAAGGATTATAGGTATAAATGAGAGTGAAGATTTACAAATTTAAGGGCCAGCAAATATCTTCAACAAAATTATGAAAGAAAACTTCCCTAACCTAAAGAGAGGGGTGCCTATGAACATACAAGAAGCATACAGAACTCCAAACATACTGGAGCAGAACAGAAATACTTCCAATCACATAATAATCAAAACCCCAAATGTACTAAATAAAGAATATTAAAGTCAGTAAGAGAAAAAGGCCAAATAACATATAAAGGAAGACCTACCAGAATTACACCAGATTTCTCACCAGAGACCAAGAAAGCTAGAAGATACTGGGCAGATCTGATACAGACTCTAAGAGAACACAAATGTCATTTAAGACTGCTATACCCTGCAAAACTCGCAATCACCATAGATGGAGAAACAAAGATATTCCAAGATAAACCAAATTTACACAATATCTTTCCACAAACACAGCCCTACAAAGATAATAGTTGAAAAATGCCAATAGAAGGAGGGGAACTACACCCTGGAAAAAAAGCAAGATAGTAACCTTCTTTTGTCAAACCCAAAAAAAGATAACCACTGAAATATAAAAATAACATAAAAAATGACAGGAAGTAATAATCACTATTCCTTAATAACTCTTAACATCAATGGACTCAATTCCCTATAAAAAGACATAGACTAACAGACTAGATACATAAACAGATACATGTTGCTGCCTACAGGAAACACACCTAAATGTCAAAGACAAACACTACCTTAGAGTGAAAGGCTGGAAGACAATTTAAAAGCAAATGGTCACAGTAAACAAGCTGGAGTAGCCATTTTAATATCAGATAAAATTGACTTTCAAGCTAAAGACATCCTAAGGAACACAGAAGGACACTTCTTACTGCTCAAACAAAAAAGCCACCAAGAAGATTCCTAACATCCATGCTCCAAATGTAACGGCACCCTCATTCATAAAAGAAACTTTACTAAAGCTCAAAACACACATTGTACCTAACACAATAATTGTGGGTGACTTCAACACCCCACTATTCTCAATGGACTGATCAGAAAAACAGAAATTAAACAGGGACACAGTGATACCTCAATTAGAATGACATTTTCCAGTTCCAAACATTTGCCTAAAAATTTCAGGAATTCATTGTTTTTAGTTGCTGAGTAGTATTCCATTGTGTAAATATACCACATTTTCTGCATCCATTCCTCCACTGAGGGACATCTGGGTTCTTTCCAGTTTCTGGCTATTATAAATAAGGCTGCTATGAACATAGTGGAGCATGTTTCCTTATTGCATGCCGGGGAATCTTCTGGGTATATGCCAGGAGTGGTATAACAGGGTCCTCCGGAAGTGTTATGCCCAGTTTTCTAAGGAACCACCAGACTGATTTCCCGAGTGATTGTACCAGCTTGCAATTAATTATCATATATCACCTTATCATTATATATGTATATAAACTATATATACCAAAATATCACCTTATATGCTTCAACTACATAAAATTAAACAGTAAATGAATGCTTATATAATTTGTGATGTACATTTTAAAAATTTCACCTCCATGAGAAAGTCATAGCCCTAATTTCCAGATGACATTTAGCAGGGTACAATCTATAATAGCATATTTTTCACAGTTATTGGTTGTCTAATATTGCATCTGCCAGATCCTGACCAATACAGAGGTAGATGCTTGCAGCCTAGCAGAGTTCCCTGGACTCAGCACAGGGACCCCAATAGAGGAGTTAGGGGAAGGACTGAAGGAGCTGAATGGGCCTTATCTGGCATCAGTGGGAAGGGAGGCCCTTCCTGTGAAGGCTTGATGCTCTAGTTTGGAGGAATTCTAGGGCAGAGAGGCAGGAGTAGATAGTGGGTGGGGAAGCACCCTCACAGAGGCTTGGTAAGGGATTTGCAGAGGGGAAACTTGGAAAGGGAATAACATTTTAAATGTAAATAAATAAACTAAAAGAATGCAGGCCATGGATTTTAAAAAGGCAGCAAGGTATAAGAGTATATGAGATGGTTAGATAGAAGAATAGGAAGGGGAGGATAATGCAATTTTATTATAACCTCAAAGAAGAATAAAATAATTATAAAAACCAAAAGAAAAAAAAGATTGCATCAAAGCTAGCAATGTATTTCATTAGGATTCAGAAAGTGAACTTATACTTTATTCTGGAAGCAACACTCACTCATTAATACATTAAGTTAATGTTTTTATTAAACCACTCATTATTTATATCATGATTAATTTTACAAATATGCAAAATGAATTTATAGTTCTTGATACTTTAGGTCTCTAAAAGAATGTCCCCACCCGGTACCAGATCTCCTCCCTCCCTGGGGCCTCAAGTCTCTTGAGGGTTAGATGCATCTTCTCTCACTGAGGCCAGACCAGCCAGTCCTCTGCTCTCTATATTTTTGGGGCTTCATATCAGCTGGTGTCATGTTGCCTTTTTGGTGACTCAGTGTCTAAGAGATAGCAGGGTTCCAGGTTAGTCGAGACTGATGGTCATCCTATGGAGTCACACTCTTCCTCAGCTTCCTCCAGGATTTCCCTAATTCAGCCACAGGAATCCCTGGCTTCTACCCATTGTCTGGGAGTAAGTATCTGCATCTGACTCTTTCAGCTGCTTGTTGGTCCTCTCAGAGGGCAGCCATGCTGGTCTCCTGTCTGTAAGCACATGGTAGCATCAGTAATAGTATCAGGCTTTCTCTAGATCCTCTCCTAGAGCTGGATTCCAATGTGCACCAATCACTGGACCTCCTTTCCCTTAGTCTCTTTTCCACTTTTGTCCCTGCAGTTTTTGTTTGTTTGTTTGTTTGTTTGTTTGTTTGACAGGTTCAATTCTGGGTCAGAGTTTTTGACTGTAGGATGGCAACCCCATCTCTCCATTGAATGCTCTGTCTTTTACTGGAGGTGAACTCTACAAATTCCCTCTCCCCACTGCTGGGCATTTCATCTAAGCTCCCTCCCTTTGAGTCCTGAGAATCTTTCACCTCCCAGGACACTGGTACATTCTAGAGTGCCCCCACTTCTTACCTCCTTCATTCTTTCTACTTACCCTCAAGGCTTCCCTCACCCAATACCTGATGATGTTCCCCTTTTCATGTCCCTCTCCCCTCTACCACCCATGAACCTCCCTTCTTCTGCCCCTCATGATTGCTTTCTTCTCCCTCCCAAGTGGGACTAAGGTATCCTCACTTGGGCTCTTCAGTGTGTTAACCTTCTTGAGTTCTCTAAATTGTATTTTGAAGGCAAATGGATGGAACTAGAAGAAACTATCCTTCTGAGTGAGGTAACTCAGACCCAAAAGGTCAGGCATAGTATATACTCACTAATAAGTGGATATTAGCCAAAAAGGAAATTATTTTGAAATATATTTCACTGAAGGTGCAATCTTATTGTAAATGTATATAAACCTAGTTGAAAAGTTTATCATTGAATTATTTGCCAGTGATGTTAGCAATATACAATTTGATAGAACATATTTTCAATGAATTAAGAAAGTGTGAAATTTAAATATACTTGGAGATGGTTTCATTTCACTTTATAAATCATGCATGAAAATGAGTTCCAACACTTTAAATAAAAATAACCCTATAATTTAACAGAGTACTTGGCAAATATTTTGTATATAGATACACTGAGCAATTCATTGCAACATTTTATGATGAAATTTATGCTGAATATGAAAAATGCTGTCAGCTAAATAATATACATATATTCTGTCTGCTTACTACAAATCAGAATTCAGAATTATTTGCACTATTAGATAATTAGTTCTCATGTCATTGTAAATAATTTTCACTCTACACACCATTTTAAATGTCTAAATTTAATTTACTTCAAGGATATAACTCTTTTCTTAAGGATATTATTATGCTAGGAATGTAAACATAGAAGTTAAATTTTGAAATTAATTTCTATTAAAAGTAAGTAAGCTAAAAATATTGAAAAATAGGTAAGTCAATAGGAATCATTGTATTACTCTGCCTCTTTTTTTTAACAGACTAATAGTAGTCAGTCTAGCCACTAGTTTTTGGTGCCAGTAACATTGTCTTAACATGGTTTAAAATCCAATTGGAAATTAGTTGATTAATCATAATACATTTGATCCACTGAGCCTATTCTGCCAAGAAGGTTCTTATTGTAACTCACAGTTCTCACAGCTGTGAGATTAATATTTTCTCCTTTAGCAAAGTGCATAGCGTCTTTCAGTGCTATTAACACTAGCCATCAGGAAGAAGTTTCTAGTGTAGTGCAAGATAGGTTTTCTCATGTTCTATGATTCAAATATGTGATGTCAGTAGAATGATCTTACTATCAACTATAAACTATAGTTTTAGAAATAGCCTGCAATGTTTAGAGATCTATGGGATTCCATTAGTCAACCATTCACAAAGAGGTAACCTATCCTTGATATTGAATGTTGTATTTAGTATATATGTAATCTGAGCAGCATATTGACCCTTCAATATAGGTAACTACATGTACACATTCTATGTATACATATACTTTCTACAGTTATAGGACTCTATGTGGATTTTTCTTTAGTGTCATTTACCCCTTATATTCTCTACTCTATATCTTGACATCTCATTCACTCTCTAGTTCATCAGAGGAACTTCTTGCAGTTAATGGCCCACATCTTGTCAATGTGAAGAGAATAAGATAGTTCAAAGTGTTCAGTCAAAGATGGGATGTCTATATCAAACCCCAATGCTAAAGGCTCAGTAATCTATGTAAAAACAAGGCCAAAATATTCTAAAGTCCAGAACTGTCGGTGACTTCAAGAAAACAGTGTTTTCAGACTGCACTGGCTATTTTAATATAGTAACCTGACTCAAGCTAGAGTTATCAGAGAAATCAGAATCCTCAGTTGAGAAAATGCTTCTATGAGAAGCAGGTGCAAGGCATTTTTTCAATTAACGATCAATGAGGGCAGGCACAAGCTTTTGTGGGTGGTGTCATCTCTGTGGTCTTAGTTCTGAGTTCTATAAGAAAGCAGGCTGAGCATGCCATGTGAAGCCTCTACATCAGTTCCTTTCTCCAGATTCTAGCCCTGCTTGAGTTCAAGTCCTGACTTCCTCCAATAATGGACTATGGTTTAGAAGTGGAAGACTAATAAACCTTTTCCTCTCCAACTTGTCTTCTGATCAAGGTGTTGCAACAGAAGTCCTAACTAGGACACAGGCACAACAGAGAGGAAGCATATATGAACTCATTTTAAGTGCATAAGATTGCACAAGCTCAGTCCAGACAAAATCGAAGCAGAGATGAGGGAGCTGAATAGAAAGTCCCCAGGCCTAGAGCTAATGGCATTGGATAGCTACTAGAAGACAGAAAATCAGTTGCTTTCTACAGTGTCATATATTGCTATATTGGCCACAGTTTACTACAGGCTCCATGATCTGGAGTAGTCAGTGAACAAATTGGACTCCAGAGAGAGAGAGAGAGAGAGAGAGAGAGAGAGAGAGAGAGAGAGAGAGCGAGAGCTGCTGTGGGGAGAAGGACAGAAGGAGAAAGGGAGGGGAAAGAGGGCAGAAAGAGGTGAGAATATGAGAGAAGTTGCAGGTACAGTGCACAGAGAAGTAAGAAAACCATTATCTAAAATGTAAAAAAACAAAACAAAACAAAAACAAATGTTGAAAACTTCAATTGTATACAAAAGCTAGAATCAAACTTGGACAGAATTCTGAATTCAGGAGTCAATATTTTTTATTTTAATTTTTATTTTCTATATTCAATGTTTACATTCCAAAGGCTTTCCCCTTTCCCAGTTCCCCCCACCATACATCCCATAAATCCTCTACTCCTCAACTATTCCCCAATCACCCCCCCATTTCTCTGTTCTGGATCTACAAAACTGGATCCAAACTTTTCAGGCCCAGGGTCCCCTCCTTTCTTCTTCTTGGGAGTCATTTGACTTGCTAATTGTGCCTTGAGTATTTAGCGCTTCTGGGCTCATTAATATCCACTTATCAGTGATTGCATTTCATGTGCATTCTTTTGTGATTGGGTTAGCTCACTCAGGATGATATTTTCCAGGTCTAACCATTTACCTACAAATTGCATGAATTCATTATTTTTAATTGCTGAGTAGTATTCCATTGTATAAATATACCACATTTTCTGTATCCATTCCCCCTTTGAGGGATATTTGGGCTCCTTCCAATTTCTGGCTATTATAAACAAGGCTGCTATAAACATAGTGGAGCATGTGTCTTTATTGTATGTAGGGGAATCCTCTGGGTATATGCCCAGGAGTGGTATGCCAGGGTCCTCTGGAACGGACATGCCCAATTTTCTGAGGAACCGCCACACTGATTTCCAGAGTGGTTTTACCATTTTGCAATCCCACCAACAGTGGAGGAGTGTTCCTCTTTCTACACATCCTCACCAGCATTTGTTGTCTCTTGAGTTTTTAATCTTAGCCATTCTGACTGGTGTGAGGTGGAATCTCAGGGTTGTTTTGATTTGCATTTCTCTGATGACTAATGATGAACATCTCTTAAGGTGTTTCTCAGCCATCCGAATTTCTTCTGGTGAGAATTCTTTGTTTAGCTCTGTACCCCATTTTTGATAGGGTTATTTGGTTCTTTGGGGTCTAACTTCTTGAGTTCTTTGTATATATTGGATATTAGCCCTCTGTCGGATGTGGGGTTGGTGAAGATCTTTTCCCACTTTGTTGGTTGTCGTTTTGTCCTTCTGACAGTGTCCTTTGCCTTGCAGAAACTTTGTAATTTTATGAGGTCCCATTTGTCAATTCTTGATCTTAGTGCATAAGCTATTGGTGTTCTGTTCAGGAACTTTCCCCCTTTGCCTATGTCCTCCAGGGTCTTCCCAAGTGTCTTTCTGTAAGGAGCCATTCTAAGCTACATGGCCACAAACACTCAGCCCTGAGATGGCTGTTGCAGGGTTGTGAGATTGTTAAACAAAAGCCTTTCCCACGTATTGATGGCACAGAAGACTCCAGGAACTGACCAGCCACAACTGATAAGGGGCATTCCTGGATAATCTATACCAAGCCCTGATCCATCTGGTCTGGTGCCATCCTGTCTTCATCTCCTAGATGAGTCTCACCAGTCACCTCCGCTCTCACCGCCTGAATGCCTCAATTAGGAGGCTGGAGTGCAAGCATCTTACAAGTGCTCCTATTTCACCTTCCTTCATCTGCTGTACCAGGAACTGGCTGAAGCAATAAACTGGCTGATTCTTTAGATAACAGACCTCCTTACAGGAACCAGTTAATTGATAAACTGGCCTTCAAAGTGTCCTTATCGCTCATCCCAAGACATCTCATTTGGATGTTTCAAGATTTACTGCCTTTGTCTCCCTTCCCCGTCTTACTGCTTATAAGCCATTGCTTTCCAAATCTTAGATGGACTCTGACTAAAGCCTGTTGAACGCAGAGTCTCGTTCTTTCTCTCCCCCCCCATGACCCTTAGGTAGCACCTCTCCGGGGACCCTGGAATAACTGGACCTGCAGGTCGGGGACATCTTTCCTAATAGTTTCAGTGTGTCTGGATTTATGTGGAGGTCCTTGATCCACTTGGAGTTGATCTTAGTGCAAGGAGATAAGAGTGGGTCAATTCACATTCTTCTGCATGTTGACCTCCAGTTGAACCAGCACCATTTGTTGAAAAGACTATCTTTTTTCCACTGGATGGTTGTGGCTCCTTTATCAAAGATCAAGTGACCATAAGTCTGTGGGTTAATTTCTGGGTCTTTAATCCTATTCCATTGATCTACTTGCCTGTTGCTGTACCAATACCATGCAGTTTTTAACACAATTGCTCTGTAGTACTGTTTAAGGTCAGGGATATTGATTCCCCCAGAAGTCCTTTTATTGTTGAGAATAGTTTTAGCTATCCTGGGTTTTTTGTTGCTCCAGATGAATTTGAGAATTGCTCTTTCTAGATCTATAAAAAATTGAGTTGGGATTTTGATGGGGATCGCATTGAATCTGTATAATGCTTTTGGTAAGATGGCCATTTTTACTATATTGATCCTGCCAATCCAGGAGCAAGAAATATTTTTCTATCTTCTGAGGTCTTCTTCGATTTCTTTCTTCAAGGACTTGAAGTTCCTGTTGTACAGATCTTTCGCTTCTTTGGTTAGAGTTACGCCAAGGTACTTTATGTTGTTTATGGCTATTTTGAAGGGTGTTATTTCCCTAACTTCTTTCTCAGCCTGCTTGTCCTTTGAGTACAAGAAGGCTACTGATTTGCTTGAGTTAATTTTATAACCAGCCACTTTGCTGAAGTTGTTTATCAGCTGTAGAAGTTCTCTGGTGGAGTTTTTTGGGTCACTTAAGTAAACTATCATATCATCTGCAAATAATGATAGTTTGACTTCTTCCTTTCCAATTTGAATCCCTTTGACTTCCTTCTGTTGTCTAATTGCTCTCGCTAGAACTTCAAGTACTATATTGAAAAGATATGGAGAGAGAGGGCAGCCTTGTCTAGTCCCTGATTTTAGTGGGATTGCTTCAAGTTTCTCTCCATTTATTTTGATGTTGGCTACTGGTTTGCTGTAGATTGCTTTTACTATGTTTAGGTATGGGCCTTGAATTCCTGCTCTTTCCAAGACTTTTAGCATGAAAGGATGCTGAATTTTGTCGAATGCTTTTTCAGCATCTAATGAGATGACCATGTGGTTTTTTCTTTTAGTTTGTTTATGTAGTCGATTACATTGATGGATTTCCATATGTTGAACCATCCCTGCATCCCTGGGATGAAGCCTACTTGATCATGGTGAATGATTGTTTTGATGTGCTCTTGGATTCGGTTGGCAAGAATTTTATTTAGTATTTTTGCATCTATATTCATAAGAGAAATTGGCCTGTAGTTCTCTTTCTTTGTTGGATCTTTTTGTGGTTTAGGTATTAGCGTAATTTTGGCTTCCAAGAATGAGTTGGGCAGTGTCCCTTCTGTTTCTATTTTGTGGAATAGTTTGAAAAGTATTGGTGTTAAGTCTTTTTTGAAGGTCTGGTAGAATTCTGCACTAAAACCATCTGGTCCCGTACTTTTCTTGGTTGGGAGGCTTTCTATAACCCCCTTCTATTTCTTTAGGGGTTATGGGACTATTTAGCTGATCTATTTGATGCTGATTTAATTTTGGTATTTGGTATCTGTCTAGGAAATTGTCCATTTCCTCTAGATTCTCCAGTTGTTTTGAGTATAGACCTTTGTAGTAGGATCTGATGATCTTTTGAATTTCCTCAGTTTCTGTTGTTATGTCTCCCTTTTCATTTCTAATTTTGTTAATTTGTATACTGTCTCTGTGTCCTTTGGTTAGTCTGGCTAGGGGTTTATCTATCTTGTTGATTTTCTCAAAGAACCAGCTCCTGGTCTTGTTGATTCTTTGTATGGTTCTCTTTGTTTCTATTTGATTGATTTCAGCCCTGAGTTTGATGATTTCTTGTCTTCTACTCCTCCTGGGTGAATTAACTTGTTTCTCTTCCAGGGCTTTAAGGTGTGCCATTAAGCTGCTAGTGTATGCTCTCTCCAGTTTCTTTTTGGATGCACTTAGAGCTATGAGTTTTCTTCTTAGCACTGCTTTCATTGTGTCCCATAGATTTGGGTAGGTTGTACCTTCATTTTCATTGAATTCTAAAAAGTCTTTGATTTCTTTTTTTATTTCTTCCTTGACCAAGGTGTCATTGAGTAGAGTATTGTTCAGTTTCCATGTGTATGTGGGCTTTCTGTTGTTTTTGTTGCTATTGAAGACCACTCTTACTCCATGGTGATCTGATAGGAGGCATGGGATTAGCTCGATCTTCTTGTATTTGTTGACATCTGTCTTGTGACCAATTATATGGTCTATTTTGGAGAAGGTACCATGTGGTGCTGAGAAAAAGGTATATTCTTTAGCTTTAGGATGAAATGTTCTATATATATCTGTTAAATCCAATTGGTCCAGAGTTTCAATTAGTTTCACTGTGTCCCTGTTTAGTTTCTGCTTTCCTGATCAGTCCATTGAGGAGAGTGGAGTGTTGAAGTCACCCACAATTATTGTGTTCGGTATAATGTGTGCTTAAAGCTTTAGTAAGGTTTCTTTTACGAATGAGGGTGCCCTTGCATTTGGAGCATAGATGTTCAGTATTGAGAGCTCTTCTTGGTGGATTTTCCCTTTGGCCAGCAAGAAGTGACCTTCTGAGTCTCTTTTGATGATTTTAGGTTTGAAGTCAATTTTATCTGATATTAGAATGGCTACTCCAGCTTGTTTCCTGAGACCATTTGCTTGTAAAATTGTCTTCCAGCCTTTTACTCTAAGGCAGTGTTTGTCTTTAACACTGAGATGTGTTTCCTGTATGCAGCAAAATGTAGGGTCCTGTTACCGTATCCAGTCTGTTAATCTATGTCTTTTTATTGGGGAATTGAGTCCATTGATGTTAAGAGATATTAAGGAATAGTAATTATTACCTCCATACATTTTTGAAATTATATTTATTTATTTTATTTATTTTTTATATTCGAGAGGTTACCTTCTTTTGGGTTTGATGAGAGGAGGTTTCTATCTTGCTTCTTCCCGGGTGTAGTTTCCATTCTTTTCTTGGTGTTTTCCCCCTATTATCCTTTGTAGGGCTGGATTTGTGGAAAGATATCGTGCACATTTGGTTTTGTCATGGAATACCTTGATGTCTCCATCTATGGCGATTGAGAGCTTTGCTGGGTAAAGTAGTTTTGGCTGAAGTTTGTGTTCTCTTAGAGTTTGCATTATATCTGCCCAGGATCTTCTAGCTTTCATGGTCTTAGGTGAGAAGTCTGGTGTTATTCTGATAGGTCTTCCTTTATAAGTTACTTGTCCTTTTTCTCTTGCTGCCTTTAATATTCTTTCTTTGTTTAGTACATTTGGAGTTTTGATTATTATGTGACGGGATGTATTTCTGTTCTGATCCAGTCTGTTTGGGGTTCTATATGCTTCTTGTATATTCATGGGCATCTCTCTCTTTAGGTTGGGGAAGTTTTCTTCCATAATTTTGTAGAATATATTTGCTGGCCCTTTAACTTTTAAATCTTCACTCTTGTCTATACCTATAATCCTTAGGTTTTGTCTTCTCATTGTGTCCTGGATTTCCTGGATGTTTTAGCTTACAGCCTTTTTGCATTTAGTGTTTTCTTTCACTGTTGAATCAATGGTTCCTATGGTATCTTCGGCTTCTGATATTCTGTCTTCTATCTCTTGTATTCTATTGTTGATATTTGCATCTATGGTCCCTGATTTCTTCCCAAGGTTTTCTATCTCCAATGTTGTCTCCCTCTGTGATTTCTTAGTTGTTTCTACTTCTGTTTTTAGTACCTGGATGGTTATGCTCAGATCTTTCGCTTGCTTGATTGTGTTTTTGTGTATTTCTTTAATAGATTTTTGTGTTTCCTCTTTCATAGCTTCTACTTGTTGGCCCACGTTCTTCTGTATTTCTTTAAGTTATTTTTGTCTTTCTTCCTTATTGTCTTCTTCTTTTTGATCCATCTTCTTCTGCATTTCTTGAAGTGATTTTTGTATTTGCCTTGTAAAGGCTTCTAACTTTTGATCCATTTTCTCCTCTATTTCTTTACGAGATTTTTCTATGTGTTCAGTTACCAGCATCCTGACCAGTGATTTTATATCCAAGTTTTGTTTTTCTGGTGTTTTGAGGTATCCAGGGCTTCCTGTTGTTGGCGAACTGGGTCAGATGCTGTCATGTTGCCTTGATTTCTGTTAGTGATGTTCCTTCGTTTACCTTTTGCCATCTGCTTATTTCTGGTGTTAGTTGACCTTGTTGTCACTGGCTGGTGTTTGAATTTCCCGTGAGGGTGGGCTTACCTGTTGTTTCTCTACTGGTGGTTATTTGTGATTGCTGCTCAACGGGATCATGAGCTGGCTGCCACCCGCTGATTTTGTGCATGGCCTGAGGTCTTGGGAAGTCCGGGGGAGTGCAGCAGAGCCTCGGAGGGCACCACTAGGCCTGCCTAGTAGCTAGAGCCTAGCAGATCCCCCCACGTGGTAGCCCCTGATGGAATCTGTCTACCTGTGCCTTTCCATCTGTGTCTTGGTTGCAATATGGTAGCCTGCCGCTATTGCTGGTCCAAGGTCCTGGGAACTGGTTGCCTCCGGCTGCCTGGGTGCACAGCCTAAGGTCGCTGGGAAGTGCAGCAGAGCCTAGGTGGGCACCTCTGGGCCTGCCTGGGTGCTAGAGCCTAGCAGATCTCCCTGCGCGGTAGCCCCCGATGGAGTCTGTGTATCTGCACCTTTCCAGCTGTGTCCTGGTTGCAATATGGAGGCCTGCCGCTATTGGGGTTCTGGGGAGCTAGGTGGCTCTGGCTGCCTTGGTGCATGGCCTAAGCTCGAAGGGACCGCAGGGACGTGCGGCAGAGCCTAGGCGCCCACCACTGGGCCCGCCTGGGGGCGAGCGCTTAGCAGATCTCCCTGCTTTAGCCCCAGAAGGAGTCTGTGTACCTGCACCTTTCCAGCTGTGTCCTGGTTGCAATATGGAGGCCTGCTGCTATCGCTGGTCCGGGGTCCTGGGGAGCTGGGTGGCTCAGGAGTCAATATTTTTAAACATCACAACAAGAACAATTGAAAAACAAGCAAACCAAAAAGTAAACAAATGAAATACCCCAAAGAATAATAAATATGTTTGAGAATTTCTGATAATAAAACTACTTCATGTATGTAGCTTGGCAATATCTAGCTTGAAACACTTGTGTATTTAAATGTTAAAACATAGAAATGAAGCTGTTTTACTTAAATCTCTTTGAAGTTACTGAGTATTTTAGTACATTTAATACATTTAAAATTATTTTAATTAAAAATAGTATTTTTACTTAACACCTGAATGAATAATTCAATAATTTCTGTATTTTTAAAATATGGTAAATTTTGAAATTATTTTAAATGTAACAGACACTTGATAACTATAATTAATAGCTATGTGTAGTATTATTATACCTGAAAGTAAGGACTATAGACATATCTAAGTATATCCCTTTATATAGAACTTTATTTTAGACAATATATATGTATATATATACATATATATATATATATATTTTAAAGAGTTTCTTGAATATTCTTACAAACTATTCAATCAAACTTAGTGTACACATCTTCCTATAGATAACACAATTTAAATTTCTGTTTCTCTAAATGTCTTTTAAACATAAACCTAAGACTGTGCCTCTGCACAAGTACTTTGGCAAGTATTAGGAGAAAAAAAATACCCTATTGTATAAATCTTTCAGTTGCAAGGAAAAATTTCAAGAGATCCCATAAAAAGAGTTTGGAAAGTTTTATTCAGCCTTTATTACATAACAAAAGCAAGTAAAAAGATATGGTTTTATAGGTCTGAATAAATGAGTTGTAAAATATGTGGTATGCTACACTGGAATCTTATACTTAGAAGTTTAGAAGGGGCAGAGCTGAGGGTCTATCTGTTGGTTACAGTGTGCTTCCCTCCCTGCTAAAAGGGTGTCCCTACAAGGAGTGTGAAGCACACCCAGCCTTTGAACTTGCTTACTTCCACATTTGTTTTTTTACACATGGGACAATTTGTTAAACCCTGGTTTACATAAACTGTTTTGTTTGATTTGATTTGGTTCACATTTACTTCCTAAATATAGAAATGAGAAAGAAAAAAGTAGACCTTTATATCTCTATAGCATAAGAATACAAAACTGGTAGTATTTGGACAAATAAATAGACCATCATATTTACCTGTACTATGATCCCATCTTTTTATAAGAATCAAAAGTTATT
Organism: Apodemus agrarius; assembly: GCA_964023405.1. Lineage (NCBI taxonomy): Eukaryota > Metazoa > Chordata > Mammalia > Rodentia > Muridae > Apodemus > Apodemus agrarius. Next base: position 28,651,745 of record OZ030014.1, read on the forward strand.
CTGACAAGAAGGTGTCCTGAGGCTATCACACAAAACAATATTTGTTTATTTAGAAAACATTCATTGTTTCAAGGAGAAAAATCAGTAAAATTCTAACATCTATGGAAATTAGAGTCTCAATGGGAAGTTTTCTTGAGAACCTTTCATAAATCCAATTGGTATGTAACCAGTACAGCATTCTCTGAAGTAATTGGCAAAGAATTTTTGGCTATTTCCTGTAACTCTAAATAAACCCACTTACCTGTGTGTTTATCAATCAGCAGTACTGTGTTTGATTACTTTTTCTAATTGGCAAAGAAAATCCGTTTTGATTTAGCATTTCTTCATTTCAGAAGCTGTTTTAATTTCATGTTTAACAATACTGGTTGAAGGTATACCACACATATTTACATATTTTTTACATCTCTTATAATATCCTCAATTCAGGCTCTCTTTCATATCTGGTCCATTTTAATTTTCATTTTGTTCAGAATTGTCTCACTATAGAAGATCAAATTTTCTTGACTCTACATTGTTCCCCTTCTTCTGAAGTGATATTATTAATGGAAAACTCACTCTTTCATTCTATGCATTACTCTTAAAAATTGACATTAAGAGAAAGTTTTCAGTAATATTTACTGGGCTCTTGAAATATTCCAGACACTGTTGTGACTGACATGTAGCGATCCCCACAACTCCTCATAAAGATTCTGAGTACAATATTTGTAAGCCTTTACTGAATGAAGAGTTACTCATTTTGTTTAACTCATTCATGTGTTTATGCAACATACTGCTTTATTTGGCATTTCTTGTCTTATTGTTATTTTTTTATGTTATGGTTTTGATATTGTGGATTATGGGTTTGGTTTTGTGTGTAAAAACATGGACACATGTACATATTTATTGTGTTTTTTTCTTTTCTGTTTGTTTTTTTTGTTTGCCTATTTGTTTTAGAAAGAAAGAAAGAAAGAAAAGAAAAGAAAAGAAAGGAAAGGAAAGTGAAAGAAAGAAAGAAAGTGAAAGAAAGAAAGTGCATGGAGTTGGGTATGTAAAAAAGAAAACAAAAATAATAAATTAAAGAAAAGAGGCTGAGCTTTAAACATCCTCACTGGTTATTCTCTTAGAAAATCTGTAAGAAGTTGTAGGAGTATTATAGAATAGCAAACGTTTCCATACTAATTTTAATGTTTGTTCATCTGTTGAAAGAATGAGACTGCCCTCTGAAAGACCCAACAAGCAGCTGAGTCAGATACAGATATTTGCACCCAACCAATGGATAGAAACTGTTCAACCTTGTGGTTGAATTAGGGAAAGGCTGGAAGAAGGTGACGAAGAGGGCAAACCTGTAGGAAGACCAGCAGTCTCAACTAACCTGGACCCTTGAGATCTCTCAGACGTTGGACCACCAAGCAGGCAGCATATACTCGCTGATATGAGGTCCCCATCTCATATACAGTAGAGGACTGATGGGTCTGGGTTCAGTCAGAGAAGATGCACCTAACCCTCAAGAGACTGGAGGCCCCAGGGAGTGGGGAGGTCTGGTTGGGTGAGAGATAGGGAGTGGGGATATCCTCATGGAGACAGGGGCATGGGGAGAAGGTTTAAGATGTGGCACAGTTGGAAGGTGAATGGTGGGGAGATAAAATCTGGAGTGTAAAAAAAATAAATAATATTAGAAACATCAAAAAAGAGAAATATTAGAAAAACTGAATTTTATGAAGATAGCATTTCTCTTTAGTGACAACTTACATTATTTTAAACACCAAAATAGTTGAACATTCTTGAAAGTTGGGTTTCATGATACCTTACTACACAAAACATGCTAGAAATCTTGGTAGCCATTGAAATAATTGTGACCCAGGTAGTTTTTTGTTTTGTTTTGTTTTGTTTGTTTGTTTGTTTTTTACCATCCAATAGCTTTGTCCTTATTTCCTGCTATGCCATAGCATAACTCATCAGAAACTGTAAAATTCCACAGAAAGTGATAGAAACCATCTTTGCTCTTTATAATCACCAACTAAGCCCAAGTGGCCAAGGTAGTACACATTGCTGGTACTGAGTCATTTCAGAGTTCACAGAATTCAGTAGCAAACTGGAATTTTTTTTCTGAATCTATGCAGCATTCCTTATGTTGTTGTCCCTAGTCCTGCAATAGCGTTCTGTTTCTGTGTGCCTCTTTTCTTTTCCTTAAATATCTAGGTAGACTTTTGTCCTGATTTCAATATGAATAGCCCCAATGGGCTGAAATATTTGAATGTTAGGACATTAGGGAGTGGAGCTACTTGAGATAGATTAGAAGATGGGGCCTTCTTGGAGGGAGTGTGTTTCTTGAGGTGGGTTTTGTGGTTTCAGAAGCCTAAGCTCCCTGTCCCCTGAAGATCCAGATATAGAATTTTCAACCTCTCCAGCACCAGGTCTGCCTATGTGACACCATGCTCCCTGCCCTAACAAAAATGCACTAAACCTCTGAAGTGTAAGGAAGCCACATTTGAATTTTTTTGGGTAAAGGTCACTGTTTTCATGGTGTCTATTCACAACAAGAGAACATTGACTAAAACAATTATCATAAACTGGAAATTTTTGCTTCCTCATGTCCCAAATTTAGTGCTTATTATTGTTTTTTATTTTGAGTTTTTATCAAATTAAAGTTCTTATATTATCTTCAAGTGGAAACCTTTTAGAGAATTAAATAAAAGAATGAATACTCAAGGCACAATTAGCAAGTCAAATGATTCCCAAGAAGAAGAAAGGAGAGGACCCTGGGCCTGAAAAGATTGGATCCAGTTTTGTAGACCCAGAACAGAGAAATCGTGGGGCGGGGGGGATGATTGGGGAATAGTTAGGGGGGGAGAGGACTTATGGGACGTATGGTGGGGGGGGGACTGGGAAAGGGGAAAGCCTTTGGAATGTAAACAAAAAATATAGAAAATAAAAATTAAAAAAAAGAGCAGAAATTTGATGTATCTGTGGTATAGTAACAGCAGGAAGCCATGGCCTTAGAGTTCAATGAGAAAACTGAAGAAATTAATAAATATGCAGAAAGTCTATTTAAAACAATAAAGATTTGCCACAGAGATATGTTCTCTAGTGAAGACAGTGTCTTTAAATTTTAAAATTAAGCAAAGAGAAATAACAGGGCAGAAAATAATGTGGGAAAAATTCAAGTAATGCAGGTGGCAGTACAGATAAGACATATGCAAGTGGACCCCAAGAGACTTGAAGTTTAGCATGGAGTGTTTTGAATGGAAATGTTTTCAAACAAATGCTAGGTCATCTCAGAAAACAAGGAGGGTTCCAGTTTCCTACCCATATAATAGAAAAGAGAAGAATTGTTTTTCTCCATATCCTAATACTAAAGACAAACACTAAGAAACCACCACAAAATTGTTAAACCAGAAATAATCTCCAATTGATAACCACTCACAAATGCAATTATTTTGAACTTCATGGAGTTTACAAACCACTCTTGAAGCCAGTCCTCTTGGCCAGCAATAAATGGCCCAAACAAGATAAGGTCAATGGCATTTTTGAAGGTTTTGTTGTTGTTGTTGTTGTTTCATGACGTTTTGTTAGGGCTATATTTTTTAAATTATGGGTCCATTATGTATATATTATGTTTTCTTGGGATTTCTATATGTGAGAATAAGTGAGTCCCTGAGTCAGTGTATGTTTATTCACCTTTTCATTTGATTCTTTTTCTTATGTTCATTTTGTACTATTCCGGTTTGTTTGTTTTTATTTAATCTGATATGTTTAATCTGCATGTCGTCTCCTTTAATGGGATCCTTCAGTGAGATGTCACTTTGCTCGCCCTTAGTTTAATTTAGTATGCAGATGTGTGGGTTTATATTTTGGAGGGGTTTTTGGTGTGTGTAGGCTTCTGGAACCAACACAAGGCAGTCAAGTGGTTGAAGCAACCAAAATTATCTAGAGGTTTAACTTAGAGTTGAATCTCTTACGATTACATCACCTTTAAGTCGGTCTATATTCCTTTTACAAATTCTGAGGCTATGGAAAGTCATACTGCAAATAGGAGACCTAAGAGAACATGTAGTAGATAAGATTATGAAGATGGGCCACGAGCAGACAGAAATGCCAACTGCTATCAAAGATTCTAATGACAGACAGACCTAATATAAGAACAGATAGGAATGTTCCAAAATACTGCTTATAGAACAAAGCATAGCAGCCAAGAAAAAAATATCACAGAACACCCCCTCTCCCTACCACATCCCTCACATACTCCTACCAGATATCTGGTATTGTTTCCTAAATAAAATCTCTGTCTTCCAACACTAGTGCTCATCTTTTTCCCATAAAAGCATTCCCACAGATAAATATGCATCATCAGTTCTTTGTACCAACATTGTTTTTCATCTTCAGTCTCATGGTTTGTTCCATCTGCATAATCATTAACTACATCAAATGCACTCTTTGAAGGAATAATAGCTCTTAATATTTGACTTTCCTGGACTTCAGTAGATTGCACTAGACAATATGTTTGGTTGATTAGGCTACATAATGTTTTCATCCACAGAATGAGAATTTGCAGATAAATACAAAATTTTGATTCTCTTTTACTATGCTTCCTGCAATTTGCATTGTAATACCTAAAAGTGTCACTAGTGGGAGCAGGATTCATTTATTCCAGAGGGTCCAAGGTGTAAGGACCACAAAAATGGCTGGAAAGTGAAGGAAGAGAGTGGTTGATTAAAATAACTCCTGTAAACAAAGAATATAGAAAATAAAAAATAACTCCTGATATCCAAATATCTAGACATAAAGATCTAAGCCTTTAAGCAACTTTGAGTATGAATTTCTTCTACTGAGTTGTTTTGAATGACTTCCGATGATATCAAGCAATATCAGAAACAAGAAGTTAATTATGATTAATGTCTGTATAGATTTGTTTTATAATAAAAAAGATGTTCATATCTTAACCATAAACCTGTGTATAGTTTTGTGAGATAAACAAAATAATAATATTCTTATTTTATGATAGTAGATTTGATTCTCAGGTGGATTAATTATCTCACAGAAGAGAACAGAATTGGCTTGCAGTGAACAGTATTTGGAAGTTTGTCTCGATCCCAAATCTGCCATCATTTCTCTCTGTGCATAGTTTTGCAAATAATTTTAAACTCCATGAAGGTCCTAGTAATAATTATATGCCAGAAATTTTCATGCATTTTAAATAGGAACAACCTCTCAATCCTTGCAACATGCAGATATTTGCATTTTTAAAGAAAATTAGTTTTGTTTTCAGTGAAATGATTGCCAACTGATCCATGAATTCAAAAACAAAAACAGAAAATTAAAACTCTCAAAAAGAATGCCTGGAACTTACATCCCTTCCCTCATGGAATTAGTTATGAAGGCACTTGGTAATTTTGTTTGTTTTAAGGGCCTTAGGAAAATTGACTTTCAGTGTTAATTAAATAATATTTTAAATGGCAAACATTGGCAGAAAGACAAGTTGCAATATTGACAACCTTAAGAAAGCATTTTCATTTTCAAGTTTATTCAGAAATCTCTGGCAGGATGCAATCTGCAAAATGATTTGTTTTTGTTTTTATGTTCTTTGTTTTTTTGTATAGCCATTTTATTTATTTCTTTTTTCTATATTCTTTGTTTACATTCTAAATTATTTTCCCTTTCCTGGTTGCCCCCTCCCTATAGGTCCCATAAGCCCTCTACCCTCTGCCATTTTTCCAATCAACCCCCTCCTACTTCTCTGTCTTGGTAACCTCCTACAATGCTGCATCAAGCCTTTCCAGGACCAGGACCGCAAAATGATTTGTATGTGACTTTGCAACATGACATTACTCTCTGATGGCTCTGGATGGTAGCATCATAGGTTGTGATTGCTGTGGTTTGAAAGTCCTAATAGAATTAAATGCCAAGTGTACAATGAATTAAATTAAGGAAAACCTAGTTACAGAGTCTGTATTTTGTTGAAACATAATAAAAAGGCTACAAGTGTGGTTGTTTTCAGATAAATGTGCCATATAACCTCAAAAACCATTGGAAAAAACAAGAGTGTTTTCAAAGCAATTAAAACTCATGTCTAGTGCTATGGGTATGTGCTATGTATGATTTACATAGGCCACTCCTCACCTATAAAATTATAGATTCTTTCATAAAATTTGGTGTTTATTATTTTATATTTTGCAAAGGTTAAAAGAAATGTTTTTATAATGATAAAATTGAATATTCCAACTTGGTTCTCTTTCAAGTTGGTTCAATGGTTATCCAAAGCTATCCAAAATCTATTTGTTTGAAAAGCCTTCATCAAAAAATATTAACCATGTATTAATCAAACATAATACATGGATGGTTTCACCACTACAGCACTTTCATACCTGTATGTAATAAATTTTGAATATATCCCCAATACCCTCTCGTATCTACCCTTAATACTCACCTTCCTCTTTCCAATTCATCTTTCTTCTCTTACAGTGTTCTCTTTTTGCTACCCACTGGATTTTATTAGAGTTGCTTAGAGGAGGATGGATAAGTGGGTAAGGCACATGGGCATCCTCTCTCTAGCTATACTACTGAAAAATTAATTATTAGTATTAATTGGGAAAATGGAAACACATTTTAGGTTAGGACATAAAATAAGATCATTAATAAATGATTTATCACTTTTATCACATGTGGTCAAAAAACAACTTTGTTTATAAAGCTTGGGCTGAACTTAGAGCATTTCCTTCTTTGTCCTACTATCCTTAGGCCTAGGCTTGGAAGCTTCTCGAGTCTGTAAAATCTAAACTTCTATAAGCCTGGACCTTGAAGGCTTTAGCTTCCAACCTCTGCCTACTAACCTAGGCCTAGAATGCTTTACCTTTTAATACTTGTTGTGGAATAAACTCACGCTTTCATCTCTGGATGGCAGGTTCAAGTCAGCTGTTCCCCTGTGATCCCTTGGAGAGAAGCCATGTTGCTGAATTAAAATTCCTCTACAGTCCTGATAGCCACATGTTTATTTAGTGTTGCCTGCAAAAAAAGCCTAATATCAATTTTCATTTTTAGCTATACCAGGTCATTTTCTGATTAGTGATTTTTTTTTGTTATATTTTGTTTGGTTATTTTCCTTTTTAAAAAATTTCACTTTATTCATTTACATTTCAAATAATATCACCCTTCCTGCTTTCCCCTCCACAAACCCAATCCCATCTCTCTTCTCCTCATCCCCTTTGCCTCTTTGAGGGTGCTCCTCCACCCACTCACCCAATCTTTCCTTACCACTCTAGCAATTCCCTTCACTGGGTCATCAAGCTTAAACAGGACCAAGGGGCTCTCCTCTCATTGATGACAGATAAATCCATCCTCTGCTACATATGTAACTGGAGCCATAGATCCCTCCATGTATACTCTTTGCTTGGTGGTTTATTCCCTGACAGTTCTGTGGGGTCTCGTTAGTTGATATTGTTGTTCTTCCTATGGGGTTGCAATCCCCTTCAGCTCCTTCATTCCTTCCCCTAACTCTTCAATTGGGATCCTGGGCTCAGTCTGATGGTTGACTGTGAGTATCCACCTCTGTATTAGTCATGTGCTAGCAGAGCCTCTCAGGGAACAGACACACCAGGCTCCTGTCAGCAAGCACTTGTTAGCATCAGCAATAGTGTCTAGGTTTGGTGTCTGTAGATGAGATGGGTCCCTAGATGGGGCAGTCTCTGGATGATCTTTCCTTCAGTCTCTGTTCCATTTTTTGTTTTGTTCCTGTTTTTTTTCCTTTGGACAGGAACAATTCCAGGATAAATATTTTGAGATGGATAGGTGGCCCCATCCCTCAACTGAGGATTGTACCTATCTACTGAAGTCAGTCTCTACAAGTTCTAGGTCCCCTTTATTGGGCATTTCCACTAAAGTCATCCCTATTGGGTCCTTGGAGACTCACTTTGCTGGTGTCTGGAACTTTATAATGACTACCCCCAAGACTCCATCCCCCACTGCTAGATTTTTCTATTCAATTTCCTGACTCTCTGTATTTCTCTCCTGTCCCTTCCAATACCAGATCTAGTCCCCCTTTTTCCTCCTTCTCCTCTCTCCCTCCCAGGTGCCTACCTCCCTCTATGTCCTGAGATAATTTTATTCCATCTTCTATGTGTGATTGAAGCATTTTATTAGTGTTAAGCTGTATATTAAAGGTTACAATCAGTGAATTATTTTATTTGTTTACCTATTTGTTTGCTTGTTTGCTTGTGTATATGTGCTTGTGAGTAACCTTGCCACTTGAGGAAATCATTTCTTTCCACGATGTGTGTCCTGAGATTCAAACTGAGGACAACAGGCTTGGTAACAACCATCTATATCTTTTGAGATAACTTACTGTTTCTGATATAAGTTTTTTTAATAAACTGACATAGTTTTTTGACTTAACCTTTAGTTAAAGCCTTAATCAAATAAATTTAACATATATCACTTGAATTTATTAATTTGAATTCATTCATTCAATTATGTATTTATATTTTAAATTATTCTCATTAATCATTTTTCCAGGCATTATGAACTCATCGATACATGATCTGCAAAGAAATTGATCAATAATGAAATTAACCATTGCATCAAGAAAAAGGGGTGCTTTTAATTTTCTCAAGAATTTCTGCTAAAATGTAAATACAAGACTTATCCCTTTCTGTTAATAGATTTGTTATCCAAAAGCAAACACAATCAATGAGCAAACACAAAGAAAAACATGGAAATCTGATAAGATCTGTCTACATAATCATACTTTCTGTATCCCAGAGTAAGTCATTTTGACAACTCACTGTAGGAAATTATTAGCCTTTTTGCCTTAATGGGACATTCAGTAACTACCAAAATACGTGCATATCATAGCAAATGTAAAACATAAATACAGTGAGATCTGACAGAGTAGAAAATGATTTCCCACATGAATAGCTTTATTACATTAAATATTGTAAAGCTGATATTTTGGACCTTATAGTAATTTAAATTCTCTTCTTCAAAATCACTGAAAAATGATGAAGTCAGAGGTTTCATATCCTTCTGGCCAATATTTATGACAAGTAGATAAGGCTATTTTATAATATCCCTGTTCTCATCCTGAGAGGCATATTGTAAGACTCTCCCCACCAATATTAAAAGCAAGTGACCATTAATAAAAGATAACCAGAAATGAATGGATGGCACTTCAAAATATATGTGGCCAGATACAATGTTTCTCATTCTCTTTTAGGAAGTCACCATAAATGGAAAAGCCTACACAACCATTTCTGGTTTCCAGAGTGCATACAGTGTATACTAAAGACTTTACCCAACTCTTACACATATTGAGAGACACTTGCTATTCTAGTCTATTAAAATTTTAAAACTATTGGTTATCATTGCATATTCTGTCCTAATGCATGTGCAGCCTCATCCTGTACTGAACTAGTACATATATTTAACAAATCATGTTTGTTGAAAGAATGAATGTTCTACCACACATGTACTCTTATTCAGGGTGATATATGTTTTATGACATATATATATATATATATATATATATATGTGTGTGTGTGTGTGTGTGTGTGTGTGTGTGTATGTGTGTGTATGTATATATATGCATGTATATGTGTATATATATAATGTTTGTTGAGTAGAGTATCACATAGCAGTTAAGTAAAAGTTCATATTCAAGCCCATTATTTGAAGATAATAGTGCAACTAAATATTAGTGTGTAGTACAAAATGAGAATATAGGAACTTCTGTGAGCGTAAGGAAAGTAGCAAGAATTTAGGAAGTAGTTAACAATTAAACAAGATGTATTTCTGTTTATCAGTCTGGCATGCTTTTTAGAACCAAGCCAGTAAAGTTTAGATATATGAGAAAAAAATAATTCCAAGAAAAGCATATTAAGTGAAGTAAATGGGAATAAAGATTGTATACCTTATCATGTCTCTGATAGGAGTTTCTAAACATTAGGAATAACTGAAGTATATTTTAAAAAATGCAAAATTGGTCCTGTTTTCTGTGGGGATATTTATGGCAATTCAAATCCAAATGTTTTACCGTCTGTTTAAAGAGTCAAAATGATCATAGTATAAACTGCACATTTCATTTTTAAATACTTTGACTCATGGGCTTATCATATAATTACAGTTAATTTCAAAGATAAGAGCTAAAATCTCCTGTGACAATGCTTAAGGCTCTTAGCATATTATTGAAATGACATGATTAAAAATATAAATTTCATATGTTGAGTTTTGTTTTGTACTTGGATAAATGGTATTTTCATGACCTTTGCCTCAAGTAATGTAAGTATTCAGTATGTATGAAAAGCCCAAAAGAGAACGTCCAAATATTGGATAAAATCTAGTAGTATAAATGTGCCTACAATAAATTTTCTTGATTGTGTATGTAATGACTGAGTAATAACAATTTTTTAAATTTTACTTCCAAAAATATTTTTGTGCTAAAATTCATAATTTGAATTTGAACTTAAAACTATGAGAGTAATATACTCACTTTCTATGATAAAATATGTGGACTCTCTCTCTCTCTCTCTCTCTCTCTCTCTCTCTGTGTGTGTGTGTGTGTGTGTGTGTGTATGTGTGTGTGTTTATGTGTGTGTATATGTGTTTGATTGCTGTAGCTATAGATAAAAAATAAGAGCATTATTAAAGTGTAATTTTAGGACTCAGAAGAAGATGATGCTAAGTCATAAGGAAAGATATCTTAGACCCAAAATGCAAACTTGGGTATCAGTAAAAATATTTCTGCTGACATACTGATTACAGAATTTGACCCCAAGAAATTAAAAGGAGGACATACACACCATACTTGTTCTATAATATGAACATTTGTACACCAAAGGCCCACAGTATTAGGTATGGTTTTTATTTATTTATTTTTTTGGTTTAATTTAAATTTAATAATTTGATTTTATTCATTTTGCAAGGATATGAGAATGTATTTGCACTTGATTAGGAGGAGTATGTTCGCAGGTATTTGTTTTGTCATTAATGTTAATAAAGAGGCACCCACAGAGACTAAACACAAATAGAGAGCAAACATGGAATGGACCTCCTAGATGCTCTGCACATATATAAGAGTTGTGCACCTTGGTCTTTATATGGGACTCCTCACAGCAAGAGTAAGAGCTGTATGTGCCTCTGTTGCCTGCCTTTGGATCGCTTTCCCTTAATAAGGCTGTGTTGCTTAGCTACAATAGGAGAAGGTATGCCTGCCTATTCCTTATAACTTGATATGCCAAGCCTGCTTGACATCCACAGGAGGTCTCCCACTTTCTGGGAAGAAACAGAGGATGGGAGAATCCTATAATGAGGACTAAAGTAAGGAAATTGAAATAAAAAGATAGATAGAGAGATAGATAGATAGAATATCAATAAAGAATACATAGTGAAAATAATAAAATGTTAAAAATACATTTATTTTAAAACCAATAGTTCTCAAAATTTAAGTATCTTTTTCATTGAATATCATTTTCATTTACATTGCCAATGGTAAAACCTTTGCCGATTTCCCCCCTCCCCAAAGACGCCCCAACCCTTCCTCCCACACCCTGCCTCCACGTATATGCCCCTCCACCCAACCCACTCCCACCCCCCCCTCGATTTCCCTTTGTTGGGACCTCTATTGAGCCTTTACTTGACCAAGGACCACTCCTCCCACTGATGCCCAACAAGGCATTCCTCTGCCATGTTTTTGGCTGGAACCATGTGTACCACTTGGTTGAAGGTTTAGTTCCTGGGAGTCCTGGGGCGTCTGGGTGGCCAAAATCATTGTTCTTCCCATGGGGCTGTAAACCCCTATCATAATGAAAATCACAACAAAATAGAACTTGAATGTATGTTTATGTGTTAATTGCTTATGTGCTATCTGCTTCCAGGTTACTTTTATTGCACTGTGCATTTCTGAGTACATACTTCTCTGAACTGTATTCTTGTTCCCTTGCATCGTTCGTAATTAAGAAAATCCAAAGACAATTAATAGCAGTAGAACTAAAAAGATTTTAATGGGAATAGTTACATTTTAACAGACCCAGTATTTATGCATTGAGTATTATTTTGACCCAAAATAATAGTAGTGCTTGATAAACTAGTTCCTGAGAATGTGTTTCAGAGACTAAATATAAAAAAGGACAACCTGTAATTGTAGAAATTATATGCCTCATAGTTTGAACCTGGAGTGCTGTGAAATATAGGCTGGCAGCCACACAGATACAATTGGAAATCTCAGGACTGGTAGTTACTCCACGTTCAGAATACTTTGATTGTATTGAGCAATCTTTAAACCATTGCTTTGAGAAACACACTTCCATATACTATCTTTGAATATCTTATTCTTGTAAGTTACAGCCACTGAATAATTTGTAAAATAGTATGAGGAAGAGCTAATGACACTAAAATGCACATCTGAAATTTGGGAGCATTTCACATAGTTCCTGTGTGTGTGTGTGTGTGTGTGTGTGTGTGTGTTGTTAGTTCTCAAAAAGGCAGAAAGCACAGATAGCTCTGATATTTTAGAATCTGACTATAGTTTCTTAACAAGCCAGACCTATATTAGATTTGATGAAAGCATTACTAGTTGATCCTTATTTTACCACACTCTATCTTGTCTACCCCGAATATCCCTAGAAACTCTAGGTGGCTCTGTTGAGCTACTCTTTCTAAAGCTACCACTTGTGGATTATAGCCCCCTGCTAGCATCCTCAAGCCAAGGCCTGATAATTTGTGAAAAGTCAGTAGTGATATCATATTCACACTGCTGTAGTATTAATGCTGCATTTTCTCATTATTCATGAAATATAAAAATGTACACGTTATATTATATTTATGCATTTGTTAGTTTAGCCTCCTCCTAGTGTGTGTGTATGTGTGTGTGTGTGTGTGTGTGTGTGTGTGTGTGTGTGAGAGAGAGAGAGAGAGAGAGAGAGAGAGAGAGAGAGAGAGAGCACATGTACATATGTGTACATGGAGCACAATGGTCATTGTTACATGTCTTCCTCAATGGACTTCCACTTTATTTCTTTGGTTTATATTATTTTTATTTGATGAGTGTCACTATTTGCCTACATGTATGTCTGTATGCAGTGTATGTGCCTACTACACTCAGAGACTAGAAAAGGTGGTTGTATCCCCTGGAACTGCAATTAGCATGAATTTCTGTGTGGGTGCCAGGAGTAGAACCTGGGTCCTACGAAATGAACCTGGGTCCTGTGCAGGAAAAGCAAGTCCTCTTTACAACAGAGTTATGGATATAACTCTTTCAATCTATCTTTTGAGATAGGGTCTCTTTACGAACCTGGAGATCAATGTTTGGGTAGGCTGGCTGCAAAGTGAGTTCTAGACGTCCCCCTCTTTTCTCTTCTGTATTACAGAGAGGCACATGCCATTGTGCATGGGGTTGATGTTGTTTTGAGTTTTTTTTAATCACAGTTTTATGAATTGCATCTCAGATCCAATGCTTTCAAGCCAAGAACTGAATGAGCCATTACCCCATCTCCTAATTCTCTTTTCCATTAAGGAGCACAACTGTAATTGTAGAAATTATATGGGCTCAGAGTTTGAACCTGGAGTATTCAAAACATTTGCCTTCCAGTTTTGTAGAATCAAAAGATGTATGCTACATGGTAAATTTATAATGCAAACAAAGAATTTAAAGAGCTTTAGCCTTTACTTGAGATACCTATTATAAATTGTTTTGGTAATCTATGTGGAGGGTGTGATTGTGTCATACTTTTGGGGTAAGAGTATGTAACATAAGTTTTGAGACTGGGCTTTAATGAGACATTCACTTTTCTTTTTTATATATTTTATTTTAAGTGAGTGTGCTTTGGTTCCTCTGTGAAAGTGAACAAAATACTCACAGGAGCAATAAACGAGACAAAGTGTGGAACAGAGACTGAAGTAAAGGCCACCCAGAGACTGCCCTACCTGGGGATCCATCCTATAAACAGTCGCCAAACCCCAACACTACTATGGATGACAAAAAGTGTATACCAAAAGGAGCATGCCATGGTTGTCTCTGGAAGGGCCCTGTCAGAGCCTTACAAATACAGAGGCAGATGCTAGCAGCCAACCATTGGTCTGGGCATGGGGTCCCCAAATGGAGGAGCTGGAGGGTGGCCTGGAGGAGCTGAAGGGGTTTACAGCCCTGTGGGAAGAACAATGATTTTGGCCACCCAGGTGCCCCAGGATGTCTATGGACTAATCCATCAACCAAGGGGTACACATGGCTCCAGCCAAAAATGTGGCAGAGGAATGCCTTGTCAGGTATCAATGGGTGGAGTGGTCCTTGGCCAGGTGAAGGCTCCAACAAAGGGAAATTGAGAGGGGAGTTGGAATTGGGTTGGGTGAAGGGGCATATACATGGAGGCAGGGGGTGGGAGGAGGGGTTGGAGGTTTTGGGAAAGGGGGGAAATTGGGAAATGTTTTACCATCGGAAATGTAAATGAAGACATTCAATTTTCAAAGTATTGAAAAATTTGAAGACCCTGGAACTTTTATAGATGCACTGCATTTTTATATTATAAAATCATCATGAAATCTTGGGGACAAATAAGAAAGGAAAGTTTGTGGTTTGATGAAGTGTGTGTGTGTGTGTGTGTGTGTGTGTGTGAATGCCGGCAAGGCTAAACTTGTGATAGTTAACTGAAACATCTGGGAAGAAGTGACTTAAGTTCAGGAATTATTTCTATTAACTTGGCCTATAACCAAGTGTTTGAGGGATTGCCTTAAGAGCAAATGGATTTAGGCAAGCCTAATCCATTGTGAGCAATGTAGTCCTTAAGCTGGTAGACTTATATCTGAAGCCATCTGCTTTCATAGGCACCATACTCTCTTTCCCTGCATCTTCTGTTCCAACCTGATGCTATAGCTGAAATGTAAATGCAGATCAGAAATGCCAGAGATACTGATCAGATGACTTGTGAATCTGGAATAGGCACATGTTCTCTGATGAGAGCACATTAAGTGCCCATAATTCTCAAGACAAAGACTTCTTGTGCCAGGAAATATTCCTGGGATATTGGAAGATGGAGCCTGGCTGCCTTTGGTATGAACCTTGGAGAGCTGGAGGTTGCCTTTGATATGACAGATGTACTTCAGAAAAATACTAAAACCCATTCCATGCTCTGGCAAATGATGTATCACAGGATACTGAGGGACACAGAATATATGCTACCTGGGCAGATAGACTAGCAGTGGCATTATCCTGTAGCTCTGTGGTTCTTGAAATACTCACGCTATTGGGAAGCTGTTTGTATTTGTATTCACTTAGCTAGTCATGTTCTTTCTCTGCCACCAAGCTGGGCTCTGGAACAAAAGTGCTGCCCAGAGGAGGTGCCTGCCCTTGCTACTGCATCTGTCTGAAGATTGCTCAGTTCCCATGATTATCAGTTCTGCCAACTTGATGGCAGGAGATACCAGTTGAGATCCTGAGTCTTACACACTCCTCTGGGTACCAAGTGGTACCTGTGCTTGTGGTCTTCTCTGATGGGAGAAGACTTTCCTTCACTTTTGTCCCTCAGAGCAACTAATGGCTGCCTCAGGAAGAGATCTTTTGCTGGCCATTCAGCTCCATGTACCATGAGGAATGATGTCTATTCACTTGAATTCTGTGCCATTTCCCAGATCAACCATTCTCAAAGTGCTGTGGCTGCAGCCGCATGAACTGTGAACTAGTTAATAAGATTAGGTTTGACTATATGAAGTATAGTCTGCCTGAGAGATTCATGTCTCTCCTCAAATTTCGTAAGTTCATAGACAGGGACATTTGACCCAGATCATGTGTCTTTCAATAGAGCAAAATGCCAGATATTGGCTCATCTATATCAGCATCAGTTTTCCCACTTATGGATTCTTTCTCTTCACAGGTACTGATATATCTAGGTATTCGGATATTATATTTAATGTGAAGATTTGTTCATGTTGCTGATTAAACATAAGGAGAGGATAAAGGAAGAAATGATAGAATGAATGAAAAAAGGAGAGAAAGAAAGGAGGGAAAATAGGAAGGAAGGAGAGAGGGAAGGAAGGTAGTAAGGGAAGAAGGAAGGAAGGAAGGAAGGAAGGAAGGAAGGAAGGAAAGAAAGAAAAAGAAAGAAAGAAAGAAGGAAGGAAGGAAGGAAGGAAGGAAGGAAGGAAGGAAGGAAGGAAATGAGCAACCCAGAGGCAGCAGAAAGGTAGCAATTCCTCCATGGATTCTTTCAATTCCTGCACTGAGGTCCTGTTCTTGATTCCCTAAATGATGGGTCATATACCATATGATGAAATAAACTCTTTTTCTAAGGTTGTTTTGGGTTGTAGATTTATCACAGCAATAGACACCTAATTAGAATACTATCCAAAGTCTATTATTTCTTTTTTCTCTAGCACAATTTTATTTATGGACATGAGATTGGAATTTTATATCATTTTCATACATCATAAAGCAGTCTTAATATTTTAGTCTAATAATTATGAAAACATTTCCTTTTTTAACTATTGTTCTTTTTCTTATTAGACATTTGCTTTATTTCCATTTCAAATGTTATCCCCTTTCCTCATTATCCCTCCAAACCCCCCCCCATCCCATTCCCCTTCCCCCTGCTATCCAACCTAACCACCCACTTTCCTGACCTGGCATTTCCCTACACAAGGGCATTGAGTATTCATAGGACCAATGGTCTTTCCTCTCATTGGTGTCTGAAAAGTCTATCCTCTGCTACATATGTAGCTGGAGCCATGGGTCCCTCCATGTGTACTCTTTGATGGATGTTTTAGTCCCTGGAGCTCTGAAGGTATTTGTTGGTACCTATTATTGTTCCTCCTATGGGGCTGCAAACCTCTTCAGCTTCTTGGGTTCTTTCTCAAGCTCCTCCATTCAGGATCTTATGAACCTTATGTTCAGTCAATTCGTTAGCTGTGAGCCATGGGTATTTGATTCCCCTTCTAAGAAGGTCCAAAGTATCCATACTTTGTTCTTCCTTCTTCTTAAGCTTCATGTGGTCTGTGAATTGTATCTTTGGTATTGTAAGCTTTTGGCCTAAATCCACTTATCAGTGATTACATACCATATGTGTTATTTTGTGATTGGGTTACCTCACTCAGGATGACATTTTCTAGTTCCATCCATTTGCCTAAGAATTTCATGAATTCATTGCTTTTAATAGCTGAGGAGTACTCCATTGTGAAGATGTACCACATTTTCTCTATCCATTCCTCTGTTGAGGGACATCTGGGTTCTTTCCAGCTTCTGGCTATTATAAATAAAGCTGCTATGAACATAGTAGAGCATGCATCCTTATTACATGTTTGAGTAACATCTGGGTATATGCCCAGAAGTGGTATAGTTGGATCCTCACGTAATGGTATGCGCAATTTTGTGAGGAACCACCAAACTGATTTCCAGATTTGTTTTACCAGCTTGCAATCCTACCAGCAATGGAGAAGTGTTCCCCTTTCTCCACAACCTCTCCAGCACCTGCTGTTCCCTAAGTTTTTGATCTTAGTAATTCTGACTGGTATGAGGTGGAATCTCAGGGTTGTTTTGATTTGCATTTCCCTGATGATTAAGGTTGTTGAACATGTCTTTAGGAGTTTCTCAGCCATTTGGTATTCCTTAGTTGAGAATTCTTTGTTTAGCTCTGTACCCCATGTTTTAATAGGGTTATTTGGTTCTCTGGAGTCTATCTATTTCAGTTCCTTCTATATATTGGATATGAGCCCTCTGTCAGATGTAGGATTGTTAAAGATCCTTTCCTAATCTTGTGGCTGCCATTTTTTCCTATTGACAGTGTCTTTTGCCTTACAGAATCTTTGCAATTTTATGAGGTCCCATTTGTCAATTCTTGATCTTAGAGCATAAGCTACTGGTGTTTTCAGGAAAGTAAGGCTATTATTTCAAATATGTAAAAAGAATATTTCAGAAATGCAAAGTAAGTATACAGACCCACTTTCATCGGGTTAAGATGTGCCTAACTTCTAGATAGATTAAATGACCATAAAGAATACCAAACACCATGGCTACAACACCTTTTTCTTAATTTTATGTTTATATTATTGATAGTATTTCCATGTGGAATTAAGTCTGTATTTACAAGGGCTAGGCATATGGCTCAGTCAGTAAGTACTTGGCAGTCAAGCATTTAGTACTGAATGAAATTTATGCCTTCCACATAAAAGCAGGCACTGTGGTGTATACTTCTAATACTGGGAAAGTATAGGAGGATTCAGTCTAGGTTTTTAGCTAAATTGGCAAGCTCTAATTTCAAAGAGAGAAGTTGTCTAAAACATGATCCCCCTAGGCTCCATATCTGGTCAACAACTCTAGCTGCTTTCCTAGAGGCCAAAAAGTAGAAATGATTGGTGAGCTTTGAGGGGTCAAAGATATCACAAGAAGAAGCACAGAATCAACTAACCTGGGTTCACAGAGGCTCACAGAGACTGAACTGCCAGCCATGGAATCTCCTTAGGTCTGACCTAGGCCCTCTGCATACATGTTACAGTTGTGAAACTTCATCTTCTTATCAGACTTATAACAGTGGAAGTAGAGAATGTCTCTGATTCTGCTATCTGCCTTTGGACCTTTTACTTCTACTAAATTGCCTTATCAAGCCTTAACAGGAGAAGGACATGGCTAGTCTATACTTGATATGTCCTGTTTGATTGATAGCCATAGGAAGCCTACTGTTTTCTGAAAAGAAAGACATGAGGAGTGGATGGGAATAGGGAAAAAGGGAGGTGGAGTTTTATTTACTGGGAAAGAGGAATTGAGGGAAACTGTAATTGGGATATAAAATACATATACATTCAAACACACACAAATATATATATATATATATATATATATATATATATAGAGAGAGAGAGAGAGAGAGATGGGTGGGTAGATATATCCATACATAGATGCACACACAATGAGCAAAATTGACTGAAGAAAACAGATAAACTACACACCATCACAAGAACATGAACACTTCAACCTCTGTATACATGCACACCCATGGATATGTACAAGAAAACAAAAATAATAAAATAAATTCTATTCATCTTTTCAACTTTGTTCTTTTCTAAGCTTAAATTTCCAAGCAAGAATTATTTGCAGTTCTGATACAATTGTGAAAGGTTATCAAATTTCACAAAATAGAATCCATGCTGGAAGCTCATATGCAAATAAAGCATTCCTTCCAGGAAATAACACACACATATCCACCTACTGTAAGAATAATGCCAACAGACATGAGTTCTTAATAATGATCTGGGGAAATCACCATCCCTGACCTCAAGCTGTACTGAAAAGCAATAATGATAAAGACAGCTTATCATTGGTACAAAGATAGTCAGTTTGACCATTGGAATAGAATCAAAGACCCATAAATAACCCCACCTACATATGGAATTTTATCTTTAACAAAGAATCCAAAAACATAGTGACAAAAAGTATTTTTAATGAATGGTGCTAGTCTAACTGATAGTCTGCATGTAGAAGAATGAAAATAGACCCATATTTATCACCATGCACAAATCCCAAGTCCAAGTGAATCAAGGACCTCAACAGAAAACCAGGTACACTGAATCTAATAGAAGAGAAAGTGGGAAAGAGCTTCAAATTCAGTGGCAGAGGAGAAGGGACTTTTCCTGAACAGAACACCAATGACTCAAGCTCTAAGATTGACATTTGATAAATGGAACCTCATGAAACTGAAAAGCTTCTGTAAGGTAAAATATGCTATTAATAGGACAGATCACAACCTACAGATTGTGATTGGGAAAACAAATCTTCACTAACCCTACATCTGACAGGAGGCTAATATCCAAAATATATAAAGAACTCAAGAAGTTGATCTCCAGAAAACCAAATAACAATTTTAAAATGAGGTACAGAGGCACACATATAATTCACAACAGAAGAATCTGAAAGGGTTGAAAAGCACTTGAAATGTTGAAACTCCTTAGTCACAAGGGAAATGCAAATAAAAACAACCTTGAGATTCTACTGTACACTAATCAGAATGGCTAAGATAAAAAATTCAAGTGACAGTGCATGCAGTCAAGGATGTAGAGAAAGAGGAAAATTTTTCTATTACTAGTGGGATTGCAAACTGGCACAACCACTCTGTAAATCAATCTGGCAGTCCCTCCAAAAATTGGAAATAGTTCTACCTGACAACCCAGCTATAATGTTCCTGGGAATATACTCAAAAGATTCCCCCAACATTCCACAAAGATGTGCTCCACAGTGATCATAGAAACCTAATTTGTAATAGCCAGAAGCTGGAAACAACCCTAATGTCCCTCAACCAAAGAATGGATACAGAAAATATAGTTCATTTATACAATGGAATACTATTCAGCTTTTAAAAAGAAGGATCATGAATTTTGTAGGCAAATGGATGGAACTAGAAAATATCATCCTGAATGAGGTAACCCAGTCCCCAAAGGACATGCATGGTAGGTTCTCACAGATAAGTGGATATTAGCCAAAAGGTACAGAATACCTAGAATACAACACACAGGCTATAAGTAGTACAACAAGCCAAAGGGCCCAAGTGAGGATCCCTCAATCCCACTTAGAAGGGGTAACAAAATAATGAAGGGAGGCAGAGAGAGGGTGCGATCTATGTGAAAAAGGGGAGGGAGAAGTAAAAAGGGGGACTGGATGAGGTTTGTGAGGCAGGAGGAAAGCCCAGAAGGCCTGTAGAATGAATGAAAATATACAGCCTATGGGGGGTGGGTGATAGCTGGTCTCTTGAGAAAGTCCCAGAGACCTGGGAAATGTAAGACTCTCAGGACTCAATGTGGGTGAACTTAGCAAAAATGTCAAACAGTGGGGATAGATAGATAGGCAGTATCTCAGCTAGAGGGAAGGGGTTACCAACCCACAGTCAAAATTTCTGATCCAGAAATTTTTCTGTCTGAAAGAACTGCAGGGACAAAACTTGAGAAGAGACTGAAGTAAAGATAGCACAGTGACCAGCCCAATTGGGGATCCATCTCATGGCAGGACACCAAGGCCTGGCTATCACATGCACGATGTGTTTACAGACAGTACCCTAGCACGTGGCTGAGACAGACACAGATTCTTAAAATCAGGGACCCCTATGGTTAAATTAGAGGAAGGACTGAAGAAGCTGAAGTGAAGTGTGACCCCATAGAAAGATCAGGAAAACCAGCACTCTCAACTAACCTGGCCTCTAAAAACTGAGTCTTGAACCAGGCAGCATACAAGACCTGGTCAGAGGCCCCGACACATATAAAGCAGAGGACTGCCTGGTCTGGTTTCAGTGGGAGAAGATGTGCCTAATACTGGAGAGACTTGAAGCCCCAAGAACAGGGGATACCAGGTGGGGGATGGGGAGCACCCTCCCAGCGGCAAGGGGGAAGCAGAATAGGATGGAGAACTATGACAGCGGGACTGCAATGAAGTCCTATGAAGGAGGGCTGCAATGGCTGGAATGTAGATAAATAAAATAATTTTTAAAAAGGGTAAAGTTACATTCTTGTTATTTTTTGTTGTTATTTATTTACATTTCAAATGTAGCCCCCTTCCTGGTTTCCCATCTGAAAACTCCCTATTCCACTCTCCTCCCCCAGTTTCTATGAGGATGCTCCCTGACCCACCCATTCACTCCAGCGCTGCTGCCCTAGTATCCCCCTACACTGGGGCATTGATCCTCCAAGGACCTATTTATGTCAGATAAGGCCATCCTCTGCTAAATACATGGCTGGAGTCATGGGTGCTCTTTGGTTGGTGGTTTAGTCCCTGGAAGCTCTGCGTGTGTTGGTTGATATTGTTGTTCTTTCTATGGGGTTGTAAACCCCTTCAGCTCCTTTAGTCCTTCCCCTAACTCCTCCATTGGGGTCCATGTGCTCAGTCCAATGGTTGACTGCAAGCATCTGTATTTGTCAGGCACTGGCAGAGCCTCAGGAGACTCAGACTCCTGTCAGCAAGTACTTCTTAGCATCATCAATAGTGTCTAGGTTTTGGTTTTTGCAGATGGGAGGATCTCTAGGTGGGGCAGTCTTTGGATGGCCTTTCCTTCAGTCTCTGCTCCACTCTCAGAGTTACATTCTTTAATTAAAAAATTAATGCAAATTTGTATTGGTTTACTTAATTATTCAATCATATCATTATTCACTATCAAGCATTTACCCCCAGCACTTTATACTCACGATGGGTATACACTACTCAACACATTTTTACAGTTCATTTTCTGGACAAAATGTGCTCTCTTAATAAATTTACTTGTGTATGTGTGAATAAGTATGTTACACATCCACATGGGTTCACAATCAGACGTGTGTGTGTGTGTGTGTGTGTGTGTGTGTGTGTGTGTGGCACGTGCACGTGTGCAAAAGGATGTGTACAGGTGTGTGCATGTGTATGAGAAGAGATGGTATAAGTAGATATCTGGAGTGGGAGTTACAGATGATTGTGTAACTTTCAGCTTTTTGTACTGGTGCTGTTTTCATGCTGTCCTTGTGAGAGAATCAGAATGAGCAAGAATGGCTCTTTACTACTGAGCCACATTTCTAGCCCAATGCCAATAATTTTTTAGTATTGACTGGGAAAGTTTTAATAATAGACTTTAAAATTTATATCATTGTGAGTCTCCCCTCTCCTCAGGGTCTTTGGACATGAGCCTATGATGACAAATGTAGCAGAAGTGGTGAGCAGGATTTAGACAGCCATGAGTCTGTGGAAGGACTTCCAGAGACCCCTGCAGAGAGGCAATACTTAATTGTTCCATGTATGGAGTATGTAAGGGCTTTTAGGAGTACAGGGAGAAAGAGCTACTTAGTGATAATACAGTACCCAATTATGATGAGGGCAGGAAGCTGTAGTGGGAGTTGAGTTCTGTGCTGAATTATGCAACTCTTGAGGAGAGTTCTGCACAAGGTCACTTTTCAGACAAGGCCAGGCACCTGAGCTCAGGGACACTCTGTAGACAAGGTCAAGCAGAGAGATGGAAGCCCCACTGAGAAAGGGAGTCCTCAATTTTGTGCTGAGCTTGGAAAGCCATCTTTACATAGTGGACTGAAAACTTAATAACAGGGTTCTCCAACATAACTTTAAGTAAATTTTACTTGGAATTATTCAAATTCAATGCTGTAATCATATTCATAGATTTTATGAAGCCAGTGATGCGTCCAGACTTCTTTCATATAAAATCATGTAATATAAAGAATTATGATTATAGAATACATTATGATTCCAATGTATGGGTAAGCACCCTTGAGAGAGGGAGAAATATTCTGAAATAAGGCTAGATATTTTTCAGAGAAATTAATAAAAGTGCTATGAATTTTCAAAATCTTATCTTCCTGTGACATTTGTGTTCTATCATTTCTCTTTTGCAGAAGTAATTTTTAATTTTGTAAAATGTATGTACTAAATAATAGGATAAAAGGCTACAAACAATAAACACTAATACTACCTAGAAATATCTTCATCTGTTCAATGTAAAGTATTCCTGTGAGTATTCACTATAAATTAATATATGATATTTGGAAACAAATTAGGAAAGCATATGTGTAATACTTGATTGATGTAACTTTCCCTCCCTGGGATTGGGGTCTACACAGGTAAATGTTTGAGGAACAATGAGGAAAAGATTCTTTTATTGGTTTGGAGACTTGCTTGAATCAGTTATTTAACTTTCCTAGATTTTGTGAATAAATCATTGTCTAGCATTTTTCAGACACAATTGCATAGACCACCAACACCACTACCACAAACATAGCACACATTGTATGTGACGTTAGAAATATTTCAAAAATAGATATGCATTCAAATGTTAATCAATGTGTTTTATATTATTATTAAAGTAAAAGGAGAAAACTAATCAATCTGCCCATGTAAATTATTGAATAATTACCTCTCTATAAATACATTTTTAGAATTTCATATATTATATTTTGATTATATTCCCCTTCATTCTGCATAAATTCTTCCCCATCTTTCTAATATCTCTCTACTTTATTTTGTTGTTGTTGTTGTTGTTTTGAATTTTGTTTTTGGTTTCTTTGTTTTTTTTATAACACTAATTCTAGTTTGTACTGTTCACATACTCTTGTTTGTGAGGCTATATAGAGGAAATTGCTCAATCTATCAATGGTCCCAAGAGTAAAAAAAACTTGCTCCTCCTCCCATAGAAGCCATCAACATACCCACAACTTTTCAGTTAGGAGTGGGAGCTTATGTTTTGATCAACCATCCACACTTGAATCTTGACTGGACTGATCTTGTCCATGTCTTACCAAGACAATCACAGATATACATGCATATTCCAGCTGTGTCCAGGAGATACTGTTTCACTGCTCTTCTTCCCAGTCTCTGGCTTTTATGACCTTTCCACTCGCCTTTCATGGTGGTTCCTGATCCTTTTGGTTGGACTATGATAGAGTTTGTAGCTGAGTACTCAAGTCCCAATCCGTACCACTAAAGTCTGCCTTTCACTTGTCACATCAGAGGAATTTAATGTTGATGGAAGTCACAGTAGTATATTTTTCTTGTAGGTAATATATATATACATATATATACATATATTTTGTTGAACATGTGAAGAAATTACTGTGGAGGCAGGTAAATGTAATAAACTACAATACTGGGAAATGTTACATATGAAATCTGAGACTCTGCAAATGAAATATCATTTCTTTTTTTCTTTTTTTTTTTTTTTGGTTTTTCGAGACAGGGTTTCTCTGTGTAGTCCTGGCTGTCCTGGAACTCACTCTGTAGACCAGGCTGGCCTCTAACTCAGAAATCCGCCTGCCTCTGCCTCCCAAGTGCTGGGATTACAGGCGTGCGCCACCACCGCCCAGCTGAAATGTCATTTCTTACATTTTTATGATTCATATACTATGAGCAGATTCTGCTTTCATGTGTGCAAGTGATGGACCCATTAGTTGGATGATCTTATTTTGCCATAGATAGATAGATAGATAGATAGATAGATAGATAGATAGATAGATAGATAGAGGTAGAGAAGAGACAGAGACAGACAGAGACAGAGATAGAGATAGATGGAATAATGGAGCTGAATGAGGCAAACACTAGGATGGGATGGGAACTTATCAGTCATGTTTTTCCTTCAGGCCACAGTCATGGATAAACAATCCTGTTTCTCGATAGTGTCTTCCTGTCTATTCATTTCAAGTTACTTGTTTTATCTTACTAAATGAATAACTTTTTATTTTATTCTCAGTTTTTATACTGCATATTACTGTTTGTTTCCATCTGTGCTAAACACATTTCACAGCTCTAATCTTTGCCAAAATATTGAAGAAAATTACATTTTGAAGCTACAAATTACAGATTCATAGTCTACATATGAGCCAAGTACTGCTCTTTTGTGGACCAAACATGTCCACTTTATTTCAAGCTTCTGAGTTTTTAATTTTCTCTTGGATAATTGAAATGCTCACTGAGAGAAACATATTTCAATACCAGGATTAGAAACCACTGAGTGATATTCTGGGTATACAATTCATATACAGAATGCTCATGGTCTACAAGTACTTTCTATGATCTACAGAGAACAAACTACCATTCCTCCATATCCTACATAGTGGAAACTACTAATCAGTAGGATGCTGTTTGTATTCCTCGACTAAGCAGCAACATGGATGAATATTCCTTCTTCCTTTGAAAGAATTCCTTAAAGGGCTGGAGAGATGGCCATAGGTTATGAGCACTAGCTACTTTTGGAGAGGACCCAGGTTTTGTTTCCAGAACCCACAGTGTGCCTAGCCACCATCTGACCCCCCAACCCATTTCCAGAGAATCTGACACTCTCTACTGGCTTCTGTGGGCAGCAGGCAAGGTTTTGGTGAGCAAACATGCATGAAGAGAAAGTATATATAATCATCAGCAGCAGCAACACCTGCAGTTAAAGAGATAAATTCAATAATTCCACTTAGGAATTTGTATGAGGTTATTTTTCTGATCCTCTGACCTATGTTTTCTATGTGGGAAAAACTGTTTCCTGGTCTCTCCTAGAAAGCAGAGACACAAACTCTGCATCTCACTTACTGGAATGCAGCAAGTTTAGATGAGCCATTTTAGAAAGGAACACAGTTTTGAAATGAAATCTGGACAGCTGCCCATCTCTAGTCCCCTGGTAGAAAGGATGAAAAGGATTGTCAGAACAGTTTGGCTCTTCAAGCTATGAAGTGCAAACATATTCTGACAGTCACTTGGCATACGTGTGCGAGACCAACAAAATGAAGCTTTTCATCCTGAGTATTTCATCAAATAAAGTCTGTTTCTTAGAAGCAAGAGCTAATGTTTATGACTAGATTTAAAAGTGAATTAAAAGTAAGATTTTTTTTTAGGAGAATTATAGTGACTCAGCAATTAGCTTTCATGTATGCTTGATGAATTCATGACTAGAATATTACTTTCCATTTAGTAAATAGGAGCTAACCTTAAATATTTTTCTAACATTAAATATTAGCGCTTATTCAGTAAACAGTGATTGCCAACATCTGTTTTTATGTCAATTTTGCCAATCAGTTATACTATGTGTGTGTGTTATTTTCTTTTATAATATTACAATTTTGTTAACACATTATCTAAAATATGAGGTGTTTTATCTTAAAAATAAGTCACTTTGCAGCTAAAGTGTATAAAATATCAAGGCTTATTATTTTTTCCACCACCAAGGCCCATATTGCTTAACATTCACAAAAGAAGATCTTTTTTATACTAGTAAATATGACAACATTCTCCATGTCACATCCAGATACTTCTTTCTAATTAAGTAGCTGCCAGCAGCTACTGCAAACTGGGTCTTTCCTGGCTGTTTAAGAGTGGAAAAACCATCTATTTCCTTTGTATGACAAAAATCTTTCTTTTACAGAATCAAACTATTTGAAAGAATCATCTTATGTCAAGAAAACTTCACCTTGGCTCACTATTTCAAAAGTATCACCCAATATTTGGTTGGTTCTAACATTTCTTGAAAGGAAAGGGATTAATAGCATTATAGTAGAAGAGAATAATGGAAGAAAGCTGCATACCTCACAGCATCCAGAAAGCAGAAAGACACCAACTAAAGGGAGAGAAAAGATTATAACCTTTGGGATATATTTTTAGTTACATATGGCCATCTGTGTGCCCATTTCTAACATTTATACTATACTCTGATGATGTCATCACATCATTATTCCATTATCATGTTAATCCATTGATGAAGGTTATAGTTCTCATGACCTGAGTAACTTCCTAAAGTTTCTTATCTGTTCATTGCTGCTTTGACTATGAGACCTTCAGTGCAAGAAACTTTGGATACCATTTTAGATCCAAGTAAAGCTTGTAATATTTATGTTTAGGTTATGTAGAAAATACTTGTATAGTCTTTCCAATATTGAAACACTGCAATGCATACAACAGAAAAATGCTTCAGTTATCTCTGGAATATTTAACACTCTATGTGCATTGGGGGTCTGATTAGCAATGAAAGCCAACTACTTGAGTTATTAGGCAAGTTAGAAGAGGATAAAGATTCCAGATTAATGAAGACTCGACAGCCATTGTGTGCTGGCTAGTTTTATGCAAACTTGATACAGGCTGGAGTCATTTGGAAAGGGGGAATTGTCATTGGGAAGATGCTTCCTTAAGATTTGCATCCCGTTTTGTATATCCAGAACAGAGAAATGGTGGGGGGGTGATTGGGGAATAGTTGGGGGGAGAGGACTTATGGGACATATGGTTGGGGGGGGAACTGGGAAAGGGGAAAGCCTTTGGAATGTAAACAAAGAATATAGAAAATAAAATTTAAAAAAAAAGAAAACAGCAAAAAAAAAAAAAAGATTTGCATGTAGGCAAGTCTTTAGTGCATTTTATTGACTTACTAGTGATGTGAGAAGACCTAGCTCCCTGTGAGTGGTACTATCCCTGGACTTGACATCCTGGATGCCATGAGAAAGCACTCAACAAACCATGCATTCTTCCATGAACTCTGCTTCAGTTCCCACCTCCAGGTTTCTTTCCTGAGTTTCTATAATAAAGGATTATGATGCAGAAATGTAAAAACAAACAAACAAACAAAAAAACAAGTGCTGGAGCAGTGTTAGTGGTTAGGAGCACCGACTATGGATCCAAAGGTCCCTGGTTAAAATTCCAGTAACTGCTTGATGGCTTATAGCTGTCTGAACTGTAGTGGGGCTAGAGAGATGGATCAGCAGTTAAGAGCACTAACTGCTCTTCCAGAGTTCCTGAGTTCAAATCCCAGCAACCACATGGTGACTCACAACTGTCTGTGGATCAGCAGTTAAGAGCACTAACTGTTCTTCCAGAGGTCCTGAGTTCAAATCCCAGTGACCACATGGTGACTCTCAACTATCTGTAGTGTGATAGGATGCCCACTTCTGGTGTGTCTGAAGACAGCTACAGTATACTTACATATAATAAATAAATATATTTTTAAAACAAACAAATAATAAAAAACCTGACTTCACTCCCCAAGTTGCTATGGCTGTGGTTTTTTTTCTCATAAAAAAAGGAAACCCAAACGAACACAATGATTATCAAGAGGCAACTTATTTTGCAATGGTAATCAGTGTAAATCAGGGTAAGTAAATTAAAAGAAAGTAAGACCTGAAGCCAACAAAGGTTATCAAGTGGAATAGCTATGTTGTATATGTTCAGATATGTCCAAAAGCAAAGACTTAGAGCTGGTATTGTGCTTATTCACTTAAAGGTTGGTAAAAAGCTAGTGTGACTGAATGGAAGGGGTGTTGTGAGAATTATTATAGAAAATTTAGGCATCAAAGTTAGTGTAGAACTCGGAATGCTGGTTGTATAAGAAATCTAACTAAATAAGGCAGGAAATGAACTAGTAAGCAGCATTTCTCATTGGTTTCTGATTAGTTCCTATGTGGACTTCCCTAAATGATAGATCTGGATGTGTGAGTCAATTGTACCCTTTTCTCCTGCAATTGCTTTTGGTCATGGTGCTTCTCACAGCAACAGAAAAAAAAAAACTGGAACAGTATTGAGATAATATTTAAAGGTGGGAAACTGGACAAAATCAGGAAGGAAAGAACATGAAGTAGTTTTCCAATATTTAGAGAACATGGAAAGGAAAGGGATACATTTTCTTGTTCATTCTATACTGCTACAAGAAATTACCTAAGATGGTCATATATAGAGGGAAGAAACTGAACGTCTTACAGTCTAGGAGGGTAGTAAACTAGAATTGTGATGATCAAGCATGCCCACTAACTCTAGTGAGGGTTTCTCTCTGCTAACAACCTGGCTTCTTGTTGCTGCATTCTCCAAAGGGGAGGAGCTATGTGTCCTCAAAGAGCAGAGGAGAAGGGGAGTGTCTTCAAATGCTGCACAAAACATCTTATTCACAAAGCGGCATCATCATAACCTGCTAAGCTCACAAAAAAATTCACTTTTAAGGTAATTTCTCAAGTTTTAAATGTCAACACCAAAGTTTTCAAGAGATCTCATTCAAGTCATAGCAGCATAAGTTGTAAAGAAATGATATAATTTATTCAAAAGGAACACAGCTAGCTGAACTTTTAGCAGATCATGACTGATATGGGATCACTTTAATTAACAATTTCAGGCTTTCCAATGAAATAATTTTAGTTCCATAGTTGTGGCAGGCTTTCTTCTAATAAACAACTACTATTTGGCTGACTTATAGTTGGTTTTAACAGTAAAGCAGCTGGATATAGCTCTCACCTGGGAGGCTCTGCTAGTGCATGAGAAATACAGAGGGGAACACTTTCAGCCAGCCATCGAATTGAGCACAGGGTTCCCAATGGAGGAGCTAGAGAAAGGACCCAAGAAGCTTAACGTGTTTGCAGCGCCATAGGAGGAGCAACATTATGAACCAACCAGTACCCCCAGAGCTCCCAGGGACTAAACCACTAACTGAATAGTACACATGGAATTACCCATGGCTCCAGATGCATAGGCAGCAGAGAATGGCCTTGTTAGACACCAAAGGGAGGAGAGGCCCTTGGTCCTAGAAAGGCTTGATGCAGCAGTGTAGAGGAATATCAGGACAGGGAAGGTGGAGAGGGTTGATTGAGGAACAGGGGGAGAGGAGATGGCTTATGTAATTTTCTTAGGGGGAGGAGGGAACCAGAAAAGGGGACATTTGAAATGTAAATAAACAATTATCTAAAAAAAGAAAAACAAGATACACCAAATGAGGTTAACTTCATAATTAAAAGTACCATATTGACTAAGTCATCAACCAAGGAGTACACATGGCTCCAGCTGCATATGTAGCAAAGGATTGCCTTCTCAGGAATCAGTGGAAGGAGAGGTCGTTGGTCCTATGAAGACTCAATAGATGCCCCAGTGTGGGGGCATTGATGGAGGGGAGGTGGGAGTGGAGTAGATGGAAGAACACCCTCATAGAAGCAGTGGGAAGGAGGATGGGATAGGAGGTTTTGGGGAGGGGGGTAGAACCAGGAAAGGGGCTAACATTTGAAATATAAATAAAGAGAATATTCAATAAAAAATAAAATAAAAGTACCCTAGTTAAATTTTTTTGAATGCTATGAACTTCTTACTCGAATTATATTTTAAATTCTATATAACAATCTTGAATGATTTGGTACATAAGTTGATCACATAGGAAAGGACCATTTAGGATTTTCAGTGGAAAGTAAGTGTAGGAGAGAGACACATCTAATTTCAGTGTGGATGACACTTTTCAACTATCATGGCATACTGGGACACTTGAGCATTCCAAAAATTGGTGGTGAAGTGCTACACAGTCATCCATGAAAACATTCACATAAATAACATTGAATGGGCTAAACAGGTTACATTTAGGAATACATACATGTATATGCATGGTAATTTGTGACTTGGAAGTGCCAGTCAATTTAACCCTTTTCTCAATATGCATACAATAACAATTAGTGATAAAAGAAGCCACCAAGTTGACAGAGAGAGGGGGGGTTCTATGGAAGTATTTGGAGCAAAGAAAGAGAAGAGATTAAGTATATATTAAAATCTCACAAATAAAACAAAAAACCACCTTACTGTATCAATGATCAACATACCTGCATGTGGAAACATGTGGGAAAACACACACACACACACACACACACACACACACACACACAGCTCCACTTATAATCAGTGATGATTATAAAGCAAGGTTTTCAGACAGGCATTTATGATTCAGGGGAATTTTGCAACTTTGTCAATGTGTACTGCCAGGACTGTGAAAGCTTGAGCTCTAAAATTTAATTCCACCATTATTTACAATTATACAGAAATGATGGAAAATCTTATAGACGGAGACTGGCATTACTGAAGTTATAGGAACCAGAATAAAATGTACTTTTATACAGAGATATGAGGAATGATGTTAGAATTTTCTTCAGATACTCCCATTCTTTTTTCCCTTCCTGCTTTTCTTTATGTTTTACTCTGAGCCGTTTCTGTCACTTCCATAAACTTTATCAATATAGAATGCTAAACTCAAATTTATTGTTTTGCAAACTAGCACAAAGCATCCCTACAGTCTGTCACAATGAAATAAAATTTATTTCAAAGTATAAAATATATATTTGCATGCCATAGTTTTCATATACTTTTTAGTCTATATCCATTGGCATTTTTATATAACAACAAATTATCAAATTATTGCTCTTTAGTCAAACTTTTCCTGCACGAGTAATCCATAAAAATGGGGGTTCATTAAATGCATTACTAAGACTACTATTATTTTTATGGAGTTAACTTGATTTTAAAATTACTCATACAGTTCCATCCTTTCTTCAAGGTCAATTTACACATTTTCTGCTGTGAAAAAGACATTTTTTTAAGCTTTCATTTAGAGCATTAATTTAATCTTAAATTTTTAAATGGCAAAACTCCATGAAAGTTTGGCTATACACTTTCTATTTCAGTAGTGCCTTGGCTGTGTTCTTTTAAAGTCTTCTTCAGTATTGACAGAAATCATAATTTTCTTCTATCCCAAAGTCTCACAATAAGATAGGAATGGGAGCTCCAGTTAAATTAGTAGTCAACACAGTCACCATATTAGGGTTTTCCTTTGAGGTATACTATAATGAATCTTCCCTAATGTTCTCATCCATGTTCCAAAAAAATTCGAAAATCCCACACAGTTCATCTGTAAATGTTACTGGTGTTGTGATTTCAAAGAATGCATGAAGCAGATTTAGTCACAAGTATGTAAGAAAGCAATATGGTCCATCTAGGAACTTTAGAATTGAAGTCTTTTTTAAAAAATTATTCTATTTATTTTGTGTGTGTTTATATAAGTCTCTCACTTTGTGTGTGTGTGTGTGTGTGTGTTTGTTTGTTTGTTTGTTTGTACATAGGAAGACCATAAGAGGGCTTTGAATTTATCAGAGCTGGTGTTAAACATGGTTTTGGGACACTTGGTTTCATATGTAAGCGGTTATCTGAACTCTATCCCTCAGGATTGAGCTAGAAGTCTGTTACAAATGAGTCATCCTTTCAGCCCAGAATTGAAGTTTTTTCAATGTAATATCATCATCGTTTATGCTCTTGATGTTGCCCCATCAATACAAACTGTGGAGATCTTCGTTTTCTTTTTAACAAAAGAAAGAACCTACTGAGTTGTAAACATTTTGTCACTTTTACCTTCCTCTTAATTGATTCTATGTATTTTTCTCATATTTAATTAATGAGGAATTTATTGCTTAGCCCTGAAAGTACTTGGAAAAGCAATTAGAGAGATGGCACAGCAGACAAAAGTGTTTACTGTGTAGATATGACCACCTAAGGTAAAATGCACAGAGCTTACCATGTCCAAACAAGATATCATACATCTGGATCCTAGCACTTCCAAGGTCTGACTAGGTATGGGGAAAGCAGAACTATATATAAACTCAAGAAATAACAACACAGAAGAAAATAAACAAAACAAAAAGAGCCACAAAAACCAAGGGTCCCTCTCAAATGAAGTTGAAGTTGACATGCTCCTGACTGTTGTATTATTGTGGGCCTATACTTGTGCCTGCACATGCACAGTTAATCAATAAATACACATAAAAAACTTAAGAGACTGCTAATGGAAGAGATGGCAACTCTAGCCAAATGAAAGGAAGGAGGAAGATACTTAGCTATTGGAAAATATAGAAGACAGATATTAATGGGACTCTCTTTCCACCATTATTGATCTAAGATCTATTTTAATCAGGTCTTCATGCAAATATGCTCTTTTTGTCTGTTAATCATTTTCTGCATATATTTTGTATTGCATAAATAATCAAGGCAGTGATTTTTTTCATTCTCTACAGCATATTTTAAGTTCTTTCTGAATTGTTGCTGCAAGCCGGTCCAGGGCAAAGTGGGCTTTCCTGATTTCTCAATCTACCATGGATCAATATTTCAGATAAATATATTAATGTTAAATTGGGAGGAAAATTAAATCTTTTCACAAGCATCACTTTCTAGTACTATTTTTAACTGTGTCTAACATACACAAACTTGCTATCTTTGTTTACTGACATCATTTGAAGCCTGCCCAGCATTTCGGGGTGGCAAGACACACAATATATACTTGCACCACCCTAGGTAATGTGTTAGAGAGCAACTGGCTTGAAGAGTTTGGAGGGAAGAACACAAGAGGAAACTAGTTTTGGTGCCTTTATTCTCCATGCAGAGAGATGCTGCCTTTTGAATCTGCCACACAAAGGACATCCAGTGAATACTTCATTTTCAATGTGTCCCCTGCTCATGAAGCAGGCTTAAATGCATTTACAAGCTAGGTGGAGACTCATATGCCAGATATTAAGCCAAGGGCTCTTGAAGAATTCTCATATTTTTTTTCCTTATGATGTAAATGAGATGCAAGTCTGAATTTGATTTCAATGTTGGGAGTAGGGATTGAAGAGATCTGGAGAAGCACCCTACACCCCTGAGATGTGACTTTGAAAACACTGTTAGGTAGCTTACTTTTCATAGTAACACATAAATATTTTATAAAAAGATGAAATAATTCACAACTTGTTTTGTAGAAAATATGGATATTTATGGCAATTAGAATCTCACTCCTCAGTGTCTCACACATACTGAGTACATTTTTCAGTATAGTGTTTGCAGTTTGTCTGTGCCTTAACGGGATTTCACCACTTCTTGCATGTCTACTGCAATTATGTCCCAAAATTTGACATGTTAAAAACTATATTTTTGAAGACATTTTTATATCTCTTTTCAATAAGATTAACTGTTCTCCTATTTTAAGAAAATATGAATATAATTCTGTCATATCTTCTTGTTTTCTTCTGATTCAGGAACCATATCTGCCCTTTAAAACAAGAACCTGATACAGGAAACCACTCCTCCACAGAGTGCATAGATTACTTAGTAAGTTCCAGGAACTGTTTAGTAAACAAGTTGCTACATGAAAAATAAAATGTGTCTATTTTTCCAAAGTCTGTCATAGGATGGTCATTGCACACATCTTTTAGTTTAGAAAATATTCTTCAAAGCATACAACTCCACCACTTCATGATTTCCCAGGAATAAGTTCAAGTCATGGATAACAAAAACATATAAAGTAGAAGACCAGGACAGAAAAAAAAAGGAAGGGTACATCAGAGAAACAAGATGTGCTAACACTAAAAGTGAAAAGCAAGCCACCTGTGGGTGGATTAACAGAAGAAATACCTGGCTGTGCTAATAGCAATATTGTTTCCCTCTATTAGACACCATGTGCATAGCTAGAGGTAAAATAATTGCTATATATGAGAGCAGTGATGGAAATGAAATACTACATAAAAGGAAGAAAAATAATCTTTACATTTAGAGGATGGATAGATTTCTTAGTCATATAAAATTATTTTCACATTCTACTTATATTCATTCATACATGTGTCTGTATTTTGTAGTCATAAAATCAGTGATGCTATGACATGCTCTTCTAAGTCCAGCACTGAAGAGGTCGATAAATGAGGATACTTGGGGTTCTCTTGGTCCTCATTCTAGCCTGTTAGTGCATTCCAGATCAGCCAATGAGAAACTCTTTCAAAAAATATGGTGGATAGGTTTAGAGGAATCACACCTGAAATTGACTTATTTCTGCCATGCACATAGGTATACTCACCCAAATGCACACCCACAGAGACACTGTGATAAACATATAGAAACAACTAATTACTTTCTATGTTATAGCAAACTAAAAAAAATCCTATGATCACTATCTATATTTTCCTTATAAATATTTAATAGAAATAAACTGTTAAGATATTAAAAAATGTATAAGTATAAATTAAGCAGTATATGAGTTGTGCACATTAAAGCAAGGAAAACCTCAACCCATGTGTATATAGGCATATCTGTGTGTGTGTGTGTGTGTGTGTGTGTGTGTTCAATTTGTGATGCCAAATTTGTCTGCATGGAGGAATACAAGATGCGTCCTAATCTGTCAGAATTAAATGCCTGTGAAAGAGTCTTGAATGAGTTAATGACCTTCATTTTATTTCTGTAATACCACCTATTCAAAGTTATTTTTTTTTAATTTTTATTTTCTATATTCTATGTTTACATTCCAAAGGCTTTCCCCTTTCACAGTTCCCCCCCCACCATAAGTCCCATAGTTCCTCTCCTTCCCAACTATTCCCCAATCATTCCCCCACCTCCCATGGTTTCTTTACAAAACTGGATCCAATCTATACAGGCCCAGGGTCTTCTCCTTTTTTCTTCTTGGGAATCATTTGACTTGCTAATTGTGCCTTGAGTATTTAGGGCTTCTGGGCTCATTAATATCCACTTATCAGTGATTGCATTGCATGTGCATTCTTTTGTGATTGGGTTAACTCACTCAGGATGATATTTTCCAGGTCTAACCATTTACCTACAAATTGCATGAATTCATTGTTTTTGATTGCTGAGTAGTATTCCATTGTATAAATATACCACATTCTCCACAACTTCAGCAAAGTGGCAGGTTATAAAATTAACTCAAGCAAATCAGTAGCCTTCTTGTACTCAAAGGACAAGCAGGCTGAGAAAGAAGTTAGGGAAATAACACCCTTCACAATAGCCACAAACAACATAAAGTACCTTGGCGTAACTCTAACCAAACAAGCAAAAGATCTGTATGACAGGAACTTCAAGTCCTTGAAGAAAGAAATCGAAGAAGACCTCAGAAGATGGAAAAATATTTCTTGCTCCTGGATTGGCAGGATCAATATAGTAAAAATGGCCATCTTCCCAAAAGCAATCTACAGATTCAATGCAATCCCCATCAAAATCCCAACTCAATTCTTCGTAGATCTAGAAAGAGCAATTCTCAAGTTCATCTGGAGCAACAAAAAACCCAGGATAGCTAAAACTATTCTCAACAATAAAAGGACTTCTGGGGGAATCTATATCCCTGACCTTAAGCAGTACTCCAGAGCAATTGTGTTAAAAACTGCAAGGTATTGGTACAGCAACAGGCAAGTAGATCAACGTTATTTTTAATTTAATTCAATGTATGATTTATAAAAATTAATGAAGTCAACCTTAGACTCACAAAAGCTGTCATTTTAATAAATATTTATTTTCTAAAACAGACAAAAGACAAATAATTGTAAATTATGAAAGCAGTTTGTCTTCTTGAAGGCTATTTTATTTGGCTCACTAGTCCATCTTAGGGGAAGCTAACTTACAAACTCACAGCAGGAACCCAATGACAGGAACTGAGATATAGACAATAGAGCAGCAGTGCTTACAGGCTTGTTCAGATTCTAGAAACAAAGTTTTGTATATAAAAAAGAATGTCACATGACATAATATGTTCTAGACTTAAAGATTTCTCCATAAAACCTTCTGAACATTAAGTCAATTGATCGAACTTTTTAATCAATTAATAGTGCTGCAGATAAAACTTAAATTCCAAGACTAGATTAGATTATTTGGTCTTTAACTTGGTGATTATTATATTTTTATCATCAATAATGTTTTTATTTAAACAATGAAAGGCATCAAGTAAAAGAATGAGTAAGATGTTATTAGCTGACTTGCAAAAAGAACTGTTGTGACCTCCAATGAGCTGCTTATCATGGGGCTAAGACAGTGTAGGCCTGGAGGAAAGAGTCTAGGAATACAACAAAAGCCAGGAAAATGCTGATACCTGTAATCCCATGATCCTACCATCATAAGCAATTAATAACTACAGCTAAAGTGACTCTTTTGGGAAATAAGTTTGCAAGATTAAAAAAATAATTCAGAGCTGGGTAGTGAAAATGCATACCTTTAATCCAAGCAGAGGCAGTCAGATCTCAGGGTTTGAGGCCAGTCTGGTCTTCATAGAGAGTTCTAGGACAGGCAAGGCAATACAGTAAAACCCTGTCTCAAACAATCCAACAAACAAAAATGTTAGTGCTAGAGAGCAGAGTCAAGGGTTAAAAGCACTTACTGTTCTTGCAGTGGACCACAGTTTGGTTTCCAGCTATAGTTTTAGACAGGTAGTATCTTCAGTTCTAAAGGATTCAGGAAATCTTGGGGATCTAAGGCACTCTTCTAGTCTCTGGGTGCAACTATACTCATATTTACATACATATACCCAAACATGTATAAACTAGTTATTACAAAATGATTGACTTAAATCTATTGTCCTCTTGATTTTAAGTATTCTCAATATTACATAGTTGTATTTTTAAGTCAAAACTATGTTAGAATTATCTAGTCTTAATTTTTAGACAAAGAAAGTAGAGTTTTATTGAGGCAAAGGTGTTCCTCATGTTTTGATATCAGTATCCAGACTCGAAATTAAAATTGTATGCTTAGTTTGTAAGTTCCTTTAATTTTATATCTCTATCATGATAGAGGAGAGATTGTATGTGTTTACAATCTATAAAAGGTACCAGAAATCAGTGTATGTATCCATGGTGTGGATAAAAAGTGAAAGTGTATGTTTGGAGATGCTTTTGCCAAAAGCTGCCATTGGGCATTGAGATTACAGGATTTTCAGCAATGACTGGGGGGTCTTCCACTATATGCAGACATCTTTGTTGTGATGACCTTGTCCAGAATTTCAGCGAAGAGCTGTCTCTTGACCTGGAATCTGTTCTCACTTACAGAACTATAATTATATTAATTATCACAGCACTACTGACACCATAGGGTTTAAAGGCCTTTTAGAGTAAGTACTATAGCCAAAGAGTTTGTGGGGCTTTGTAGAGGAGTAGTCATCATAGGTTCATATATTTAAATGCATGGTCATTATGGAGTGGTACTACTTGATAAGCATTAAGTATTATGGCCTTGATGGAGAAAGTATGGCCTTATAGGAGGAAGTGTGTCACTGGGTTGGCCATTGAGGTTTGGTGTCTCTCTCTTCCTGCTTCCTGTCTAGATATAGAGCTCTCATCTACCTCCCTGACACCATATCTGCCTGTGTGCTGCCATACTTCCTACCATGATGATAATGCACTAAATCTATGAATTTAAGGAAGCTCCAATTAAATGCTTTATTTTATAAGGGTTACCATATTCATGGCTTCTCTTCACAGTAATAGAACTTTGACTAAAACAGAGTTGTATATATCAGAGTTTTGTATAAATCATTATTTTGTATATGTCAATCAAGTCTCTACCATCATTAAAAGAAACAGAAATTTAAAAGAAAAACAAAGCAAGCAGTCTGCATAAGCACACTCTCTTCATTACTAAAAGTAACTGAAAATACATTTTAATGTTTTAATAGAGAGGACAATTGACATATATTTTTAATGAAACAGTAAAATCTGTATTTATCAATTGGAGGAAGATTTAAAATACAACACAGGGTCCATTTGTCATGTTATGTTTAATTTTGAACTCTCTGGTTTCATTTATATGGATAATGCATGCCATTTCCACTATTTACATCTCTTCTACCTTGCATTGTTTGGATAGAACCAAAGTTAATGAAGGACACATTAAGAGCATTCATCTTTCAGTCAGTAGTAGGTAGTGATTTATATTTCCAAAGGCTACTATATTGTAGATAAAGGATGGTACTTTCACAGTTGACTGACTTCCATTAACTTCCTCCTGTATATTTAGTCAGTGCCTATTTTTGCTCTTTCTTTCAAGCTAAAAGCTCAGTTTAATTTCTGACTTTTAGTAATTTTCTTTAGCTACCTATAATTCTGCACACTTTTCCACTGGAGCACAGGCTATGCACCATTCACTTTGACTAGGAAATTCTGCCATCCAAATCAGGAAGTCCTGTATATTTGGGTGTTGTCCAGAAATGGATACTTTTCAGGATGTTAGCTACCAAGCTGTTACTTAATGAGATCTGATTTTCAGGCTCATTTTCTCTATTTTCATATGTGCACCAAACTTATCTCATCCACTCCTTGCTACCAGAGAATTTATTATAAATTTTCAGCCCAAATATTAATAGATATTTGCATATTCAAAAGGACAAATTGGTAACCAACAAATTGGGAAAAGATCTTCATCAACCCTACATCTGACAGAGGGCTAAAATCCAATGTATACAAAGAACTCAAGAAGTTAGACCCCAGAAAAGCAAATAACCCTATCAAAAATGGGGTACAGAACTAAACAAAGACTTTTCACTTGAAGAACTTCAGATGGCTAAGAAGCACATTAAGAAATGTTCAACATCATTAGTCATTAGGGAAATGCAAATCAAAACAACCCTGAGATTTCACCTCACACCAGTCAGAATGGCTAATATTAAAAACTCAGGAAACAGCAGGTGTTGGCGAGGATGGGAAGAAAGAGGAACACTCCTCCACTGCTGGTGAGACTGCAAGCTGGTACAACCACTCTGGAAATCAGTCTGGCAGTTCTTCAGAAAACTGGACATGATACTTCCAGAGGACCCTGCCATACCACTCCTGGGAATATGCCCAGAAGATTCCCCACCATGTAATTAGGATATATGCTCTACTATGTTCATAGCAGCCTTATTTATAATAGCCAGAACCTGGAAAGAACCCAGATGTCCCTCAACAGAAGAATGGATACAAAAAAAAATGTGGCATA
This sequence comes from Apodemus agrarius, assembly GCA_964023405.1. NCBI lineage: Eukaryota > Metazoa > Chordata > Mammalia > Rodentia > Muridae > Apodemus > Apodemus agrarius. Next base: position 28,691,652 of record OZ030014.1, read on the forward strand.
TATACACAATGGAGTACTATTCAGTCATTAGAAACAATGAATACACAAAATTCATAGACAAATGGATGGAGCTGGAGAGCATCATACTAAGTGAGGTTAACCCAGTCTCAAAAGAATACCCATGGTATATACTCACTGATAAGTGGATATTAGCCTAGAATCTTGGAACACCAAAGACACAATCCACAAACCAAATGATGTCCGAGAAGAAGGAAGGAGTGGACCCTGGTTCTGGAAAGGCTCAATGCATCAGTGTAGGGGAATACCAGAACAGGGAAGTGGGAAGGGGTGGATGGGGGAACAGGGGGAGGAAAAAGGGCATATGGGACCTTTTGAGGGCAGGGAACCAGGAAAAGGGAAATGAAATGTAAATAAAGAATATATCCAATAAAAATAAAAAAATTACAGTACACTAATATATTGATAAAGTACTAGATATTTTGATGCCTTTTTCTTCTATGTACAGAACAAAATATTGATCTCTTATAAGTTATCTTTGTCTTCACATTCATTCTTTTTTGGAAGAGTATGAAGTCCTTGAGGATGGAAAGGGAATTGACTATATTTTTCTGTTTAAGAGGTCTGCTTCATGTAAGGGACTGAATACTTTTAAAATTGAGTGATTGAAATATCCAAATGTCTTATGTATGCATTAGAATATTAGAACTATGTCAATGGTTTTAATTGAAAGAACAAAAAATTTGTATTATAGATTAAATTTAAATTCTAAATGTTATCGTTTAATGATTACAATTTAAACTTGATGTCAATCATTTGTTAAACATCAATCCAGTAATAGATCCTATATAATACAATGTCAATGTGCCTGGTAAATATACCTACTGTTGAAGTAGGTAAAATGGGATTAAGCAATGTCTCTCTTTACTAGATATGAGTCATACTTCTTTTTTTTCCTTTTTTTTATTTTCTATATTCTATGTTTACATTCCAAAGGCTTTCCCCTTTCCCAGTTCCCACCCACCATAGTTCCCATAGTTCCTCTCCCCTCCAACTGTTCCCCAATCATTCCCCCTCGCCCCTCGGTTTCTTTACTAAACTGGATGCAATCTTTACAGGCCCAGGGTCCTCTCCTTTCTTCTTCTTGGGAATCATTTGACTTGCTATTTGTGTCTTGAGTATTTAGGGCTTCTGGGCTCATTAATATCCACTTATCAGTGATTGCATTTCATGTGCATTCTTTTGTGATTGGGTTAATTCACTCAGGATGATATTTTCCAGGTCTAACCATTTACCTACAAATTGCATGAATTCATTATTTTTAATTGCTGAGTAGTACTCCATTGTATAAATATACCACATTTTCTGTATCCATTCCTCCTTTGAGGGATATTTGGGCTCCTTCCAATTTCTGGCTATTATAAACAAGGCTGCTATAAACATAGTGGAGCATGTGTCCTTATTGCATGCAGGGGAATCCTCTGGGTATATGCCCAGGAGTGGTATGCCAGGGTCCTCTGGAAGTAACATGCCCAATTTTCTGAGGGAGCGCCAAACTGATTTCCAGAGCGGTTTTACCATTTTGCAGTCCCACCAACAGTGGAGGAGTGTTCCTCTTTCTCCACATCCTCGCCAGAACTTGTTGTCTCTTGAGTTTTTAATCTTAGCCATTCTGACTGGTGTGAGGTGGAATCTCAGGGTTGTTTTGATTTGCATTTCCCTGAAGACTAATGATGTTGAGCATCTTTTAAGGTGTTTTTCGGCGATCTGAATTTCTTCTGGTGAAAATTCTTTGTTTAGCTCTGTGCCCCATTTTTTGATAGGGTTATTTGGTTCTTTGTGGTCTAACTTCTTGAGTTCTTTGTATATATTGGATATTAGCCCTCTGTCGGATGTGGGGTTGGTGAAGATCTTTTCCCACTTTGTTGGTTGCCGTTTTGTCCTTCTGACAGTGTCCTTTGCTTTGCAGAAACTTTGTAATTTTATGAGGTCCCATTTGTCAATTCTTGATCTTAGAGCATAAGCTATTGGTGTTCTGTTCAGGAACTTTTCCCCTGTGCCCAAGTCCTCCAGGGTCTTCCCAAGTTTCTTTTCTAATAGTTACAGTGTGTCTGGTTTTATGTGGAGGTCCTTGATCCACTTGGAGTTGATCTTAGTGCAAAGAGATAAGAGTGGGTCAATTCATATTCTTCTGCATGTTGACCTCCAGTTGAACCAGCACCATTTGTTGAAAAGGCTATCTTTATTCCACCAGATGGTTGTGGCTCCTTTATCAAAGATCAAGTGACCATAAGTCTGTGGGTTAATTTCTGGGTCTTCAATCCTGTTCCATTGATCTGCTTGCCTGTTGCTATACCAATACCATGCAGTCTTTAACACAATTGCTCTGTAGTACTGCTTGAGGTCAGGGATATTGATTCCCCCAGAAGTCCTTTTATTGTTGAGAATAGTTTTAGCTGTCCTGGGTTTTTTGTTGCTCCAGATGAATTTAAGAATTGCTCTTTCTAGATCTATGAAGAAATGAGTTGGGATTTTGATGGGGATTGCATTGAATCTGTAGATTGCTTTTGGAAAGATGGCCATTTTTACTATATTGATCCTGCCAATCCAGGAGCAAGAAATATTTTTCCATCTTCTGAGGTCTTCTTCGATTTCTTTCTTCAAGGACTTGAAGTTCCTGTTGTACAGATCTTTCGCTTGTTTGGTGAGAGTTACGCCAAGATACTTTATGTTGTTTGTGGCTATTGTGAAGGGTGTTATTTCCCTAATTTCTTTCTCTGCCTGCTTGTCCTTTGAGTACAAGAAGGCCACTGACTTGCTTGAGTTAATTTTATACCCTGCCACTTTGCTGAAGTTGTTTATCAGCTGTAGAAGTTCTCTGGTGGAGTTTTTTGGGTCGCTTAGGTAAACTATCATATCGTCTGCAAATAATGATAGTTTCACTTCTTCCTTTCCAATTTGTGTCCCTTTGACTTCCTTATGTTGTCTAATTTCTCTTGCTAGAACTTCAAGTAATATATTGAAAAGATATGGAGAGAGCGGGCAGCCTTGTCTTGTCCCTGATTTTAGTGGGAATGCTTCAAGTTTCTCTCCATTTATTTTGATGTTGGCTACTGGTTTGCTGTAGATTGATTTTACTATGTTTAGGTATGGGCCTTGAATTCCTGCTCTTTCCAAGACTTTTAGCATGAAAGGATGCTGAATTTTGTCGAATGCATTTTCAACATCTAATGAGATGACCATGTGGTTTTTTTTCTTTTAGTTTGTTTATGTAGTGGATTACATTGATGGATTTCCGTATATTGAACCATCCCTGCATCCCTGGGATGAAGCCTACTTGATCATGGTGGATGATCGTTTTGATGTGCTCTTGGATTCAATTAGCAAGAATTTTATTTAGTATTTTTGCATCTATATTCATAAGAGAAATTGGCCTGTAGTTCTCTTTCTTTGTTGGATCTTTTTGTGGTTTAGGTATTAGCGTAATTGTGGCTTCGAAGAATGAGTTGGGCAGTGTCCCTTCTGTCTCTATTTTGTGGAATAGTTTGAAAAGTATTGGTGTTAAGTCTTCTTTGAAGGTCTCGTAGAATTCTGCACTAAAACCATCTGGTCCCGTACTTTTTTTGGTTGGGAGGCTTTCTATAACCCCTTCTATTTCTTTAGGGGTTATGGGACTATTTAGCTGATCTACTTGATGCTGGTTTAATTTTGGTATTTGATATCTGTCTAGGAAATTGTCCATTTCCTCCAGATTCTCCAGTTGTTTTGAGTATAGACCTTTGTAGTAGGATCTGATGATATTTTGAACTTCCTCGGTTTCTGTTGTTATGTCTCCCTTTTGATTTCTAATTTTGTTAATTTGTATACTGTCTCTGTGTCCTTTGGTTAGTCTGGCTAAGGGTTTATCTATCTTGTTGATTTTCTCAAAGAACCAGCTTCTGGTCTTGTTGATTCTTTGTATGGTTCTCTTTGTTTCTATTTGATTGATTTCAGCCCTGAGTTTGATGATTTCTTGTCTTCTACTCCTCCTGGGTGAATTAACTTGTTTTTCTTCCAGGGCTTTAAGGTGTGCCATTAAGCTGCTAGTGTATGCTCTCTCCAGTTTCTTTTTGGATGCACTTAGAGCTATGAGTTTTCCTCTTAGCACTGCTTTTATTGTGTCCCATAGATTTGGGTAGGTTGTACCTTCATTTTCATTGAATTCTAAAAAGTCTTTGATTTCTTTTTTTATTTCTTCCTTGACCAAGGTGTCATTGAGTAGAGTATTGTTCAGTTTCCATGTGTATGTGGGCTTTCTGTTGTTTTTGTTGTTATTGAAGACCACTCTTACTCCATTGTGATCTGATAGGAGGCATGGGATTAGCATGATCTTCTTGTATTTGTTGACATCTGTCTTGTGACAAATTATATGGTCTATTTTGGAGAAGGTACCATGTGGAGCTGAGAAAAAGGTATATTCTTTAGCTTTAGGATGAAATGTTCTATATATATCTGTTAAATCCAATTGGTCCAGAGTTTCAATTAGTTTCACTGTGTCCCTGTTTAGTTTCTGCTTTCCTGATCGGTCCATTGAGGAGAGTGGGGTGTTGAAGTCACCCACAATTATTGTGTTAGGTGTAATGTGTGCTTTAAGCTTTAGTAAGGTTTCTTTTACGAATGAGGGTGCCCTTGCATTTGGAGCATAGATGTTCAGTATTGAGAGCTCTTCTTGGTGGATTTTCCCGTTGGCCAGCAAGAAGTTACCTTCTGAGTCTCTTTTGATGATTTTAGGTTGGAAGTCAATTTTATCTGATATTAGAATGGCTACTCCAACTTGTTTCCTGAGACCATTTGCTTGTAAAATTGTCTTCCAGCCTTTTACTCTAAGGCAGTGTTTGTCTTTAACACTGAGATGTGTTTCCTGTATGCAGCAAAATATAGGGTCCTGTTTCCGTATCCAGTCTGTTAATCTATGTCTTTTTATTGGGGAATTGAGTCCATTGATGTTAAGAGATATTAAGGAATAGTAATTATTTCCTCCAGACATTTTTGAAATTATATTTATTTATTTTATTTATTTTTTTATATTCGAGAGGTTACCTTCTTTTGGGTTTGATGAGAGGAGGTTTCTATCTTGCTTCTTCCCGGGTGTAGTTTCCGTCCTTGTCTTGGTGTTTTCCCCCTATTTTCCTTTGTAGGGCTGGATTTGTGGAAAGATATCGTGCAAATTTGGTTTTGTCATGGAATACCTTGATGTCTCCATCTATGGCGATTGAGAGCTTTGCTGGGTAAAGCAGTTTTGGCTGAAGTTTGTGTTCTCTCAGAGTTTGCATTATATCTGCCCAGGATCTTCTAGCTTTCATGGTCTCAGGTGAGAAGTCTGGTGTTATTCTGATAGGTCTTCCTTTATATGTTACTTGTCCTTTTTCTCTTGCTGCCTTTAATATTCTTTCTTTGTATAGTACATTTGGAGTTTTGATTATTATGTGACGGGATGTATTTCTGTTCTGATCCAGTCTGTTTGGGGTTCTGTATGCTTCTTGTATATTCATGGGCATCTCTCTCTTTAGGTTGGGGAAGTTTTCTTCCATAATTTTGTAGAAGATATTTGCTGGCCCTTTAACTTGTAAATCTTCATTCTCGTCTATACCAATAATCCTTAGGTTTGGTCTTCTCATTGTGTCCTGGATTTCCTGGATGTTTTGGGTTACAGCCTTTTTGCATTTAGTATTTTCTTTGACTGTTGAATCAATGGTTCCTATGGTATCTTCGGCTTCTGATATTCTGTCTTCTATCTCTTGTATTTTATTGTTGATATTTGCATCTATGGCCCCTGATTTCTTCCCAAGGTTTTCTATCTCCAATGTTGTCTCCCTCTGCGATTTCTTAGTTGTTTCTACTTCTGTTTTTAGTACCTGGATGGATGTGCTCAGATCTTTCGCTTGCTAGATTGTGTTTTCATGTATTTCTTTAATATATTTTTGTGTTTCCTCTTTCATAGCTTCTACTTGTTGGCCCACGTTCTTCTGTATTTCTTTAAGTGATTTTTGTCTTTCTTCCTTATTGTCTTCTTCTTTTTGATCCATCTTCTACTGCATTTCTTGAAGTGATTTTTGTATTTGCCTTGTAAAGGCTTCTAACTTTTGATCCATTTTCTCCTCTATTTCTTTACGAGATTTTTCTGTGTTCAGCTACCAGCATCCTGACCAGTGATTTTATATCCAAGTCTTGTTTCTCTGGTGTTTTGGGGCATCCAGGGCTTCCTGTTGTTGGCGAACTGGGTTCAGATGCTGTCATGTTGCCTTGATTTCTGTTAGTGACATTCCTTCGTTTTCCTTTTGCCATCTGGTTATTTCTGGTGTTAGTTGACCTTGTTGTCACTGGCTGGTGTTTGAATCTCCTGTGAGGCTGGGCTTACCTGTTGTTTCTCTACTTGTGGTTATGCGTGATTGCTGCTCAACGGGATCACGAGCTGGCTGCCACCCACTGACTTTTTGCACGCCCTGAGGTCTCTGGGAAGTGTGGGGGAGTGCAGCAGAGCCTCGGCAGGTGCTGCTGGTCCTGCCTAGTAGCGAGAGCCTAGCAGATCCCCCCACGTGGTAGCCCCTGATGGAATCTGTCTACCTGTGCCTTTCCAGCTGTGTCCTGGTTGCAATATGGAGGCCTGCTGCTATCGCTGGTCCGGGGTCCTGGGGAGCTGGGTGGTTCCGGCTGCCTTGGTGCACAGCCTAAGCTCCCAGGGACGTGCTGCAGAGCCTAGGCGCCTGGGCCCGCCTGTGGGCGAGAGCTTAGCGGCTCTCCCTGCTCTAGCCCCAGATGGAGTCTCTACCTGCACTTTCCCAGCTGTGTCCTGGTTGCAATATGGAGGCCTGCTGCTATTGCTGGTCCGGGGTCCTGGGGAGCTGGGTGGTTCTGGCTGCCTCGGTGCAAGGCCTAAGCTAGCAGGGACGTGCTGCAGAGCCTAGGCGCCTGGGCCCGCCTGTGGGCGAGAGCTTAGTGGCTCTCCCTGCTTTAGCCCCAGACGGAGTCCCTACCTGCACCTTTCCAGCTGTGTCCTGGTTGCAATATGGAGGCCTGCCGCTATCGCTGGTCCGGGGTCCTGGGGAGTGGGTGGTTCTGGATGCCTTGGTGCAAGGCCTAAGCTCGCAGGGACGTGCTGCAGGGCCTAGGCGCCTGGGCCTGCCTGTGGGCGAGAGCTTAGCGGCTCTCCCTGCTATAGCCCTAGACGGAGTCTCTACCTGCACTTTCCCAGCTGTGTCCTGGTTGCAATATGGAGGCCTGCCACTATTGCTGGTCCGGGGTCCTGGGGAGCTGTGTGGTTCCGGCTGCCTTGGTGCACGGCCTCGAGTCATACTTCTCAGGAAGAAATTCATTCCTTGCATTGCAAACATGCTAAAAAAAAAATCTACAGGTAGGGAAGTCCTAGTGTCTAGGGGGAAACCTATATTGTTCTCTTGCTAAGTTGTCACCTGGTCCAACAGACTTTTTAATGTTTGTGTATAGACTGCAATTTAAGTATAAGAGCCTTATCTGTTCCCATTCTATTTCCCAAATAATTGACACAAAGACCTATGCTTATTAGTAAGCTGTAATCCTAGGCTGGGCAGGTTCTTAGCTATTCTAACTCTCGAAGGTGATTAACATCAGAGAAACATTTTGTTACTTGCCAGTCTGGTCCTGCCCTGGATTGCACTGGTCCATGTGTGACTTCATTTCTGTTCTTTCCTGGGACTTCTGGCTGGCATTAGAAGTCCAGCCTTCATATTTCCTCTGCCCAGTAATTTGATCAGCAGCTTACTGACCAATCAGTAGGTAATGGAGAAGAGTATTCTCAAAACACTGAGTCAGGTGATCCTCCCCCCCCCCAAAAAAAAAATAACAAAACCAAAGTTAGGCCTGTGCTCAATCCTTTGTCAGTATAGAAATCAACACTTGAATAATACAAGGATAATTTTTAAACATTGCACAAAAACCTCACTCCAACTTTTGTGTTTATGGATCCATAGGATTGTTCTCATCCCAGCCTTAGTAAGATGCTTCTCAGTGCAGTTTGCAGGGGTTATTGCTGCTTTCCAAAGTGCTGACAGTAAATGACTGTGTGGTCAGCCATAGTAGGGACATTATCACAGAAAAGAAGGCATAAAGTAAGAGCTGAAAAATGGAGATGAAAGAACTGAAATGCCATCCACTGGACATAACATGAATGTGGCACACATACTCACAGTAGTCATATTACCTACAAAAATTCTATACCAGAGAAATCCAGTTAAAAATTCAAGCATGTGTATAGAAAGGCTACTGATTTGCCTGAGTTGATTTTATAACCAGCCACTTTGCTGAAGTCGTTTATCAGCTGGAGTTTTTATGGGGTACCTTAAGTATACTAACACATTGTAGGAAGCCATGTTTGCCATTACAAGATGGTGCCCATTTCCTGTGATGAATCAGTGATGTGCTGTTGTTACTCCACTCCGCACCCTACTATGCATGCACAGGTAGAGGTTAGGCGGGCCGCAGCTCAGTCCCTGAGCATGCTAATGAGGCATCGTGGCATGCACCAATCAGGTAGAAGCACGTCTTGCCTAGGCCTATTTAAGCAGCACCTTTTCTTCCTTCTGGGTCTTTCGCCTCTGCAATCAACTCTGCAATAAATGTCTGTGGAATGATCCTGATTGTCTCGTGTCATTCTTGCTGGCGAGATAGACGCGACCTACAACACATCATCTGTGAATAGTGATAGTTTGACTACTTCCTTTCCAATTTATATCCCTTTGACCGCCTTATGTTGTCTTTGTTCTGGCTAGAACTTCAAGTACTATATTGAAAAGATATGGAGAAAGGGGGCAGTCTTGTCTAGTCCCTGATTTTAGTTGGAATGCTTCAAGTTTCTAGACTTCCTATACTCAAAGGATAAGCAGGCTAAGAAAGAAATTTGAGATATGATACCCTTCACAATAACCACAAACAATATAAAGTGTCTTGATGTGACTCTAACCAAACAAGTGAAAGATTAGTATGACAAGAACTTCAGGTCTCTGAAGAAGGAAATTGAAGAAGACCTCAGAAAAATGGAAATATCTTCCATGTTCTTGGGTTGGCAGATTAATATAGCAAAAATGGCCACCTTGCCAAAGGCAATATATAGATTCAATGAAATCCCCATCAAAATTACAACTCATTTCTTTATAGAGTTAGAAAGATTAATTCTCAAATTCATTTGGAATAACAAAAAACAAAAGATGGCTAAAACTATTGTCAACAGTAAAAAAACTTCTGGGGAATTAGTATCCCGGACCTCAAGCAGTACTACAGAGCAATAATGTTAAAACTGCATAGTATTGCTATAGTGACAGGCAGGTAGATCAATGAAAAAGAATTGAAGACCCAAAAATGAACCCACACACCTATGGTCACTTGATCTTCAACAAAGGAGCTAAAACCATGCAGTGAAAAAAAAGATAGCCTTTTCAACAAATGGTGTTGATTCAACTGGAGGTCAGCACGCAGAAGAATGCAAATTGATCCATTCTTATCTCCTTGTACTAAGCTCAACTCCAAATGGATCAAGGACCTCCACATAAACCCAGACACACTGAAACTAATAGAAAAGAAACTGGAAATCCCATGAGGACATGAGCACAGGGGAAAAGTTCCTAAACAGAACACCAATAGCTTATGCTCTAAAATCAAGAATTGGCAAATGGAACCTCATAAAATTGCAAAGTTTCTGTAAGGCAAAGGACACTGTCAATGGGACAAAATTGCAACCCACAAATTGGGAAAAGATCTTCACCAACCCTACATGCGACAGAGGGCTAATATTCAATATATCAAAGAACTCAAGAAGGTAGACTCCAGAGTCAAAAATAACCCTATTAAAAATGGGGTACAAAGCTAAACAAAGAATTTTCACCTGAGGAATTTCAAATTTCTGAGAAGCACCCTAAGAAAAGTTCAACATCATTAATCATTAGGGAAATGCAAGTGAAAACAATCCTCACTTCACACCAGTCAGAATGGCTAAGATTAAAAACTCAGGAGACAGCAAGTGTTGGCGAGGATGTGAAGATAGAGGAACACTCCTCCACTGCTGGTGGGATTGGAAGTTGGTACAACCACTCTGGAAATCAGTCTGGTGGTTTCTTAGGAAACTGGGCATGACTCTTCCACAGGACCCTGTCATACTACTCCTGAGCATATACCCAGAGGATTCCCTGGCATGCAATAAGGACACATGCTCCACTATGTTCATAGTAGCCTTTTTTTTTCTTTTTTTTTAATTGTATATATTCTATATTTACAATTCATTTTCCTTTTTCTGGTTCCCCACCCCCAAAGGTCCCACATGTCCTTTTCCCTCCCCCTGCTCCCACATCCACCCCCTCCCACTTTACTGTTCTTGTACTCTCCCACAATGATGTTTTGGTCCATTCTAGCACCAGTGTCCACTCCTTTCTTCTTGTGAGACATCACTTGATATGTGATTTGTGTCTTTGGTGTTCCAAGCTTCTAGGCTAATATCCACTTATCAGTGACTGTATACCATGGGTATTCTTTTGAGACTGGGTCACCTCACTTAGTATGACGTTCTCCAGCTCTATCCATTTCTCTAAGAATTTCATGAATTCATTGTTTCTAATGGCTGAATAGTACTCCATTGTGTATATATACCACATTTTTTGTATCCATTCCTCTGTTGAGGGACATCTGGGTTCTTTCCAGCTTCTGGCTATTATATATAAGGCTGCTATGAACATAGTGGAGCATGTATCCTTATTGCATGCTGGTGAATCTTCTGGGTATATTCCCAGGAGTGGTATGGCTGGGTCCTCCGGAAGTATCACGCCCAGTTTTCTGAGGAACCGCCATACTGATTTCCAGAGTGGTTGTACCAGCTTGCATTCCCACCAGCAGTGGAGGAGTGTTCCTCTTTCTCCACATCCTCACCAACACCCGATGTCTTCTGAGTTTTTAATCTTAGCCATTCTGACTGGTGTGAGGTGAAATCTCAGGGTTGTTTTAATTTGCATTTCCCTAATGACTAGTGATGTTGAACATTTTTTAAGGTGTTTCTCAGCCATCCGAATTTCTTCAGGTGAAAAGTCTCAAAAACCTCCACCAGAGAACTCCTGCAACTGATAAACAACTTCAGCAAAGTGGCTGGCTATAAAATCAACTCAAGTAAATCAGTAGCCTTCCTATACGCGAAGGATAAGCAGGCCGAGAAGGAAATTAGGGAAATGACACCCTTCACAATAGCCACAAATTATATAAAGTATCTTGGAGTGATGCTAACCAAACATGTGAAAGATTTATACAACAAAAACTTCAGGTCTCTGAAGAGGGAAATTGAAGAAGACATCAGAAAATGGGAAAATCTTCCATGCTCGTGGGTTGGCAGGACTAATATAGTCAAAATGGCAATCTTGCCCAAAGCAATATACAGATTCAATGCAATTCCCATCAAAATCCCAACTCAGTTCTTCATAGAGCTAGAAAGAGCAATTCTCAAATTCATCTGGAATAACAAAAAACCCAGGATAGCTAAAACTATCATCAACAGCAAAAGAACTTCTGGGGGAATCAATATCCCGGACCTCAAGCAATATTACAGAGCAGTGGTATTAAAAACTGCATGGTATTGGTTCAGTGACAGGGAAGCAGATCAATGGAATAGGATCGAAGACCCAGAATTGAACCCACACATCTATGGCCAATTGATCTTCGACAAAGGAGCTGAAAACATCCAGTGGAAAAAAGATAGCCTTTTCAACAGATGGTGCTGGCTCAACTGGAGGTCAACATGCAGAAGAATGAGAATTGATCCACTCTTATCTCCTTGCACTAAACTCAACTCCAAGTGGATCAAGGACCTCCACATAAAACCAGACACACTAAAACTAATAGAAAAGAAACTGGGGAAGACCCTTGAGGACATCGGCTCAGGGGAAAAATTCCTGAACAGAACACCAATTGCTTATACTCTAAGAACAAGAATAGACAAATGGGACCTCATAAAACTACAAAGTTTCTGTAAGGCAAAATTTTGACACTGTCAAAAGGATAAATCGGCAACCAACAAATTGGGAAAAAATCTTCACCAACCCCACATCCGACAGAGGGCTAATCTCCAATGTATACAAAGAACTCAAGAGGTTAGACCCCAGAAAACCAAATAACCCTATCCAAAAATGGGGTACAGAGCTAAACAGAGACTTTTCACCTGTAGCCTTTTATATAATAGCCAGAAGCTGGAAAGAACTCAGATGCCCCTCAATGGAGGAATAGATACAGGAAATGTGGTATATTTGGACATACTACTCAGCAATTGAAAACAATGAATTCATGAAATTCTTAGGCAAATGGTTGGAACTGGAAAACATCATCCTAAGTGAGGTAACCGAATCACAAAAGAATACACATGGAATGCAGTCACTGATAACTGGATATTATCCCAGAAGCTCTGAATATCTAAGACACAATCAACATATCATATGATTCCCAAGAAGAAGGAAGGAGAGGGCACTTGTCCTGGAAAGGCTTCATACAGCAATCTAGGGGATTACCAGGACAGAGAAATGGGAAGGGGGTGATTGGGAAATGGGCAGAGGGAAAGGGCTTATCAGACTTATGGGGAGGGGGGATCCGGGAAAGGTGAAATCATTTGGAATGTAAACAAAGAATATAGAAAATAATAAAAAAATTCTAGCATGGGTAGTAGGGGGTCTTCAAAGGCCATACCTCCAGTTGGCAAGTTTTGGGTAGTTGATGCATGTTAGGGGACAGAGTGTCACTTTTCTTAAACAATGAGGTACCTGAGGGTTTGTTCATGCCCTAGTGGATGATGACACATCCATAAACATGTTGGCGTCACTAATTATGAACAGTGGGTTAAAATTAATCAATTATGTAATTTAAAAGAATATGAAGTTGGGTAGAAATGTGATAGGAATTCTAAGAGGAGTTTGATATGAGATGGATATAATTAGAATTCACTGTGCACTTGCACTGAATTATGAATGAATAAATATATTTTAAAAGACAAAAATTGAAAAAATCAAAAAGGCAATTAAATTCTCCTTCATATGAACTGACTCTCCTACCTTAACTCATTAATCACTAGTTACCATTTTTGTTCTCTTTCTCAATTTGAATATTTTTGTAAGACACATGATCTAAACATAGAAACTTTTCAAGAAATCCTCAAGAAAGTAAAATATATTAAACCTAAAAATGTATTTAAAGGACATAAATAGATCTATTATTTTCATAATTTATTTTATGGCATTGTTTATGAAGCTACTTTCAAATGTATTTAATTCCAGAAGAACCATATAATCCATTGCCTACCTCAACCTTGTCATTATTTGATCAGAATATTACTTTTAATTGTAAAGATCATAAGTTATTTATGTTCATGCATGTGTGCATATGCATGCAATGCTTCAGTGCACATGTGAATATCAGAGAGTTCTTCTTTTACTATTTTGGTACCAGAGATTGAACTCAGATCCGCTTGCTTGGGAGCAAGTGAGCTAAGCCTTCCTCCTGATCCGGGATATATGTATTTATTTTCCTTTTAATAAGTCTTCTAATCCCCCTGAAATCTGAACTTCTCAGCAATATAACAAATCACACCATGTTTCCCTGATTAGTTTATACATTAACAATTATACTTCAAACTCAGCTCTTTTTACCTAGTCCCTGGATATTTTTTCCTATAGTTCACTTTTGCATTTCTTTATGTTTGTTTATATATCTCTGGCAATGAAGGAGATTTAAATATCTAACACTAACAACATTGCTATTTATATTTGAATTCCCACTTCAGATTCTTCCTAAAAATAACCTCAAATATTCTTCTATCTTTATATAAAACCTTTTATTTTGTTTTAGAAGAAAAATTTTGCCCTGAGGTATAAATTGCACTGTAGGCATTCTATGCTTCCCAAAATAAATAGACCAAATATTAATCAGTTTCTCATTGCTAATCACCACCACTGCGATTTGGGTAATTAATTCTGTCTGGTTTTAGCCAGAATATTTTTCCTATTGGAGTAGATAACGAAAGCCTTGAGTGATTATTGATTAATTTTGAAAGAAAAGCCAAGCTAAAGCAAGCTTCTCAGTAATCTTGTTTATCTCATGAAATACAAATTATACATAATTCCTTATCTAGTTGATACAACTTACTAGTCACTAATCATATTCATAAAAAATTTCTCTTTAACTTTTAAAATTTAATTTTCATGAGAACTGAAAATGCTAAATTGCTTCATATTGATAAATGGCTGTACAACAGTGAGAGAGGATGTTTAAAGCTAATTTGTAAATGACATGAGTGGAAAACAAATTAATTAACAAGAGACAGCTAAGAAAGTGATCTTTGCAAAGTGGCAGTATAAAGAAAAAAGAATATTTAATTATTGATTCTTTCTAATGTGCTAACTTTTACATTCTAACCACTCTATAGGTCACCAAACAGTGGCCAATTTTTAGAGTTAACTTTTGCCCTTACTATACTTCAGCCTTACTTTCTAAAATGCATATTCATTTCCCCTAAGATCTATAAAGTGGCATACAAATTTATTTTATAGTTTATTTCACATTATTTTCTGGTTTTTTTTTTTTTTGGTTTTTTTGAGACAGGGTTTCTCTGTATAGCCCCTGGCTGTCCTGGAACTCACTCTGTAGACCAGGCTGGCCTCGAACTCAGAAATCTGCCTGCCTCTGCCTCCCAAGTGCTGGGATTAAAGGCGTGCACCACCACGCCCGGCTCACATTATTTTCTATTTATAGTATTTGTTTTATGTTTATTAGTCAAAAATGTTAAAATAGTCTACTTGAGCAAGTCAGTTTCCATCATCAGCTATCAATTATTTGTCTTGCAAAGTTCTTTTATTCCGTAAGACCCCATAAAATCTATACTCCCAAAAAATTATTGTTTATAAACTCTAGTGGGGCTATGGATTGTAAACTTGAGATTCAGAGTGAAAGTTTTTAGAGCTAGATTCAGAAAACACTTCTATTTAAAGAAGAAAGTCATAGGAGTTGATTTGGTCATCAAAACTGGCATGACAGGCTATGGTAATTTCAGTACAAAGCTGAGTGAATAAGAAAAGAATAGCATCTGGGCTCAAGAATGTGCTTAGACTGATATAAGGCACCCTAACACCTTGAGTCAATACAAATGAGATTGAGGGTGTACATGTATAAGAAGGTATATGTATTTGGATACCTTCTTATTTATTTATTTATTTATTTATTTATTTATTTTCATTTATTTATTTATCACTTTGAAGTAGATACAGAGTCAGGACCATGAAGCAGCTTCTCATTGTTCCTGCTAGGATCACTTCCTGTTATTCAATCCTGGACCCCAGCCAAGTGTTGTGCTACCCATGTTCATGGTGAGTCTTCCCTGTGTAGTTGAAACAGTCATGAAAATCTTAGTCAAATCTTTAAGTTTCTCTAGTGAAATTTCATCTAGTTGACTTAACTGAAAAACCCCAAACATATTCCCCAAATTTTGCCATGAGTCAACTCAGACTGAGGGTCTTCCTGCAGAATGATCCTCCTTAATTTTAAAAATACTATTTTATAAAAGACAAATAATTAGCAAGTGGTACGAGTTATAAACAATTAAAAACTATGACCTCTTGTAGCAGCGTGAAATTGAGAACTGAACTCCAGACTAGGATAAGAATCATAATTGTAAGACCATAGAACTGTAAGTTTGTTAGATTAGAAGTTAGCCTGCATCAATGTTACTTTTCTGGGTTTTATAACCATAGCAACTTTGTAGAAATGAATGTAAGATTCCTTGTTTTTAATTTATATGTATTATAATACTTGGGAATACCAACATTTTGTTTGAAATTTATAAACAACTCAAATATATAAATGTCTCGCTCATTTGCCTGTGTATTTACATCTTTACACACACATATGCACTCATGCACATACACACATACAGAAAGAGGGGAAGAGGGAGATGCAGAGAAGAGAGACTAAACATACGGAGATGAAGAATAATGGAACATTTATATCAAGTAATTAATTATCAATGGTGGAGAAGTGACTTGGCAATCATTACTCATATGTTTTACATTATGAACAATCTGACTTACTTAATGGATGGTTAAAAATAGAAGGGAGGTTCAATTTTTATTTTTGAGTTTCTCTAGCTTTTCTTTTTTCCTTTTTATTAAATATTTTCTTTATTTACATTTCAAATGTTATCCCCTTTCCTAGTTTCCCCTCTGAAAATTCCCTATCCCATCCATACTCCCTGTTCACCAACACTCTCACTCCCACTTCCCTGTCCTGGCATTCCCCTACACTGGGGCATCAAGCCTTCATAGGATCAAGGGCCTCTCCTCTCATTGATGTCCAACAAGGCCATCCTCTACTACATATGCAGCTGGAGCCATGGGTCCCTCAATGTGTACTCTTTGGTTGGTGGTTTAGTCCTTAGGAACGCTGGGGGTATTGGTTGGTTCATATTGTTGTTCCTCCTATGGGGCTGCAAACTCCTTCAGCTCCTTGGATTCTTTCTCTAGCTCCTCCATTGGGAATCCTGTGTTGAGTCCATTGGTTGGCTGTGCGCATCCATTTCTGTATTTGTCAGGCTCTGACAGAGCCTCTCAGGAGACAGCTATATCAGGCTCCTGTCAGCAAGCACTTGTTTGCATCAATGAGGGGAGGTTCAATTTTAAGTAATCAGTTTGTGACCTGGTATATTTCTCATTTTTGCAAACTTAGTATAAAACATAAGGTACTTAGACTTCTAAGTAGTGTATCTCCCAGTGCATTCAATAGAGTATCGGAAATTCAAAGAACTGGAAATGTACAAAAAGAAATCAAAGTTAAACAAGAATTAAAAGACTTAAGCTGTAGATAAGCCTGACTTCTTCACTGTGGGCTTGGATATTCATAAATACCCATCAGATATTACAAGATATAGTGTGCATGCTCCCTATAGTACTTTTTATATAAGATGGAGAAATGTAACAAAGTTAAAGGCTTTTGACAAAGGCACTAAAATACTTCAATACTGTAGAAATAAATTTGTAGGATCATTGAAGAATATACATCAAGTTTAGTATAGCCTTCTTTAATGACTATTTCATGACTATATGCCAAATAGGTCTGAATTTCAACACAATTATATAGACTAAAGAAACAATATGCATGGGTATAAAATAATTACACAATTTTAAATCTTATAGCATGTACATGAGCTATCTTTATTTTTATAATATCTCAACATTTCAGATTATTTTAAAATCAATAGATTACTTCATTGAACAGATTACAGAAGATTGGGCAGTTAGTACATATGATACTCCTCACACTAACTGTCATACATTATCCTTTCATCTTTATTCCTATCATTAACTTCTTGCATTTGCATATGAGACATTTATTAAGAATAATGAAGCAATATTGACAAATTGTTATTAACCAAAGGCCCATAGTTTACATTGGCATTTTCTCTTTCTGTTAGATAGTTTTTTGACTTTTGAGAAATATGTGATACAGTATTTTTCCAACCACATTATTACAGACCTAAACTTGTCCTGTGATTCACTTTTCATCATTTTCCCTTATCTCCAGTTCCTCTTCTTTACCAACCTGTAGACTTTAAGGGGTATGGTGGTTTGAATAAGCATAGCCTACATATCATTTATTAGAGTGTTTGGTTCCCAGTTGGTAGGCTGCTTAGAAAGATTAGGAGGTGTGGCATTGTTGGTGAAGGTGTGTTAATGTGAGTAGACTCTGAGGCCTCAAAGATCTGTGCCAGGACCAGTCTGTCTGTCTCTGCTTGTATATTATTGATTAGATGTAAGCTTTGCACTTCTGCCCTAGCTCCAGGATTGCCTGACTTCCTGCCTATCTGCTGCTGTAAGGGCCAGAAAATCACTGAAGAAAAACACCAGACCCAGATAGTTGGCAAAAATCAAAGAATATTAATTCTGAAGAAACAAGCAGCATGATTGGTCAACCATTTTCTAAAGTGGCAACCTCAAACAAAGGCACAAAGGATTTCTTGTAGGGAATGGGGAAAACTCTCTGGAAGTATTAGGTAATCTGAAATTTTATTGGTGTGTGCAAGGGGCGTCATAAGTAGTTAGTTGTCTGCATTCCTGTCATGAACATTTAACCATGTAATGAAATTGCATGAACCCAGCATGAAATGTGATGAGCCCAGGACAGATGGTCCATTCTGGGATAAGTTTTTCCCCCATTTTTGTGATTATCCCCAGGCTGTTCTTTGGGAGGGGGTTTTATGATCTGTTCTAGATCCTATGGTCTGTTCTTAGAGCTGCTGTCTTATAATTTAGTTTCTGTTACTTATGGTCTATTCCTGGAGCTAATACCTTATGGCCTATTTTGAAATCCAGTCTGGCACTTAAATGGAGACAAAATGGAGACAAATGGAGTCCTTAAATGGAGACAAATGTGGTTTATGTTGCCTTTTCATTCCCCTCTTGAGAAAGGTCCATCTCAAATCCTTGATATGTCTCCATGGGCTGATATTGTTCAAGAATCAACTGGACCATAGAGATTCATTCTCATATTAATTTAATGAGAGCATTTACTGCACAAGATCCACACGTGTGAAGAGTTAGCAAGAGCAGAATTGATCCCACTAGTACTGATATTAGCATAGTCAGCAAGAGAGATCAGGAAAATAATGACTCATTCCAATTTTGATTCTTTTGCCTGAGTTTGTCTTTTTCCTCTAGTTTTTGTTGAACCAGGGTAAGGTTGTTACTGATAATGCTTGTGTGGGTGTAGAAACTGCATTGCTTTCCTAGGGTTTGGCAGAGCCCTCCTAGTTCCAGAAATAAGTAAGACTGATTTAGTACTACTTTAGGTGACAAGTCTAACAACTGTTCTAAGTGACGTTTTTAATTAAGCTACATCTTGAGTCTATAAGGAGAAGGTAGATGGGATGCTTTAGATATCTAAGAAGGTCCTCCATACATTGTCTATGGTACAGTGGGGTGTGCATGAGGCAAGAGGTTTTTAGATTCTTAGTGCAAGTAGATCTCTCAGATGAGCTACAGCTTAACACGGCCCATCAATGGTCTCAGGCACACTGTTATCTGGAAGCCATTCTCTCTAGGGTTTCAGCTGCTGAGTTGTCTACTGTCAGACAAGTTTGATGTAGCAGTGGTAGATCCAAATCTTTCTGGCCATGGGCATTTTCAGTATCACTGTGTATAGGCCCTTTTAAAGAGGCTCAAGGTTTTGGTGGTTATGTCCTTTAATCCAGACCTCAGCACCAGGTTCAAAGGAATGGGAATCATGAGGGGATGCAGACTCATAGATGTGGATGTTTGGCCATATTTGCTTTTGCATCCTGTGAAAAGACTGCAATGCCTCCAGGAACTTTGGGTGGTCATAATCTGCAAGAATTGCAGACTGGAGTTTAGGAAGGAGGGGAGGAGGTCTCCCATACAGTATCTCACAAGAGGTCAAACCCAAAATATAAAGGGCATTCTCAGCCTTATATAAAGCATATCAGAGAAGTGCTACCTACTCACCACCAGTTTCTAGAGCTAATTGGAATCTGTCCCCAATATCTTAACAAGTGACAATGTTACTTGTGAGATGAAGGCTGGTCCATTGTCAGACCCCAAAAGTGAGGGCAGTCCATACCTGGGGATGATGTCCTTCAGCAGCTTCTTGGCTATCACAGTGGCGGTCTCTCTTTTGTCATTCAGTGTGATTGGGGGAAGCTCTGGTGGGACTGAGGTTATCAAGGCTTCAGCTGTGAAATCTAACACAGTGTTTTTGTAGCCTTATTGATTAGCCTGTTTCCTCTTTTCCTCTCATCCATGCTCATTAGATGTCCTGGAAAGTAGATGATGACTACTTGATGGACAGCCAGAGTGCTGATAATAGGACCAAATCTGTAAATGTTTTTGACTCCCTCCACACTGAGCAGCTCCCTTTCATTATATATTAGTCCAAAAACATGAGCTGTAGCAAAGGCATATTGGCTGTCTGTTCAGATGTTAAAAATTTTGGCTTTGGCAGTTGTAGGGCCTGCATCAAGGCAATATAAATCAGTTTTTTTGAGCTGAAGTCCCAAGAGGTAGGGACAAAACCCCAGGAGGCAGAGCTGAAGCCCATATTATAGAGTCAGCAGCCACCACTGCCTCATCCACATACCTGCTTCCACCTTGCACGCAGCTGCTTCCTTCTGTGAAGATTATTTCTACATCTAGCCAGTGGATGTCTGTCAGGTCTGGCCTCTAGTTCTTCATGTGTTTCAACAGTATTGAACAGTCATTCTCTTTTATCTATGGGAGAAAAGGCTAGAGTAAAAGAAGGAATTTAAGATATTGATGATGACCTCTCTTAAGTGTCATTGTTTTGGTCTGTAAGTTAGAATTTCCAGAGATGCTCTGTAATATGTCACTAGAGCTTATAGGGTCATGTTGGTGCAGAATACTATACCTGGTAGGGGCTGAAGAATGATGACAGTATTTTTAGTAAAGAAAAGGAGGTTCTATTTGGGGGGATGCAATCTCTTAAATAAAAGGATTTTAAAAGGGAAAAAAAGATGTTGGTGATGAGAAGATCATCAACAGAGAAGCAGAAGAAATAATGAACCATAGAAGAATAAATGTGACCTGTGTGTGCTATGTGTAAGTGTTGGAATATCACAGAGTAATTCCTGGTTTTGATCCATAATATTTAGCTCTTTGAGGAAGAAGGAACTAAAGAAAATTGTCATGAGGCTCAGACATTTTAGAGATAACTTTCACCAGAGAAAGGCTATGTATAATCAAGTTGATGGAAAATTTCTTCCTGATTTTTAAAATTCTAAAATATTTAGACAAAATAATAGCTATAAGATATGAATTTGGGTGAATGTTACATGATAAATAATGTTGTTATATGAAAAAAAAGTTTGAATATCTGCCTTAATTTAGCTACCTATATGATGTTTCTTGAGTTCTTTCAAAAAAAAGTGATATTTTTATTTGTACATTACAAATTTGTAAAAAAACAAAAAACAAAAGAAAACAAGAAAACCCAAACAAACAAACAAACAAACAAAAAAACCCGCAGCTTTTAGCTTACGTCCTCAAAATTCCTAATAACTGGATACTATCCAAACAATCCATAACAATTCTCCAAATATTTTGTACAAATTTATATTTAACTAAGAAACACAGACAAATTTAGTTTATTTTTTCAAAATTCTTAGGTATTTCTGTAAAATTTCCAAATATTAAATATTTAATAATAAGAATACATATTTATATATGTAAAAGTATACATGCATATATTTTCCATTGTAACCATCAGGTATCTGGAAGGCAATAACAAAATAATAAAATATATAAAACTATAAAATTTATAAAACAGGTAACCACTATCCGTATATTAAATTCTTTGTATATATTAAATTTTCTTATTCTTCAGCATTATACCACTTTTAACATCATTGTCTACTACCTGTGCATAAAGATTACTATACATTTAAAATCAACTTATACAGCCTAGAGGGACTACATTAGGCATTTTGAGATACTTGTCATTTTCAGCGTGCTTTTTTTTGTAGCCATTCTTTTTTCATGCACAGTTATAGAATCTTTCTAAAATGTTTTCTTTAGTAAATTCTGGATAGAACCTTCACCCTCTAATTAAGCAGTAACACCTGTTCCTGATACACATGAAAAGCTAACTTTCTATAAGTGGCTGAGAAGCTAAGCTGAAGGAGTCTGACAGAGCAGACTGCAAACAGGTCCCATAGATACTTGGAAATCAAGGAAGAGTGCACAAAAGGCAGACAAGAAAATAGACAGATTGAGGCAGCCACCAAAAGCAATATTGATGCCTAAGATAAATGACTGAATTATCCACAACTGTTTATCCTCTAGTTCCAGGGAATGCTGACCTAAAATTTAGCCCATTTTCTATAGCAATAACAGTAAGAACCAACTGAAAAGCTATTTTTGTCTACCAAAATGTGTGAAAGAAAAAGAATTAGACAGTGTCTAAGATTCTGATGTTTAGTTATGATGATCAACATGTAAAATATCACTATAATTAGATACACACATTGTGAGGTGGTAAAATTGAGGGAAGATGCTTGACACCCCATCTGTAAATTCAGGGATAAAGATGTATAGATGTTGGGAAATAATATAAAATAGTCCCAAGTAATGTAAAAAGGTAGATCTGATCTTTTAAACTCTTTTTCTCACTAAAGTAGAACTATACCATACGTTGGCTTATAATTTTGAAAAGGATTAAAAAGTACAGAATTCAGCTGATGATAAATATACACATGTATTCATTTTTTGTCTTTTCAAAACATAGATAAGTGTTCAACATCTATAAAAACTATTGTAATTATTTCATATCTATTCTTCTCTGAGTCTGTATCTATATTCTTCTCAGTAGGCTGTATCTATCTCCACACTATTTTTCTTTTGCACTGTAATGGTTTTCATTCTGACGCTGTTCCATTCATATGCATTTGTTTTTGGATTTTTTTGTCTGCTCTTTTGAGCTTCATCAAATTATTTACAAGTCCCTTGTCATAGAGCTCCCACTTGTGTTTCCTTGCAGATTTAGTTCCAGGTGACTGTTGCAGTACTTTATTCTCTTTGGCTTGACTATAGAAGGTGTGCAACGAGGGTCCTGTTTTAACATTTTTTATGTTAACATTCATAAAATTGACAGAATAGATATATGAAAAAAGTGTATTCAACATCCTTAATGAGCAAGGAACTGAGAATAACGCCACAGTGAAATATTTTCTCATATCTTCTAAAGTGGCTGTCACCATAGAGACAAGAGATAACAAATGATGAGGATTTGGAAGAAAAGGAAACTCACATCACTAATCTTGTTTCACCAGATTAGTGATTTTAGAAAACAGTAGAGAACACACTCTAAACCTTAAAATACAATTTCCACATGTTATATAAGTTCAATTTCTGATTATTTGTCATAAGCGATTCAAACTAGTATGTCACAGAGATTGTTGTAGTTCATAGATACTTAAGGATGATAATGCAAGCCATGGAAGTGTTAGTCACGTTCTGAACAGGGGAAGGAAAGGTGGCAGATACACATATGCACAGCACTGGGAGGGAAGGATTCCGATATTTGCAACAACATGAAATTAAAGGAACTGAAAGACATTAAGCTAAGTGACATAATACAGGCACAGAAAAAACAAATAGCATATTCCCTGTCTGTGTGAATGAAAATCACAGTGCAAGGCATTGGCTACCTCTCTAGGAATTATTTTTCAAGGTTCCCTATTGGGCTTCAAAGCAAGGCAAGGTATTATACTTCCTTTTGGTCCTTCAACACAACTATATGATAAGGTCCCATTGCTGAAGACATCAAATACTTTGGCCACAGGGCATA